>CAJQUW010012789.1:0-184891 GCA_907163375.1 Prostheceraeus crozeri
GAAACAAGATAATGATTAGCCTACACTGCCCTATGCACCATGGAATTGTTGAGGCAGTGAGATCGAGTTTTTTCCACTACACTGTAATAGAACATAACACCAAGGACACGAGAGTGAAGATAATGCTAGGAAAAGGAATGAATCGACACTCAAACACTTAGAAAAAGAGGAGAGTTTGATCTGGAAATGTGGTCGGATGGATCGGTAAAGAATGAAAAGGGTGGAGGAGCTGCAGTGATTTACATAAACGGAGTCGAAGATCCACTGACAGTTGTGAAAGCTGATGCCGGAAAACTGGAATCCTCCTTCAGATCGGAATTGACTGCTATTCATGCAGGCTTGAGTTGCATTATTGACCGAAAAGTATATAATCGATGGATGTAAGACACTTTTTAAGCGATTCTATCTACTAAGAAGCTGCGTCCCCTTATGAGCAAAACTGACCTCCATCATAGTATACACAGCAGTATCCGTAGTTTAATAGAATATGCGTCGCCTACTTTCGATGGACTCAACAAAACTTTGTCTGAAAGACTTGAGAAATTGATAGGTGTGCTCACCGAATCATTTTCTGGGGGAGTAAAACTAGTTGTAATTGTGAAGAAGACAACACCCCAAAACGACGCTATGCCACAAGCAGAAAACTTTTCAAGAAAGCTGCAGGCAATTCTTCACATGCTCTACATAGCCTAATTCCTCCTTTACATCGCCATTCCCAAAGTGTTGTCATTCCTTAAAGCCGAATGAACATTCGACGAAGTTCTTTCATCCCATTTGTGCTCACCTTGGAAAATTATTTTTGATTTTGACTTCATAGTGTTTCACTTATCGTTATATTAAAGTTCAAACTTACTTGCAACTCACACTGTGTTGATTGTGTTACTTACATGTCATGTATTTCGATTCCTATTGTGAAAAAATATACGCTTCCTATTAAGGATGTACCGACATATCGGCTGATTATCGGCAGCTTTTGTAACACATCGGTTATCGGCCGATATCTAAAAAAAAATTGCCGATATTTCGCCGATATAATTGTTTCTGATTTTTTACGATGTCTTTCAATTTTAACTTATTCAGTATTCACATACTTACATGTAGTGATTATCTAAAATGTTAAATGAAAGTTTAAAATAAAATTAATGCGATGATTAATATAGGCCTACCGTACATATGTTAAGGTACACAATACAATCCAAAATATATTAGACTATCATTTTGACTGAATGCTGGCTTAATATGCTATGCTATTCCTCTTAGTTGGATAGTAAAATTAAATGTAGTTTCCAGAAGCTATAAGAATCCAAGTATTGTTTGCAAAACACTGATGTAATATTTGCTTAATTGCATGAAGTTACATGAATGCAGTTGGTCCATACCTGTATGTCATACTTTTAATGACTCTTTCCGCCATTGTTGTAAATAAATTTCAAAAAAATAATATTTTTTAATAAAATCTATTGGTGTTCGTCAATCTTTTCTGTTTTTTTAAACTGTATCGCATAGTTTCTGTAGGCCTACATCATTAACGACTAACGTCATGTGCATGTCCGAAATTTGTTTTATAGATACAGTCCATTGTATAGTCAATGTACCAGATATTCTGTCATTCACAGTAGCAAATACATACAGGTTGCGCGAACAGCAACGAGAAGGTGCAGCCCCTCTTACAGACTTCTACAGCACTGACCGTTGTTTGAATGTAGGGTTTCTAGTCTTTCTACGTATTTCTAATTTTAGTTTCTATCCACTATCGTTCAAGAAGGATTGGCCTTACAGAATGCACCGAGCAGAGAAAGTCAGCAGAAAACTGATGTCATTTACTATTTATAGACATTCGTACAATACTCATCAGTAATTGATGGATGTAATCTTAAAAACGCTCATTTGTTTAGTTTACTCTTACAGTAAGATCGCCGACATATTCAGCGTGATCTCGAGACGTCTACCTATACATGCAATGCACACATCAAAAAGACAGGTTTGGCAGCTTTTCAAATACTTGACGTTGATAATTCGAATGCTAAATGTCTATGCTGTCAAGAAGACAATATTTCAACTTTAGTGTCTCGTGGAGGAAAAGAGAAACGGAACTTTACAACAACGAACTTGAGAAGTCATCTCAATGTCAAAGACCCGGAACAATTTTCTCAGCTAAAGGTCGAAGAAGATAAAAAAAGACTAGCAGAAGCGGTCATTAGATGAATCCAGTTCTGGGTTTCGTAAAAAACTGAAGACGCAATTGACTCTACAAGGCAGTTTCGACGCGGCAAAGAAGTGAGATAAAGACAGTTCGAAATCTTTGGCCGTGACTAAATTAATTGGAGAAATGATTCCTCTCGATAATCAACCCTTCTCAATCGTTGAAAATGTAGGATTCGTTCGCTTAATCAAACACGCTCTTCCCAACTACAGTATTCCGTTCAGAAGTGACTTCAACGCGAATATTATTCCTGACCTTTATATTCAGGCTCGGAATGTAGGCCTAATACTGAAACGTATGGAAACTGCTAAAAAATTCCCGTTTACAACAGATATTTGGACTTGCCAACATACAAATGAGGCATTTATTAGCCTATCCAAAACTATTTTCTTTTCAAGACATAAATTTTGATAGAAACGTCAAGCAATGCTGTATGCTATTGTCAGGTAAAATACAAGTTTACAATAAAGCAATGATTCCGGTACTTCTTTAGTTAAGAGCATTGATATTGGAGTTTCATTCTGCAGTGAACACGTCAAAATTAATGTAGGCCTATCTTAACATAAAATATTTACACGCATGGTCATATGTTGTGAAGTATATAGTCAAAAGGGCGGATATTGGATAGGTTATGTTAAGGGAATCACGTACATGGAATATGTTACATGAACATCGGCAGTGCCGATATTGATTTTTTTGCCGATAAATTATCGGTATCGGTTAATCGGCAAAATTTCGCATCTCGGCACATTCCTACTTCCTTTTCCTATATACACAGACTCACAGTCATCGATCAAAGCATTGATGGCTGGACCTCTTGCAAAGCAGGATTGTATACAAGCTAATGTCTGGGAAAAAATCCTGAAAATAGTGGAACATTTGGACAACGTCACATTTCAGTTTGTTTCAGCTCTATGTGCTATTGAGAAAAATGAAATGGCGAACTTAACTGACAGCGAGGCTGTGCACTCAGAGACCGGGGGAAATATCGGATACGAAGCAGCTAAGGCAGCACTTAAAAAGAATAATGAACGAAAAATGTACAACCAAACTAAGACAAGATGCGATAACAGCCAGGATGCTTGGAAATCAAAGAACGCAGTTGAAAAACAGGTATCAACTCACTAGAGAGGAACACTGCATCATCACAAAAGATATATCTGGTTAGGGAAAATTTTACCAGGAGAGTAAATGAAGAGATGGAAGAAGAATGTAGTGGTGCCGCTTGTTGACTGAGACTTGGATTATATATCCGAGAGTGTAATGCCAGGAAAGATCGGTATGCAAGGAGAATCCATGTATCACCGACTGTGGTAAGACCTCAATAAACCAGACATTTGTATTTATTTACATGTAATTCATGTCATTGTAGATTTTCATTGTAGCTTCTCATATCATCATGTAATCTTGATAAACCGAGCCCATGACAGAAAATTTCAATCATAAATTGCAAGCCTAACTACATTAATCATGTTCAAAGTCTATAAGATGGAATATTATAATAGATTTTACACATTTTTATTTCCATATATTTGAATGAAATATTTGTAGGCGACATTGCCCCGGATGTGCTTCTGCCCTTTGTTCTGTGGGAACAGTTGAAATGTGCCAATGAAATCTACCAGTATACGATTGGCTATTACCACGGCTGACCCAGTTGTGGACCAACTGAATGTGTCATAAATAAATATATCATGGAAATAAACTAAATAAAACGAATCACAAAATTACGAGCCAACAAATTTCCTACCTGCAGTGTGCTCCTTTACTAATATATGCCGAGAATTTTAGTTAGTGATCATACCATTGAGTGCCTTGGAATCTCTAACATATAGGAAATAGGTTTGCCTCGCTTGATTGTTATCCAAATTTCGAAAAAACATCTTGGAAGAAAGCATGACGGCGAACCAGTCAATGCATATCTGATGAATCTTGTTAGACTACATCGAGTTTTCTGCAGTCTCCAGCACCCCACACATGTTAGCCGAGGTAGCAACCATGAAATGAAAACTGTACCGTACCAGCTCAGCCGCAGTAATAGCACCGAGATAATAATCATTGTAATCAAGAATGCTGAGTGGCCAACATTGCTAGTGGTGTATTGCTAGCAAGCACATTTTAATGAAAATCTACAGCATTCACTCAGGTGGAGTCTTGTAGGTGAAGTTTTACAAAATTTTGCTATTTTGAGATGAAATATTCATATACCATACATATAATTTACTCAGTGGCAACAGCAGTCAATAACTACATTCAACGGCCTGAATGATGAGAAATTACGAGATTCACTCAGAAAACGAGGAGTGAGGTTCCCTCACATACTAAATAATAATTTTTCATCAATTAACAACGGAGATTTCCGAAATGTTCTATTACGCGCCGATGAGTTGTCGGATGACGGCATTAAAACTGTAGTGAAACTGTAGTGAAACTGTCGTCAACTCTATGGTCGTGAAAGTGTATTTTCACAGTAATAAATAGGGCCATAATAAACTACACATTTTTTGCAAATGCATGTTCGATTACAGCATTCAACAAATATCCCTCACTTTGCTTAACGTCCCCCTAAATTTTTCGATGAATTTCGCTCTCAAAATGAACGAATCACTCATATGATATCTTCACTGAAAGGGCATTGCACAACAGCAATTTTTCGGTCTAAAAGGATGCCACTGAGCAATTCACAGTGATTTCTATGAAAGTATCAATTACAATGTTCATGTATTGAAAACAGTGAAGGAAACAGAGAAGTGGAAGACGGACAGCTGATTTTGTTGACTTGCAGCACGTTGAAAGAGATTACATTCAGAGAATAATTACACTTGTACACCGAAAAACATTTGAGAAAAGAAGAAGGGCGTCATAATCATATGAAAGAATTGATGAGAGGTAATTCCATGAAATACAGAAATTAGTTTAAACACGCTAAACTACAATACATTATTCAAAGATACTTCGAGGAAGCTTGCTGGTGAGTTACATTTCTCGGAACTCAGTAATAAGATTCTGTAAGTAAATTTTTGCTAATTTCTTGATTTAACATGCAATGTTAATGATTTTGTACATGTAATGTTGCTTTTTCAATTCAAAGACAGTGTGCCCATTTTGACCTACAAGCCATGATCTTTCGAAACTGCCTAATACATGTATTTCCAAGTTGGAAATGATAGAATGTCTCTTTACTAAAGCTAAAATCTAATCTCAGCTATCTCTAGACAATTGCCGCGGTAACACTTCACGCATGTCCATCCAAACGCAAATAACCAACTGCAAAACTGATATGGTCAAAAAGAAAATAAGTCACACCTTTACTAAGGATGATCAATTACATTCGATCGTTGATGATCCAATTATAGACCTGTCGACATTAATTCTCGTGAACCATTTCATTATTTTTGCGTTACGATTGACAATTTTGTTGTTGTTTTTGGTTAAGTGGAAAAAATCATGATTCAATTGAGGTCGGGTGTATTATGGTTCATAATATAAACGATGTAATAATAATGCTCGTGATTTGCTAGGAATGTTGCCTGTCAATATTACAAATCTTGAATACGGAAGACCTCTGTCATTGCACTACAAAATTGGGCAAATGAATAATGATGAACGTTGGCAAGCAGTTAGGATGCTAAAGACGTCGCTCTTAGCATTTTGTCGCCTGGTTTCGATCACTTCCGTGACCTCATCAGCTCGATGCCGAGGCGCATGGCAGCGATTATTGCTGTTATATGCTATTTCACTACCTAGTGTATTTTTGTGAGATTATTGTTCACAAGTGGAAAAATGTGTTCAAATACATAGAATATTTGCAAGTAAAATAGCTTTAATTGCTGTAAGTGCTTTAAAAATAGCTTTTTCCGGATGGGTGGCCCCAAACTTTAGCAAGTGACTGTACAATTGCACCGAAATTAGACCTTTACTTACAATCAGTTTTAAGAATAATTTCTCCCTTCGATGATAAAAAATACACTATTTCTGAAAAACATTTTGGGGTAATGCTTCTCACTTCCAAGGCACAACGTCATACTAGAAAGGTGTGAGTGGGCAAGTTTTATGCCCTTAACTCTCACCCAGTAGTGGGCTAAACCTGATATCCAGTATAGACGCGTGGTGCCTCCCTGAAACGGACACGGGATCTTCTGCACCTACAAAAACACATCGCTAATTAACCCGGATTTGGCCAACTTAACATGATAAGACACATCCACAGGAGGAAAGATGCGCTAGTTCATCGAAAAAAAATTAATTACAGTTGAATGTGCTATTTTAGGTTTCACTTGACTACTTTGTTGCTATGTATTGTCACCACTTGAATACACAACTTCACGTGTATAGCCACCTCCTGAAAGATACTATACTTTTTGATGTGGTCTCAAATTTGCTTCCAGTAGGAATTTGGCAACTTCAAGTTAGGGGGGCTGGTAATCGCATCGGTGAACCCCAATTCCGCGGCCCATGAATGTAGAGGTAACATTCTTTTACTCAATTATGAATCAATGTGCTATCAATTTATCATGAAATATGCCTGGTTTTTTGCTTTGCTAGAACTTTAAAGCGGTATCATACTGCGTTCATAAAATCGTGCGTAAGAAAATTATCGAATGTTGAAAGATTTCATCGTAATAAGGTAAGTGATCTCTCCTCGTCAGCGGCGTAAGGTCAATCGGCAAAGTATCGAATGTTGCTGTCATCGATAGGAGTGACGTCATCCTTGTATTTGATGAGATGAATGATGCTATGCATGGTTGGTTGACTGAAACATGAAGATAACACAGTTTTACAGTGCACTATAATCAATTGATCGATATGCATTCTTCTCGCTGAAACAGAATTCTCAAATGCGCCGAACTGAGGAACTACATTTTTTTCATTATGCCACATTTCAGTGCATTATTAATTTGACAGTCAGATTAAGTTTGAGAAGATGCTCTCATGGTTTACTTTTAGTTCATTTTATATGGCTAGCTTTGCTTATGTGAATCAGCCTTGTCATCAGGTCTTTGAATGAAGATATTGTTTGACCTTATAAGAGGAGAATTATGACAACTATTATAGTGTCGTTTATTTCATGGCATTGACCTGTAGCATGGATTCTAGCATTGGACATGAAGTATAAGGTAGTGCAACGTTTGTACACAAAGTAAATTACTAAATTCACACTAGTAATCAAAGATAATTTTGAGGATATGGATACATGGCTACGGAGTCGACAGGTTTAAAGAGCTATGTTTCATCATCGATATGAAGTGAATTCTGTATTTGGCTAATTTTCTGTAAATATTGTTGGCTCATAGTTATTATTCTTGTAAGACTGTAAGCCTATTCCCACCACTATCGATGCAAATATGAAAATCAAGAAGTATGATCGCAGATCAGACTGCAACTTCAATCGTAGAGGTCAGTATTCACAAGCCCTAGGTTACAACCTTGTCCTTTTTCATCAAGCTACTATTTTGGCAAATAAGGCCAATGGGAAGTCGAAAGTCAAATCCAATTCCAATGTCGATGATCCAGCGTCAAGATGTCATCAATGCTATAATCAAACCGAGTGCAGTAGACTGCATTTGTCTCAGACAAATAAAGACGCTTTAATATGATGTGCTTATTTTCATGAGCGCCTAGCTAACTGTTGTAGCATGTTTCAACAGCCATCTAGGATATTTCGTAGGCATTCGACTAAGTCCCGCATCAGGGACTCATCAGGCACAAACTTCTTTCTTCTTTCCTTAATGACCGGCAGATATGTCGTCTTAGATGGCCAGAAGTCTTCCACCAAGGTTGTCAATGCCCACTCTTTTCCTGTTGTACATCAACGACCTCCCAGACTGCCTAGTGAGTAAATTGGTGATGTAGGCCTATGGAGATGACAAGACACTCTTCAATTCCAATGAGCGACTGGCAATGAACACTCAACAGCGGTTATGCGACGTTATTAATATACATGGACATGTACATGTAGACCTACGGAGGGTCTCAGAATGGGGCGCCAGATAGCTTGCTTCTTTTAATCCTTGAAAAAACCTCAAGAGTATTCTGCTCTCACGACAGATAATGATGATCAGCATAGCATGATCAGAGAACAACATTCCATCTCCTTCTTTCGATTGGCGGTTACGAAAGACTTGTCGTGGAAACCGTACATCCTGTCCATCAGCAAGCAAGCAGCTCAACGCATTGGTAGTCTCTATCGTGTCTATCAGCTATCTTTCACAGCAGACAGTTTGCAATCTACACAAGCCCACTATTCTATTATTGGATTCGACTCTAAACTTGACGATTCTCAAGTCCCTAGTTGCTAGTTAAGTTCTTAACAAATAAATTGAGAAGTCACTCCCTTCTATTTACGACTTATTTCAAAAAGTTATGCGAAGTTAAAATAAGTACCCGACCCGTTTCGTCCGAAGACAGTCTTAAGGGTGACGTACAAATGTGGAAGGATCCTTAAATACTAATTTCGCATAGTTGTGGCAACTCATTAAAGTTATTCATGACGTCTATAAAGTTTTGGCATTTTCATCGCTATGAAGCGAGATTCAGCCATTCTAGTTGTAATCGCATTAAATTGTTGAATAATAATCCCACAACTACAGTCAGTTATTTCCATCTCTCTACCAGCGTGAAATTTCGGATGATGCTTGGTCAAAGCACTCTTGGAATCTCTGTTACGAATACTGTGTTTGTCTTCTTGATAGCGAAGTTTAAGAGGTCGACAACTTTGTCTAACATGAAGTTCATTGTACCATAGCAATTGAAACAGTAAACTAGATAGATCTGCTTTTCCAGTTGTATTAAGACCAACAGCGTTAAAAGCATTACAATTTCATTCTTCTATGGGTTTTCTTTTATTAATTGAAATAATTTTTCTCCCTGGTTTAGTTATAAACGTTAAGGGGAATGTCATATTTAATGTTCAGCTTATCTGATTTTCTCAAATAACCATCACTAACGAAATCGAGTGATAAATGGATGTCTGTTTTAGCAGACGGCATATTATTGTATTTACTTTTATTCATTTGGACATATTTATGATCATGCCTAATTCCGTTGCTGTTTATTCGATCACTCATGGTGTTCATAGAGTCAGAGGATATGTCTGCATTATACCTGCGATTATTAATGTATTTTAAATTATTATTTTTGATAAAATTATTTTTTATACTTTACTTGGAAGCCAACTATCTCTATGTAGAGTTATGCCCGAATGGTATGTCTTACTGAACCATTTGTATTTAAGATTGCTTAATTTAAGTAAATAATTAATTTAATTGTGTTTTTAATTGCATTTATTTAAAGATTTTAGATTTGCTAGTTAACTCAATTACAGCATTGTTCGTCTTTCCGCGTAGAAATGCTGGAGGAGGGCTCACCTTGTAAAGACAGCATCATGAAGCAGTGTCTGTTATTGAATGCTCCTTATTTTCGAATGATTTTGCATTTTCTGCTTTACAGATTTTCCTTTAACATTTGAAATCGTTGAAATGGCAGCTTTTGTTGATGCAGGTAAGTTTTGCGTGTCTAGACATTAATGTGAAAAACAGTTCATTTGTGGAATATTGTCCGATTATGTTTCATAGCGTATTGGTCTTGTGGTGGTGCGGTGTTTCGGGAAAAGCTGTTCTCTAGATGAGCTGGTATTGATGTAACAGGGGTGATTTTGACAATATTCATGAACGTTTCGTAAGGCTATTGTAGTTAGAGGCAGCAGATGCTATACCAAGCCATTCAAAGAACAGTTGATGTTAATCGGCGAAATCTACGGTCATCTGCATGCAAATTCTCAGATAGAATTGCAGATTTGATGTTGAGTTTGTCTATATCCATGCCGCTAATAGACTCAAAGTAACGTAGTTAATTTTATAAATGCAAGCAATATGAAGCTACGAAATGATAGTTCGGTCATTGACTTACGTGAGCCCTTAAATGTGATCTTATCCATGCCATGGTATGTCCATGAACTCCTGTATGTAATGGTTGTATCATGGCTAAATCTAGTTTAACAGGGCTCATCAAGGTCAATTGCGCGAAGGTGAAGCCTGTCGTAAGCCACATTTACCCATGATGTAGCCGCTTGCCTGCACACGGTACTTTTGACGTTCAATCTAAGTAGATGACTAGCTAACAACGATAGGGATACCGATGTGAATACCGGTTGTGCTTATATAATTGTGACAGGTTCCCTCGAATGACCAAATTTTATACGTGCACGTTGCTTTTGGTGTCCACTATGTCTGTATCCAGGGATGCAACGGATTTGGAAAGTAAAGCGAATCATCATATCTAAATCAATTTAATTCTATACTCAGGAAAGACATTTTTGATTTTCAAGATGTCGAAGCTTTGCTGTGATTCGTGAGGATATCACTCGATGCAACTTGAGGAAATCGAATCTGGCTCTAGAAGCATCAGCGTCTGCAAAATTGTGATGAAATTTCCGACCAGCTGGAGTTTTGCAAAATTTTCCATGTCACCTCACCAATTCGTCGGTCATCGATGTAGGACGAATTGTTGAGATAAAATAGAACTTTCGCAGATGTCATCATAATTTCGATCATCTGATTCTACCAACTCAATTTGCATCAATATCTGTTTTCCTTATTTAACACCTACTTGTTTTATATTTTGGATCTGAATCATTAATGTTGTGAATTTGACATGCGTTCATTAGGCGTGATTATGCAGATGTTTTGGTGGTGTGAAGCCTACAGAATCTACAAATTATCGAACAATGATTGGCATGGAAGTTAACGAAGACATGGACAACATTGCCATCAATATACATGCTCTGCCATATTTATTCAAACTTATCCGACAAATGTATTTATTGTTGAATCTGTTTTTTGGAAAGCGCGATGCGAAACTAGAACTCTACTTTGAAAACTGCGCCATAGGTGCAATGCGTCTGAATTCCGTTCCACTGCGCCGAATTAACATCTTTCATTTAGGAAAGTCAATGTCCTCGAAGACAGATCATGCTGAAAATTATCACATTTTGAATATCGTACATTTTTGAGGGAGTCGGTCTGTCAGGAGACATACGTGGTAATTAGTTTGAGGCAATAAATAAACAATCGATTAATATTGCAGATGAAAGTAAGCCGTCTGAATTTGGTGATAAACTGTCCATGTCATAGAAAATGTATTGTATCTTGCGCTTAATACTGAATGTTTTTGGTTTGAATTCACAAAAGTGCTGAAGCTTTTTCATGCTTAGGAAACTCGAGAGCCACATGCTAATGTTTGCAGGGCTCCCAAAGCTGTGCCATTTGGCGCAGCTGTGCTAATCTTTGCATTACTGTGCGATTGCGGGAATTTTAGAATGCTGCACTAATTTTGTGAAAGTCACTTGTCAAAATATAAAACAGGAGAACACGTTCAGAAACAGAAATTAAAAATCAAGGTGATGATCAAGGTACCACTGTATGAATATTCAAGTTGCCTTCTTGATACATTTGCATATTTTTGTATTACTTAGGTAGGTGCAGATATTACCAGTTAATTTTAGTATAACAATGCAATGGATCCATGTCTTACATTTCAGTCTAGAGTAGAAAAACAGGCTAATTTTGCTATCGATGAACTCTTGAACGCAATAATTAGATAACGCTTAAACGTATTTCGATTCAGTTTATTTTGTTGAATATTTTATGCTGGTCTTTAACCAACAATGTTTATGCATTTATTGAATATACTGTCCGTTTTTTAAAAGTGTTGTCATTTTATTTGATGTAATGTGGCTGTGTTCACAAGTTTTTGTAATCACAAAATTATCTGCCGGTTTACGTAGTAATAGGACCGTACATATATGTACATCGTCGAACGGGGGCAACAGTCACATTCCCCTTTGTATTTGTCAGTATTTTTAATTGTCATTGATTGGGCCCGTAAATTGCGATAGTGTCCAGTTTTCTAGTGCATTATGGCGATTAGGTCCCTGCGCTAATTTTGAGATCCTGGGCAGTTTTTGAGGAAACCTCTGTGGGAGCACTGAATATTTGCTAGAATATGCAGTGGGACTATCGCTTGGAAACACCAGGCTGTGGTCACGATAAGATAGATTTGCTATAGCATGATCTGGTCTAATGCCATTGCGTGCATTGCCGTAATAGTGTTAGATGAAATTGATACTAAATCTACAATATATGAATAATAATATTTGTTATAATGTCACACAATCTTGCTTTTGATAACAACATTACTGCTCAATATGAGAGTAATATACAACGTTGGAACATCTTCATATAGGTCTAAGTTATTATGCCGTATTTATATAGCGCTGTACCATAAAGAGGCTCACAGCGCAAAACGGATGCAAAAATGCAAGTCACAAAAAGATGAAGTTAGAAAAATTAAGAGAAAGCTTAATCATCAGAATCTTTCTTCAACAACGCTTGAAAGCCAGCAGGCAGTTTGCAATGGAATATGTATGAAGTATCTTGGAAATATACTGACGTGATCGCAAATGATATCTTTTGTAGCACAAACTGCCAACTTTCAGTTCAATGCGCTGAAGAATTGGAAGCCACTTCAGTTTCTTGAGGTGTTGCGCAATATGCTCACGGCGATTGCCTTTAGATGTTAAGTGAACGCATGCTTTTTGTAATTTCTTGAGAAGATTTAATGACACACTTTAGAGAATAACTATCACAGTCACAGAATTAGACAGGTCGTCCCTTCTATTTGACTAGAAAGGAAGCATTGGATCATGTAACGTTAATGAAATGACACAATCTGCTGTCATAGCACCACAGCAATCGAATAATGCGCATCCAGTTCAACATTAAACACGCCAAAATGTGCGAAATTTCAGTGATTATCTTCAACTGGATCACACGGCAAAGAGACACAGTCGATGTCAAGTTCTACAGAGAAGTCTGTGAACGTTTTTTCGTGCGCCTGCTAATTTTTTTAAAAATGATCGGAGAAATTAATTAAAAAATTTAATAATAACATCATTGAGAAAGGTATTAAAAATGTATTTTTGCCCACTTGGTAAGTTCCTGCATGTGCCCCATCGTCTTGAATCAGTTTGCACTTCTAGCACTTCTTGCTTCTTCAAGCGCACACTTCTAAAGTGATGCGCTTAAACAATCTGATTTTGTGATTACAATAGTCCAGCCTAGTAAACACCAATGAGGTCACGATCTTTAACGTCTCTGTTGACAAATAATGTGTAATAGAGCAAAGTCTCCGAATCTCAATAAAACATGCTGTACATATCATATTGATAGGTTCATTGAATTTCCGTGCATAGTCCAGACTACTACTCCAAGGCATTTCACAGTTTTGCTAATTTCAACTTGACTTTCACCAATCTGCAAGTGAGAAATGGAGCAATGTGTGTGCTTGGAAGTAGCAAATACAATTGCTTTAGATTTAAGCTCAGTCAGATGAAGTCTGTTGCAAATGAGCCAAAGTTAGGCATCATCAATGCAGTCTTCAATTAGACTGGCTGTGCTGCAAATCCCACTCCGAATGTTAGACATATAGATGAATATTTCATCTGCAAAAAATGATATTTCACACCATGCTTGACAAGAACACGCGATGGGGTCGACATGTAAACACTGAAGAGAATCGGACGCAATACTGATCCCTGAGGTACTCCACACGGCATGATATAAGATTCTGAATTAAAATGATTTATTGCCATCTATTATTCAGACACGACATAATAATTTTTTGCCCACTGAAAATCTGACTGGAATTCAAAATTTCCCGCTGCAGTTCGAATTTCCTTATGTTTTCTAAAACTGAGATCGTCGTTGATGAAATGTTTTTCTTCTTTCAGAGCATTGGAAAGTCTTCATTTCCGCTGACAATCCTGATTGGGACAAAATCTTCATATTTCCCCCGGATACTCCACTTTATCAAATATTGGAGAACTGGCAGAGGCACTTCGGTGCCTTCGGGTATTATGAATTTAGGTCGGATGACAAAACTGAAATCTACGATATCGACTTCACCCTCAGAGAAGTTGGCGAGACGACGGAGGGATCGAAAAAGGTGTTGCTGTCTGTTGAGCTCTCAGATGCTCCAACGCCACCTGGAACACGAAACATTCGCATAATGATCAATGGAAGGTGCCGACACTACGCTGTCAAACCGCATTACCGGCTAAAGAGAATAGTTGGGAAATACAAGTATCTGACATTCTTGTACAACGGGATTCGTCTTGATAAAAGGAAAACAATAAGACAACTGGAGATTCCAGATGATGGCATTATCACTGGAGTAGATACGATTTCAGTGGAGTTGACGGACGGTTCTCAAAGAGCAGCTCATTTACCTGATACGTCAAATGTTTGCCATCTGAAGAAGGAGCTAAGAAAGTTTGAGGGAAAGGATTTCCTTTTCCAATCTAAAGATGGGTTACTGTGTCCGGATGAAATGCTTCACTTCAAAGATCAGTTGAAGGTCTCTCGACCTGAATTGAAAGTCACACTGAATGACAAGATATTCAGTTGGTGTGTCGAAGATAACAAGAAGATAGACCTCCATGACCTTACGGGTCATTTGGCGATAATATCAGGAGTCTCAAGACAAGAACTAACACGTCTTCGATACATTTGTGTAGGATGTAAAAGACAAGTAACGAAAGATGAAGACGAAGGGCAGTTACTCAACATCAGCTGCTGTCATATGCGTTCGATGACGCTGAATACGGAGATGACAGAAGGTGAGTTGTCATCATCAGATCTGAGCCTGTATTAACTTATGCAAGTTTCTGTGTTTACACGCATATGAGAATGACATGTTTAGAGTTTGAACGAAATATTACGGAAGCTTATTTTTGATATCCTTCGAAGTGCATCACATCAAGTCACCACATCAGTTTTATTTCGTCAAATTCGTCTTCTCGAATTCAATGGTAATTACATCACAATTTCTAAAGCATGTAATTGTGTTAACTCTATAGTGCACAAAACTGAGAGCCTTTCTTCCTTTTGATGTCCTTGCTGGCGCTTAGCCAAGATCTTTGACAGTATAGCACGTATAGCTATCTCCATATGAAGAACATTACCGTAGTCAGACTAACTCAGATTGAATTAGACACGGACATATTACCTTGTTTCACTCGTACTTTGAGAAGCAAGGACGAACAGAGAGTCAAAGTGTGTTATCTCAACTGAATTGACGAAACGCATGTGCTTTCATATTGCAGTTGCAAATAACTGAAGCCACACATGATTATGATAGTGAGGATACTTAGTGATAAAATATTTCAAATTGTGATACAAGCATTGGAGTTTGACACAATGCAGCTTTTGACTTGTAGAATCGATCTAGGAATGGACTCCAATCTGAAATGTTCTATAACCCGGTTTTGTGATGTCAAGAAATACATGTAATTAACTGCGTGTTAGGCCTATAATATGTAGTACATTTATTATGACTCTAAATACTCCTTAAACTCCTTAACCTCGGCGAACATTCGCGGCCTAAACAAGCATTCCCTCATGAGACGATGAGAGCCATTCATGTGATGGAATGAGTTGTAGAATAAGGGACACAACATGAGGCCTAGAGGACTTCTGCGCTATGTATTGGACTCTGAATGCCATTATATGTATGAAGCGTAACCACCATTTCGCTCCAAATTTGCCCATTCTTGTCGTGTCTAAAACCAAAGTGCTTCGTGTCACATTAAACGACAGACTAACATGGCATGACCACATCGCTGGCATTGTATCTAAATGTAATCAACGGCTCTACGTCTTAAAGAAAGTTGACACTTTACCGGAGAAAATGATCTTTTGACGATCTATAGAGGACTTATACTAGAATTACTAGAATACGCGTGCCCAGTATTTGTAAGGTTGCCGAATTCTCTCTGTTTAAAACTGCAGCGTGTTGAAAATCGGGCTTTGAGGATACTATATAATTCAGCTGATCCACCCTGTGTAGACGACGATATCTCAGACAGACGAGAAAGAATGAGTAAAAGGCTAATCAAAACTATCAAAAACAATGCCAACCACATCTTACGGGATTTCTTACCTACTAGTTTGCGTTATACTGGCCATTATTGTGTTTCTCTCTGCCGAACTCAAAAGCGCAGATTGTCATTTTCCCCGGTTACCACTGTACTGATGGACAATGAAATCAACATGTCCTGATGTGTGTGTATCTACTCGTATTGGTACGATTTCCTTTTAGTTATTTGTGCATACTTTGCTGATTTACATTCTTGTACAACTATGATTTCCATTCACTTTGAGAAATATACACCATATTATTATTAATATTATTGTTATGGCAAAACAGAATGGACAGTCGATACCACCGATAGTGGTACTATCACACAAATTTAAGAGCTATGACTGAATTGAATTTAATTAAGACATCTTCCTCAACTAGTAGTATGACATTACATTCTCCGAATTACATAAGGTACGCTCTTAAAAAAATATCATATGCAAATGAGTGGATTGAAGCCATTGCCAGCCTTCTAAAGTTTCACGCGACTTTAAATATTGACATTGACTGCATTTTAAATTTATTTCAGATGGAAGTACCGAGGATTTGCTCAGCTCACTTCAGGCGAAGTATTTGAAGTTACTAGCAGACAGCAAACGGCTGGAGAAGGCTCAAGCTGCACGTCGTCAAGATATAGCGACATTAAAGTCCGAAAACAACATTCTGTGGGAGACGAATAGGCAACGGCAGACAGAACTGACAACTGAACGAGGCAAAAGGAAAGACGCCGAAGCAAAATGTAAGAACCTTGAAGTGGCGAATACACAGCTGCAAACAGAAATGACAACTGAACGAGGCAAAAGGAAAGACGCCGAAGCAAAATACAAGAACCTTGAAGTGACTAATACACAGCTGCAAACAGAACTGACAACTGAACGAAGTAAAAGAACAGACGCCGAAGCAAAGTGTAAGAACCTTGAAGTGACTAATACACAGCTGCAGACAGAACTGACAACTGAACGAGGCAAAAGGAAAGACGCCGAAGCAAAGTGTAAGAACCTTGAAGTGACTAATACACAGCTGCGGACAGAACTGACAACTGAACGAGGCAAAAGGAAAGACGCCGAAGCAAAATGTAAGAACCTCGAAGTGGCGAATACACAGCTGCAAACAGAACTGACAACTGAACGAGCTAAACAAAAAGACGCCGAAGCAAAATGTAAGAACCTTGAAGTGGCGAATACACAGCTGCAGACAGAACTGACAACTGAACGAGGCAAAAGGAAAGACGCCGAAGCAAAGTGTAAGAACCTTGAAGTGACTAATACACAGCTGCGGACAGAACTGACAACTGAACGAGGCAAAAGGAAAGACGCCGAAGCAAAATGTAAGAACCTCGAAGTGGCGAATACACAGCTGCAAACAGAACTGACAACTGAACGAGCTAAACAAAAAGACGCCGAAGCAAAATGTAAGAACCTTGAAGTGGCGAATACACAGCTGCAGACAGAACTGACAACTGAACGAGCTAAACAAAAAGACGCCGAAGCAAAATGTAAGAACCTTGAAGTGGCGAATACACAGCTGCAGACAGAACTGACAACTGAACGAGGCAAAAGGAAAGACGCCGAAGCAAAGTGTAAGAACCTTGAAGTGACTAATACACAGCTGCAGACAGAACTGACAACTGAACGAGGCAAAAGGAAAGACGCCGAAGCAAAGTGTAAGAACCTTGAAGTGACTAATACACAGCTGCGGACAGAACTGACAACTGAACGAGGCAAAAGGAAAGACGCCGAAGCAAAATGTAAGAACCTCGAAGTGGCGAATACACAGCTGCAAACAGAAATGACAACTGAACGAGGCAAAAGGAAAGACGCCGAAGCAAAATACAAGAACCTTGAAGTGACTAATACACAGCTGCAAACAGAACTGACAACTGAACGAAGTAAAAGAACAGACGCCGAAGCAAAGTGTAAGAACCTTGAAGTGACTAATACACAGCTGCAGACAGAACTGACAACTGAACGAGGCAAAAGGAAAGACGCCGAAGCAAAGTGTAAGAACCTTGAAGTGACTAATACACAGCTGCGGACAGAACTGACAACTGAACGAGGCAAAAGGAAAGACGCCGAAGCAAAATGTAAGAACCTCGAAGTGGCGAATACACAGCTGCAAACAGAACTGACAACTGAACGAGCTAAACAAAAAGACGCCGAAGCAAAATGTAAGAACCTTGAAGTGGCGAATACACAGCTGCAGACAGAACTGACAACTGAACGAGGCAAAAGGAAAGACGCCGAAGCAAAGTGTAAGAACCTTGAAGTGACTAATACACAGCTGCGGACAGAACTGACAACTGAACGAGGCAAAAGGAAAGACGCCGAAGCAAAATGTAAGAACCTCGAAGTGGCGAATACACAGCTGCAAACAGAACTGACAACTGAACGAGCTAAACAAAAAGACGCCGAAGCAAAATGTAAGAACCTTGAAGTGGCGAATACACAGCTGCAGACAGAACTGACAACTGAACGAGCTAAACAAAAAGACGCCGAAGCAAAATGTAAGAACCTTGAAGTGGCGAATACACAGCTGCAGACAGAACTGACAACTGAACGAGGCAAAAGGAAAGACGCCGAAGCAAAGTGTAAGAACCTTGAAGTGACTAATACACAGCTGCAGACAGAACTGACAACTGAACGAGGCAAAAGGAAAGACGCCGAAGCAAAGTGTAAGAACCTTGAAGTGACTAATACACAGCTGCGGACAGAACTGACAACTGAACGAGGCAAAAGGAAAGACGCCGAAGCAAAATGTAAGAACCTCGAAGTGGCGAATACACAGCTGCAAACAGAACTGACAACTGAACGAAGTGAAAGAACAGACGCCGAAGCAAAATGTAAGCAAAAATAAGCCCAACTTGATTTGAATACCTATTTTATTGATAGAATCCCAGATTTCTATGGTAATGATGAAGGGATCTCCGTTTAGACATTATAAGATGCATAGATATCAAAGTCAGATAAATTTACTCTTTCAACACAATCTGTTGTACGTTACATCAGTGTTGGGTGGGCCCTTTTTTACAGAATTTTCACTCCTAGCACCGCTACGAGCCATGAACGAAGCTAGATGTTACTCAATTAAAAAAGTAAAAAATTGCATTATTTTAAATAAAAGCAAAATAGCAGATATTCTAATCTGATTCAGGTGTCCCTATCAGAAGCCGGTTCGCTCGCCTCTTGAAAGTATCAAGATTGTATTGGTCAGTAATTCCAAAAGATGCATGCAATGCATTATAGGTTTTGCATCGGGTGTGTACAATAGCTGTTCGATTGGACACTTGAGTTGCGTGATGTTCCAAGCTTTAATCGAACCAAATGAGAAATGAGGTATAGTGCCGTCATGCTATATGGTCACCTCCTTTCTTCAAACTGGGCAGTCATTTTCAGCGAAAAGCTGAATTCTTCATTTATTTCATCTTGAGAATATTCGAGATACGTAACAGAATAACGAACACTTGCAATGATGGTCAGCACGCTTCGACCAGATAGCCTATTTCCACGTGACTCAAACATCTTGTGCACCCAACACAAAGCCGACCACTGCATCTTGTGGAGCAACGAAATGTACGGACAAGGACAAAACCTCCATTGACAAGAAAGTGTCTTGATACAAGGTCAGTGACCAAGCTAGGTGACACTATAGGTCATCTAAACCAATGGGGTAAATGTGCAGACCAGAGTTGGAACTGGGCCTACTTTTGAGGCCCATCAGTTTCGCTTTCATCAATTTGGTGTGGATGTAGTCGCAGATAAATTAGTGTTGCGAATTTGCTCATAAAGATAAGAATTTTTCTGAAGTTGTGTACAAAGTTGTAAGTCAGTCATACAGGGTGTCCGCGCTCCTGGAAAATCCTGGAATTTCGAAAACGGTTTTCCAGTGTTCTGGAAACTCCTGGAATTTATTGATTATGGGAGATAATTACGTGCATCTCGACTTCATCAATAGAAGTTTTTAAGAACACTTTTCTATTCAAGCAAAGTAAATGTGATGAATTCATTTACATTCTTAATTTTATAGTGACAGAACTTTCCAGCTATGCATCTTGAAGACGTCAAAGTTATTGGCTTCAGGAAATTTTATTAACGCTCTTATTATTGCAGTCTTTAGTCTGTAAGAGAAACAAGTCGTGTATTGGAGAACATTTTGAATGCCGGAAGATATGGATTTGAAATAATGAAATATGTCGAGCGGCTTTTTTGTTGAATAATTAGTCTTGATTTTGCGATTCATGTACTCAGGCCCCACAAACCTCCTATTTTTCTTATTATTACTATTTCTAGCAATTTGTCCTGTTCTATTTTTCGGAGCTTCTCTAATTTACCGCACTTTATTGGTGGCGAACTATGAACTCCTTCAGTTGCTCTGTATGGGCAGAATCAAAGGCTTACTTTGAAAACACGTACGAAAAAAGGCGTACACTTTCTTCTACCTACATGTTGGGTACTACTCTGCCTACACACCACAACTACCGATCTGAATTGTGGCTTTCTCACAGTCCTTCATGAAAATGTGTTTCACACTCTCTGACGCAAATAGACATCGATGCCTTTAGAAATCAAATTAATTTCAATTAAATAGCAATATCTGAATTTTCCTCAGTTTCAAGTTTTTTTAGTCAATGGCGTTTATGGCACGGATCAAAATTCATCAGTTGGAGTTTGTGCAAACTTAGTTTAATCGAAGAGATGCTTGTCTTCCCAACCATTGCTTCTTGGGCATTCATTCGATCTTCGATCAAAGAATTCCAAATTCGTTGGCCATTTATCGAATCCCAGAGATTTGAAAGAAATTCATGGCGTCGCTTCTTTAAAAAATATTTAAATCTTAATTTTTGATTTTTATTTCAATTCACTTAGAAAAAGGAACAAAGCTTTAAGAAAAGAGCAAACAAAAAGTTAAAAAGACATCTTCATTGTCCTATTTTTGCACTTATTGACCATCGCAAGTTAGCCCTCCTATTTGTGCATGCTTACTTGCTGTGAGGCCTGTGCACTTAGTAATACCGACGAGTTTTCATGGATAGACTGATTGATCAAAGGTGCGTTTGAGCCACACTTGGACATCGTACTCCGAGTGCCTGAAATATATAAACCGTCACAAATCATAAATTACTTATCAGGACCAGAGTTCATGAATTTTAAGAACTGATCAGATTCATTCGGGATTCGTTTTAAGGCTGGGGTGGAAACGTGCGTTAATGCTATTGTATAATCAGTTGCTGTATCCCTCGCATATGTAATGCAAAGACCCAGCATTTGTTACATCACGAATTATGTAAAATCCGTTTGCAAATCCAATTATGTAAACCTCCTGGAAATTTCATCAGAGGGCTCGTGGAAACTCCTGAAAACCGCGGAAACCCTGTTTATATAAGAAACGCCAACGAAAAACGAATTTTTCTGCCGGCTCCTATATTCCGTATTTTCTCTATTAATGCAATCTTATATACATTCAGCTCCCTCACTCTCTATCACAACGTAAACGAAATCTGTTGAGGCGTCTCCCTCTAGTATTAGGACATCTTCTGCCATGACCTGCTATACAATGATTGAATGGTAGGAAAGTCCACAACGTGTCTTTCGTGTCAACAAGTTTTTACGTGAAACCAATTCCTTTCCTAATTCATCTATAAAGATATCACATACGTATCTCAAACGTAGCCAGACGGCAACTACATTAGATAGCTAGGCTATTAACCTCATATCTCTCTGTTTAGCTTTTTTGAGACAGACAGTGGCCTACCACGGGATGATGAACAAAAGAAGGGCTTAAAGAAAATGCTAGTCAGTACTCCGGAGCAATTGAAAACCTTGAAAAATACATCGAAGAAACAGAAAATCCTCTGTCCTCGAACATCTGTTAAGAATTTTGAATAATAATGCATTTGAAGTTTCAAGCAATCACTTAATGAATGTCACTCACCCTGTAACTTGCGTAATAGGTTGTAGAAGAAATAGCACAGATAGCACACAGAAAAGAATGCTCGTTCAATATTTTGATACAGCAGTGGAATACAATATCTCATTCGATTTCGGACAGTCGAAATCTACTCTAAAATTCCAATAGATGACAGTCTAATTTTTCTCTGATTGCATTAATCGGTTAATCACCCTATAATGTCATAATTCATGCTTTTCATGGTATCCCACTAATCAACGAAGGATTCCCGAATTTCACTAGAAAAATAAGTATTTCCCATAAGCTTTCACCAATTGCCCTAGTGAAATTAATATCAATCTTGTACATGTCAACCTGTGAAAAATCTATGTAGTCACTATTCATGTCATTCCGAGGCTTTGGAAGATTTATGATAGAAATCCCTCCATCTTTACCATAGAAGTCTCGAATCAAAAACCCTCCACTTCTATAGTGAAGTTGTCGAGATTATCTCCCACGACCCCTCAAAAACCGTGAAATAACATGCACGCAACCTTCTACTGATGAAATCTGGAGGTTGCCAGGTATCAAACTGTCATCCATAGAGACATCATTGTAGTACAAGGAGGCACAGTGATATATAATTAGAAAAGAAAATTTAGTTGATATAAGAAAATAGCCTAGAAATGTGATGAAATCACCCGGGAATTTGAAACTTGAATCTTGGTCGCCACCCTGTTAGATTATTCACAAGATTTTCACGGAAATGAGAATTAATTTGTGGGTATGTAAACATCTAAGGTTATTTCGTATGCAGATGATGTAACCCTTATTCATTTGTCCGATGTTAGAAAAGGCAGTGCAGATTTTCAAAAAGATGTTGACGCTTTTTGTAATTGGGTAACTCAAAAGAAAATGACCATCAATGTAAATGAGACCAAATGTGTGACCATTTCTAGGCGAGTTGACCCTAGCAGATGTACCAACATTGTAATAAATGGTGAAGTGATTGAAGATGTTACCAATATGAAAATCCTTGGCATATTCTTTAGCGCTGACTTGACATGGTATTATCAAGTCTCTTTTTTGCACAAAACATGTTGCAGGATCATGTCCCAAGTAAAGCGCTTGAAAGTTAATGATTGTGTGGCAGACATGTATGGGTCTGGTATATTCGCGTTTATCTTTCTGTTGGCCCATCATCTGCGACTTGAAAAAGAAGCACTTTTGTAAATTTGAACGCTTGGATGGTGTTGTTAGACGATGGAGTTGTGCCTATGATGTACCATCTTTTAAACAAATGTGGGACAATATTTGCATTAAACTGATTCACAAAGTGTCTGCTTATTGAGACAGTCATCTTTATCTTCCGTCAACATGTCACCAGTGTGGGACATCTGTGGCTCTACGAAAACCTTATACGAGCTGACTTGTATACACGTGACCATCGCAATCTTCGACATGTACCACTCTGTGTTATGAGGTGGCAGTATCAGTCCGCTTCCTAAATCATTGCACAGTCCAAAAGAATCCTGTATCTCTTGCATATTGTCATCAAATTTAATCGCCAGTTGATAACTAATTACTAAATATATTCAGTTGCTCAGCCGAGACACTTGGTATAGGAAACTGGGTACTTCTGTTCTCCCCTATTCAACCCTCGAGTGTTGCATCGTCAGCGATCTTCTCTTACTCCTAAGTGCAGTCTCACTACCGTCGCAAAAGCGTTGTGTGCAAAATTCCCAGCATTTGCTTTTCCGTTCATAGTAGCTGCATTGTAGACAACAAACCTACGAAGTTCATGATCACAGCACAGCTGCTGTATCTTGTATTCTAACTGGGTATCCAAGGGACCAATCTCTCATCACAGGGGTCAAGTAAGACTTCGCAGTGTTGTTGTGCTATCACTCAGTGACGGATCAAGTCTATTCCAAATCCAATGTGACTTAAGTTTGACGAAATTCGATGAATTTGGAAATATTGGAAAACATGGGGAAGAATAGAAGTACCAGAAACTGTGGTTTGTCTAATTAAATGAAGTACTGTAATTAGTGATTGTTTTGTTGCTTCCACAGTGGTATTTCAGACATCATGTCGGTCCTCGCGTCCCTCACTGTCTTGTCATCATTGATGAGCTGCTCTTGTGTCTTGTCGATCCAATCATCGAACGCAAGAGTCAGCATTCCTACAGCGTGAAGAAATGCTATTATTTATTGTCAACAAGAAGAGGTGCAGAGACGAGACAAGCCCTCGTCTATCTGATCCGTGATTCGAAATCTGACCTCAAGTGAGGGAGATGATGACTCTCCCATTGACCGAGTATGGGAATAAAACAAATTTGAAGTTTGCCAATGAAGGGATGGGCCGATTTTGATGACACTTACATATTCTTGGAGCTGATGACACCAGCATTCTTCTGAACCCAAACTGAAAATGCTAGCGTCAATACATCAAAAGTTGCTAAGTTGTGTGCAGTTGACCGTTAAAGACATCGTGATCGCGAAAGTAGCTTAGAATTTGACAAAAGTGTAAATTGAGTGAAATTGTACCAAATGTTGTGGAAATTCGAAAATATTGTATCATGTAGTGGTTCAACACGAGCCTGATTCAATGGTGATAATCATACTTTTATGTATTACGAAGTTTCTTCTGTAGGAATCGGTGAATGAATTGACCAGAAATTCATATCTATAAGTCTGTTGACCACAACTGACCAGACACAACCTAAACACTCTGCTAATTCAAAGTACTAAAAGATACATTTTACATGATATAAAATTTATTGAGATTAAGACTCTTCATCATTGAAAAATCATGTCAGACTTTTTCAACAACATTATTTCGGCAGAATTCATTTGTATTGTAACGTTTTGTGCATTCAACGAAACCTAAAAACCACCTGTTCCATGGTCTCCCTCACTTTGTCGGTCTTCTCCATCCGCTGGACGTGTCCGTACCATCTCATTCGGATCTCTATCACTCTTTCCACAATAGGGATCCCTCAAAGCACGGGAACGGGGGCTGCCTCGTTCCATGTTACTATTAAGGACCATAAGGATAAAGTGGATGCGTCGTTTCCCCTCCGCCCCATAGCGTCCTGTAAAAACACTCCGACAGAAAAAATTGACTGGCTCCCGACTAAAATTCTAACTCAATTGACACGTTTCTTGCCGTCGTATATAGGAAATGCAGAAGACTTAATCGATAGGTTACACCAAATACACTATAAAAGTAACAGTACTGTTATGTCCTTAGACGTAAAAAAAACTTTACCCCAGTATACCCATAGCTGATGGGATTGAGGCTGTCATGGAATTTGTTAATGAAAATTGGAATAATATAAATTGTGTTGGTCTGGATCGTGACTCGGTTGCGAAGATGTTGAGTTTCATTTGTTATAACTACGAAATCAAATTTAATAATAAACATTATCTCCAAATAAAAGGATGCCCAATGGGATCTCATTTCGGCCCTCCGTTCGCGATTATTTATTTACACAAATTGGAAACGGTTGCCTTAAAAGACTTGAGAAATAGGTATGCTATAGTCCCTGCCCTCTACGCTCGTTACATAGACGACATTATAATTGGACCGTTTGACAGGTTGTAGTGACTTTTCTAAACTTTTGAAAACTTTTAACAGCATAAGTAGCGAAATTAAGTTCACCATGGAGGTACCTGAAAACGGAGTCTTAAACTTGCTTGATATAAGCATTTTTATAGAAAATGAAAACATCCATTACAATTGGTTTGAGAAACCCTATCATTCCGGCACTGCCTTACGGAAGGATAGCTACGTACCAAGTCACGTAAAAAGCAACTATCTAAAAATACTGTAGAGTACGTCCAAAAACGATGCAGCTCAGAAGCCGCTTTTGAAAACTCTAAAAATAAACTAGACAAAAAGTTTTGTCAAAATGGTTACAAAACCTATCGCACTTTTAGAAATAGAAAAAATAAGTCTGTTCCTAAAAAACGCAACCCAAAGCTTAAAATGAAATACATAAATGATAAAACTAGCTGTAAAATATCCACCCTTATTAAGAAATACGACTTACCTGTCAACCTAGTAGACATTCCAAACTCTTATCTTTATAGTAGCCTTCAAAACAAGCCTAAACATAATACACATGAGAATTGCACGGCCAGTGACTGGTTACCTAACAAATATACTTGCAAAGACAGATTCTTTGTTTACAAATTTACCTGTAAACTTGTAAAGTCGACCTTTTAAATTACGTTTCATGGAACACGTGCGTTCTTTTAACAATAAGACCAGCAGTGCACTGGCAGACCACAGATCTCAATTCAAGCATATTGTGTCTATTGACAACTTCACTTTAGATATCTTGGACAAATGTAAGAATCCTGTCGACACTCGTTTGAGTGAAGCTCGTTGTATCAAGAGCAACAGTAATGAACATGAATTAATGAACAGCAAAATGAAGCCCAACATTAACTGCAAACATGAACTGATAGATTTTTAATCTGATTCTCACATTTCGCACATCACTATATAAGGTTGCAGAGCTTTGTCATCACGCTCTCCTTACGCTGTCGGTCTTACTTGTGGTTTTAGCTTGTGTTGCCCCTGAGGAAGCGCGAAGGCGTGAAACGTCGGGCCTGTAAATAGTTTTTAACGTCATCTCTTAGCCATGAATTTTAGAAGAAGACAGAACTGGTTTTTGCCTACTCCGCTATAAAATGGGTTAACCTTTTTGTGCAATTACTTTTGAAGTGGTCTGTGTTGATTGTTAGATGCTGTCGAGAATTTCATGCGATGAAGCGTTCATTGTCATATCCACTCGCCGGATGCGTTTTTCATGTGAATAAGGCGAGTGGCAACACTGATGATTTGTTCCGTTTGAATACACAGTTCTGCAGAAAATCACTGTAGTAGTCTTTTAGTATCAGCGTTGATTCTGCAAGCACATTACGGATGCATGAGTCTGTTGACATTTTGGTGTTATACGATATAATGACGCTAAAATTTCTCTGGTTCAATGGATTAATGAATTTGCTTTTATTTTGACAGATGCTCCAATGGGAGCTACAGGAACGGCGGGTCGGCGTCCTCCTGCTCCTCAACAAAGACCTACGGTTGAAGGTAAGTCAGAATTATCACTGAAATTCTAGTAAATAGCTTTGAGTTGTGAATAAGTGTTTCACGGACTTGAAATGACTATTTCCATTTTCTTAATTCAGGCTTTAAAGCGGCGTTATTTTTAGTACTATTTTTCAATGTTTTATTTATTTTCATTTTTCCAATAAATGAGAAGAAAAGCTTATTGGAAATTGACAAATATTTCGTCGGTTTTGAGTATTGAAACTTGCTATCTATCGAAAACAGTTGGTGTCTACTTGAATAAATTTTCAACATTTTGCTTTTGTTGTCAATTTTGCTTCCAGTGGCTTAGCAGTTTTTAGCACGCGGTCCACTGTTTTCATAAAACTTCGATTTATTAATTCATTATAATCATAAAAGTTAAACCAATTAATTGGCAGGTTGTTTCGAAACTTCTGCCGACAGTTTTGCTATTTTTGATTTAAAATAGTTGAACATTATTTTTTGATAGATAACATTGTAATTTAATTTGAATGATAATGATGGTTTATATCAAACTAAGAGAACAATGCTCTATCATCAATATTTGTTATTGAATATCTGCGATATTTTCTTAGTTTGTGAAGCATTTTGTCTTCAAGCAATTTTAGAATTTAATTTAAATTTTCTAATTTCCTTAATTTTTTCCCAATTTTAGAATTTCTTTTTAAAATCGTTTCAATCGTTCTTCTATTTTATCTTTAATTTTCAAGGATTATTATTTTCCGCTGATTCTTTGTTATTAGAATTTTATTTTGATGAATTTATATTTTGTTTCTGCAATAAAATGATTGAAAATTATTCAACAACTTTGGAAATTAGTTTTACGTCGAATTCTCTTGTTTATTCTTTGATTTTCGGAATTTTCATGAATATTCAACAACAGTCAACTATTTGAATTTGTTTAATTTAATTTTGGAATTTGAATAAAGAAGAAAACATTTTCATGAAATAGAAAAACTTTTATTTTTCATTTGAGAAGAAGAAAGTTGTTGAAATAAAAGAACAAATGAATAGAAAATACTTCTGCAGGACAATCAGCAGTTCTGTTAATTTTCCAATTATAAAATGTGAAAAATGATTCAATTAACAGAAGAGAAGAACTTCCAAAACAAATTCTTTCAAAACATTTTCTCTTCTTTGCAGCTGACTTCTGTCTGTGGAGGAAAAACCGTCTTCCTCATTACTGCATCTTCCAACTCCCAACTCCGACAACTGTTGGAGATCTTCGAAATGTTGTCGGAAGGGAATTTGGAAGAAGTCCGCAGAGGACGCGAATATCGCAGGAGATCGCCGTTTCAGGAGATGGAAGACGTCTGTTCGGAACAGGATTGTTCGGAGGATACACAGATATCGATGGAAATGTATTCAAAGTCAATCAAGTGAGGAAGAAGACACTAAAACTCCTGGATGACGATGATGAAGTCTTTGTTATTGTTCCCGGAAAGACTCTTCTCCTCGACATCGACGAAATTTGAAACTTTTTTCTTTTCTAATAAATTTTCCTGCAAATTTTTCTTTTTTAATTGAAATGAAATAAATTTTGATTTCTGTTCATTTTCATTTTGCAAATAAATGGCCGTCGATTTGACAAGTTTCCAATTCATTTTCTCATTTAAATAACTTTCTCATTTGTTGATACAATTTCCTCCTCTTTTATCCAACTGACAACTTCGTAAACAAATTATTCACAAAACACATTGCAGGCAGAAGGAATGATATCGAATGAAGTTGTCTGAAAAATAGAAGAATTTGAAATTCAAAGTGAAATACAAATGTCAGCATTAGCAGTGGAATAGAAATATAGGCTATGGCAGTAATAGAGATATCGACACTGCAGGATCATAGACTTCTATAACATTAGTATAGATCATAGAAATTGACAATACCATAGAAAGCTGTCAGAGCAAAACACAATCAGAGACTTCAATTAACCTTGAAAGATGTAAATGGGTCCACATCACTGTTCAGATTCAAGAACTGAAACATGAGTTTAGTGAATCATAAAATCATGGGTAAATCCAATTTATTCCACAACATTTCTGTCTTTTCAACTTTGGGTCTCAGATTTCCGCGAAAATTTGCATATTCACTCATTTTTTTACGCTGAACACGAAAATCTTAGCGGCGACCACACCAAATAAAAACTTTCTATAGAAATCTGGCACTTTTAAAAAGCCAGTTTTTCTACATTGCATACATTATCATGTCTTTAGACCGAGACCCTTGTACTCTGACCGAGATCTTCAATTTCAACGTTGTCCTCTGACCGAGATTTTTGAGGGTCTCGGTCAGAGGACATTTTCGTGGTTTTTGGAGATTTTCAGAGGGTTAATTGATATAAATGAAAAATTTCTTTTGCATAGATGTTAAGAGCATGGATCCCTCCTATGGTGTGAAATTTTATCGATTCCTGACAAAATTTCTGGTTTCAGCATCCATATGAAATTTTTGGGAATATTCAAATTCTCTGGTCGAAAAAACAGGATAAAAATATTTTTAAATCAATATTGCTCACTTGTAACGGCATCAAACTGAATTTTCTTTACGGATTTATAAACTAGCACACTACCCGCGAGAAAATGAGTCGTGGGCCCCTCGTCAAAAAGTCGTGGGCCACGTGAAAATATGGGGGCCAACAAATTTTTCGAAAATGGCTTATTTGGAAGTAAAAATGCATGATCATGTCAATTTGCGACCATTCTCTTCAAAAAATGACGTGAAATGTGATCTCTTAAAGTCGAGGGTTGGCCCCCCAATTTTCACGGTTATCTTTTTGACGGTGGTCGTGGTCTAAGTTCACACGAGCTCTAATTTTGAATAAGAATGACCCCAGAGTTGTCACACACATTGAGCAGCGAATTTGTTGTAATTTCTAAGAAAAACGTATCTCTGATGCTAGTGGACTGGCCCAAAACTGTCATCGATCGGCTGTCTGGCATATCTAGGCAAATTTTACCTTGGAATAAATAACCTTAGCTCTCATTTCTCTCAATGATTTTCGCTACATGATGATGATGAATTCAATCGTGAAATGTTGCGATAAACATTTTTGGTTGCGATACTTTATACATTTGCATGACGCATCGATGACAATGCATATAATTACTCAAAATTCCTGACTTGCCCTGAACTTCATATCATTCTGACTATGCCTGAATTTCAATAAGGTCAATTTTTTCGTCAATCAAGGTTGCAAGTTGTATTATTGTTCATTCATTAAATTGTGAATGAATGAAAGAATCCTCAATGAGTGTTGCATAATATCTCGGTCGCTTCAAGCCTGTTATACAGTGAGGGAGAGAGAATTCTATTAATAGAAGCGCGCTTTGTCCAGTCCAGCCCGATAACAGATAACTTTCTCATGCGCCTTCGATAGCGCAGCGCAATAAGATCACATTTCAACTCGAGGGTTGAAGTAGAGGTCATCGCTTCATTTCACAAAGAGAAATAGCGCAGAATAATCTAGACGTTTCATTCGTGTCTCTACCTTAGGAGCTGCCTGACCGACACCGGTGGACATCGCTGTGTAAATTGATTGATCTTATTAATGGATTATAAATCAAATTACAATATAGAAAATGCGAAGAATATCCTGAGCCGAAAATATTGATGGAATGGATTATTTATCAAACGAAATTCGTATCAGTTAAGTCGAATGAAGTGATGATAGATAAATTTAGTAAATAATAGCGGTTAACCTGCGCACTACACATTATACCAAACAATGAATTAATTGAAATATTTCAACAGATAACTTGTGAATTAGATGTGATGTAAAAAAATGTTCCTCTGGTTATAAATGTTTGACTATAGATAAAGCAAGCCAATATTTCACGACCATTCAGATCGAATCGTGCGGACAGACTGACATCGTACACAAATCGCTTCGTATGAATACGGTAAATCCAGTCGAAGATCGTTAATTCGGACACGGAAGACTTCGGTCAATTAAGATCATACGGCCGCGATATTTTTTTGTATATTTGGCGGCTTATATAAGTTGCTTTTGAATTCATTCAGACTTTCAATAATTAGGAGATAGAAAACCTGGTATTTATGCTCTTAATTATCGAGCTTTGACTGCAAAATACTTTGCACAGCGTTGGCGCTAACTGATGGTTCGCTGCAATGAGATAAAGTCAATTCTGGCGACGTGACATTAGACGGGCAAAATCAATCAATACGGCATGTAAAAACCAATGAAACAGATCTAGTTAACAAAGGACTTTAATTGAATATCTTTAATAAGAAGGAAACACCGTTGTACTCTTATTAAAGATATTCAATTAAAGTCCTTTGTTAACTTAATCTGTTTCATTGGTTTTTACATGCCGTATTGATTGATTTTGCCCGTCTAATGTCACGTCGCCAGAATTGAATCGAGCTTTGACTGTATGAACAAATTCATTTTTATACTGATTCGTGCACAGATATTCTGCTATTACTGTCCTGTTTCATCTACCGCTTTATCTCTACTGCGTTGACAGCCATCCCTGTGGGAACGAATCTTGCGAAAAACTGGCGAATGTCAGCTGCAGAATATCATGCTAAAGTTTAGTCATATTTGCGGGATATTCGCTGGCGAAGTTCGCCGGCGACAATTCGCGCTCTATATGTCACCTTTTACTTTTGACTTTCTCTCTTGTTTTCTTTAGTAATCCGCCTCTACAGTCGAGGCTCTATTCTCTCCCTCACCTCCTCACTATCCCTCACATATGGCTAATCTATCTAAGATAGGGTTGTATAAATTACGGTAATTTATTTTTCGGGTAACTTACCGTAAGTTACGGTAATTTATCCGGTAAGTTACGGTAATTTATGAAATATCGGCTCGCTTCACTTATTTATCTGCATATTCTAACTTAAAACCTATTCATCAAGGCAGCTAAACTTCCAAGCTTAGGTTACAATTATTGTAGACCTTCGAAAATGTTATTCAGTACATTTGTAGGCAGCAATTATTGACATCTACAACCCGAATATTGGTCTCCAGCAATTGCTAAAAGTAGCATATCCTATTTATTTTAGATTTTTGTGTCATAAAAACTCCACAAGAATTATCCTTTTTTAAGCTGTTAAACATTTTTTATGCTACGAATAAGTATTCGCATTATAACTACAACTTTTAGTTTCAAAACCTGTGGGCTTTTGCTTTGATGTGTTTATCTACAACTATGTAAAATAATTTTGATATCAATTGCATTGAATAAAAACTATGTGATAACAAAAAAGTATTTATAATAAAAAGAAAAACTTTTGAAATTAAGCTGCCTTACAGACAGCTGATTGACAGTACGATTAAAAAATTCACGGTAAAACTAAAATATGATATTTGTAGAGCTTTTTGCTTTTCCAAAAAATATATGCAACAAATGAAACAAAGAAAAACATACAAGGAAATTACTTGGCATGATATTGGCTCCTTAACGATCATATAAAATTATGAGATATATTACAATTATACTGAGCTTATTACAGACATGTTTCAATGGAGACACATTTTTATTGTAGTTTTGTAGAAGGTCAAGTATTTGTATTTTAGCGGAAGTTCAATACATTTCGATAGCTCAGCGCTATCATCTTCAGGAGCAAAGATAGTACTTCAATCAAAGTTATGCTCAGAAATCACGAGCATATCAAATAACACTGTATATTACTATCCATGAATATACATGGAGATTGTAAGTGAGAATGGTGTTAGTAAGGGTTAGTATCCTATGCATGCGGCAGGTAGAGCTGGGTTACATGTTAGGCCTACCAGTTGCAGATTACCTGATCTGGCTAAAAGAAACCTGTTCATGCAGAGAAGTAGTCTTTCGAGAACTACAGGAACAAGAAATCATTCAACTCTTGTTTCATCAACATTGAATGATTTCTTGTTCCTCTAGTTCTCAAAAGACTACTTCTCTGTAGGAACGGGTTTCTTTAAGTCAGATCAGGTCATCTCCAACTGGTACCATGTAACCCAGTTCTATCTGCCGCATGCCTAGCCTACTAACCCTTACCAACATCATTCTCCCTGACAATCTCCATGTACATTCATGGATAGTAATATCCAGTGTCATTTGATATGCTCGTGATCATGTGCATAATATTGATTGAATCACTATCTTTGCTCCTGAAGATGATAGCGTTAAGCTATCGAAATATGTATATCGAACTTAATTCACTTTTCCACCAAACCACAATAGATGACCAGTTTTCAAGGCCCATTTAAATGGAGATGAATTTCACAGTAGAGCAAAATCACTGAGGCAATACTTAGTTCGATTAGTTATTTTTGTGATTTTAGAAGGGTAGAATCATAAAAATGTTGGTTGAGACATATCAGTGTAAGTCAGCTCACAACGAAAATGCTAATCATCATAAAATACGCGATACAGTATTTTCCGGATAATTCCCCAACCTCGTGACAAAGGCAAAATAACAAAAGGCCTACTCATCCGTATTTGGGAATTCATCGATTTTAAAGTGGGCAAATGTTTCATAAAATTCATCGATTTGCGAAATAGAAAACATGACCAATTTAGTGGGTTGTTGAATTAACAGGGAAATACTGTATTGCGAGCTGAAGAATATGTTATAAACATGCTGTCAACTTTGAGACCACTTCCTCAATATCTTCAGCTGTAAATACATAACCACCGCGCCTTGTATGCGCAGGTTCTTTTAAACATCTCATTTCTTTCCTGTCAACGATAGAGGTATCCTCTACTTCAGGAAAAACATAAGTTCTGAACTTTTTCATTCTAAGGAAAGAAACCAAATACTCGTCATTATCAAGACTTTCAGCAATTTTTCCAATGAAGACTTTGTGTCTTAGGGACGGCCTAGATTTCACCGTTTCAAATATTTTGGCGGCAACGAACGTCCCGGATGGTACAGGTATGACCAAATCTTCATCTGGAAGATCCCCGATGTCCATGTCACATTGTTCTTCGTCTGAAGAATTTTCGTTTTCGCTATCATTCTTGGCATCATCGAAATTTGCCTCTTGGATTATAACAACCTGTTCATTCTTGTGGTAAATCAATTGGGATGTACTTGCTCCTCTTTTTTGCTGTCCAGCGCGCTGTTTCATCTTCAAGTTGTAAGCGACGTAGGTTAAATCTGCTGCATGTTCATCTGATAATCTATTTCTAAGCTTTGTTTTTTGTAACCCAAATCCTTTGTTTGAACGCTCGGTTGCAGCACTCGTGGCGCACATAGTCAAAAGAATCACAGCAACTTTCATCAAGGCTCGACTCGAACAATTCCCTTGCCACCATAAGACTGGATCAGTAGCGTATGATACCATATTTGCCAGATGTGCCTCGCACTGTTGAATATGTTACCTGACTTCGTTTTATATTCCAACAGGTTAGTTGTTACGTCGTCGACTCGCAGCTTTTCAAGGTTTGCCAACCTTAAGATCTCATCTTCTGCTGTTACCATCTGAAATTCAGACAATGTTCGACCTCGGAATCGCGGATCCAGCAAGTTTGCAGCGAAATGCAAGCTTGAGAGACAAAATTCTTTCCGTTTGTCAAAAAGCTGACAGAATCCTTGCTGCTTCGCATTCTGATAAGAACGATTGGTTTTGAAGACCTGTTTTCATCTATGTTTCCTCAGCAGCACCGATAGCATGCGAAATAGGTCGAAGAAGAGAAGCCACCACGTCAGTCGGTTCCCAAAAATTTGAATTATCCAGAATTCTCAGCTGTAGATGTTGAGGCGCCTCGCAATTAGCATCAATGATCGACAATCGAAGCGCATTTTCAGATCAAGATTTCTTTTCAACATTTGATAGTAGCTTGCCCATCGAGTGGAAGTTCCAAGTTTGACACTAAGAGGACTGTGAAGGCGCAGGATGGATCGGGGAACATGTCTATAACGGACGAATTTGGATATTTCACTATTTTCTGCTATAACTGTGCTGATCGACAGAACTTTTCGCATATCAGAAGCAAGTAAATTCAAGCCATGCGCCAAGCAACCATACGTGTTTATCCAAGGGAATCGATTTCGTATCTCGATCCACGCAGATGTCATGTTGGCAGCGTTATCAGTCACCAAAAATCGAATGCTCTTAGCCTCTACAGTAGAAAATTCACAAAATTCATCAATCGCATTGCAGATAATGTCACTCATGAATTTTGCAGTGTGTCGCATTTCTTCTGAGTGAATACTTTTAAAGAAAAACGGGGTTGGAGTCATACATAAGACTTGAATATGAGAATCATTCGATATACACGACCAGCCGTCAGCGGACATACCAATAGATGGCGAATCTTTGCACAATCCTCGAACGTAATCGCTAACTCTATTCTTCTCCTTCATTAAAAGTGGACCACTAAGATTTTGTTTGGAAGGAATTTGAAATCCTGGTCTTATCTTTTCAAAAAAATGCACACCACGAATGATTGTCTGTCAAAATCAGGGGAGAAGCAGTCACATAAATTGCCTTGGTTAATGAATCCTCAATCTCAGTTTGTTCCGATGACCTAACGCGATCGATAAATGATAGGATACTGCATTGATTTTGATTGTTTGAAATCGACACTGTTGACTGGCTGTGTGAAGGTTCTTTATCAGTTCGTGAAATCTTGCTGACATACTGGTGACTAATTGAAGAGGTTTCACTTATGCTATCACTATCTTCGTTATCACTTCCAGTGACTACGGTTACGTTATCTGTGGGTAGACTTCGAAAGGCCATTATCTTCATTCGCTTTCGTGATGATGCAACTGACTGATTGACAACTTCCTTTCTGTATAATTCTTTCACTTCTGGTGGGGCCTTTGGACATCCTTCGGTTAGATGGCATCTCATTCTCGTGACATTTGCGACAAATGAGGTATCACAGTACTTACAAAATCCTTTCATTTTTCTGCCAACAGTAATTTTTGAGAAATGATTCCAAACATCGCAAAAGTTCTTCGGCATCTAAAAAAGAAAGTGATATGTGAGTTTTGAGATATAATGGAAATAAAAAATGTACCTAAAACATATAAATCTATCATATCCTCCAATTCATCAATGTCATTGAGATCAGTGTTGCGGAAACGGAAGCGGTAATTTCAAGTGAAAGCGGAAACGGGAGCACAGAAAACTAGCGCGAAAAAATAGATGGCATCTGAAAATCAATATGATAGGCATACTATTTAAACCTATTCTATATAATTCCACTGTAATTTAGCCTATTCCCAATTCACTTATTATATGTCTGCTGTGTTCTTCCTACGCATATAAAACAAGGTTATGGAGACCTATCGTAAAATAAAGTCTGATGTATTTTTTCATTAATGGATTTTACAGTTTATATGACTGAATAAGTGATATCATAAATAAGTAACAATAACGAAGTATTGTAGGCATTCTACAAAGAAGCTCAATTATGAAATTTAAGAAGCGATCGGTATACATACATAAAGAGCCCCATGTTATAGTGACAGGAATTTGGATGGAATGTTCCAGTCAAAAGCGCTTCCAGTGGGCCTGGAAGCAATGGAGACGCAAACGCTTCCGCAATCCTGATTGAGATGCATGTTAATGGGAGTGTTTGTTTCCGGTAAATGGAAATGATTTGATTTGAAATGTACTTTTTACAATTCACCGTTTTAATTCGAGAAATAAGTACTATGATTTGACTGATCGTTTGGTAATAAAATTTTTCCTTGAGACATGTTCCATGACAGAGTCGCCTAAAGTGCGAGCACTTCAATTCCAAAGTCTTGCACATTTTGTTAGATAGGATAAGACATACCGTTGATGTTTAAAAAGACAGACAATTGATTCACATGCTATTCCTGGTTTTGTGAAAAATCAGTTTCTTAATTAATCAATAATTGCTTTTCGATTGTCACGCACGCCGCACGGGACATCAAGTTTATGAATTAATGAAGAAATTGTAGTTTTCTCCGTTACTGGTAGAGTGATGATTGGTTGTATCTGTTGAATTTTGTCACTTATACTAAAAATTGATTAATTATACAGCAATATACTAAAAGTTAACGAAAAATCGATTATTTCAATAGTAGTTTTTCTATTTATCTCATTGAGAGGAAATGATACTTGATATCCTCATTTATCCTCATTCTGTGAGTATTTTATTTGCAAAATATGGCAAGAAATAGCGCTTTTGTACATTTCTAATATTTTACAAAGAAATCAAAACTGTCCCGTGCGTGACATGTTTGACACTTTCTGAAATGCCATGAGAGGAAACCGCGCCAAAGAAAGTGTTATTACAGTTGTGAAGGATCCCATGACTTTTTATGAAGCCGTTACTGATGTGCGCATGTCTATCATACTGATTCTCATGGACGAAATTTCGCCAACCAAGACTATCATTGAGGACAGCCGTCATCTTGGGTATCTCAAGTGCACATTACATTTCTGAAAGTTGCGGCCTTTTCTTCAGTTAGGCCTATAGCATCTTAGGTGAAACGGGATAAAATGAGCAAAGTTTTGCAGAACATGGGGGAAAATGAGTATGTAGTTTTAATATAGGCTATGGATATTTTCTTGTTTCCAAGTTATCCGAGTTACATCGATTACATTGATTCCGACAGAATTTATTTTAAGAAAGTGATAAAGGGAAAAACGTATTTCAGCATCATCGGTTACTTCTGGCTCTTCCCCTGAAAATATTTGGGCCTTCGAAGGCGCTACATGGTCTATTATCTGATTTTCCGGTGCTGATGACTCACAGTGAATGTTTACTAAGAGTCCGTCATTAGGTAATCCAATGATTTTATTCTGTACCAGGGTATCTTTATTTGGTTATCATTTTCAGCGATGAAGTTTAACCTATCCTTACGTACATGAGCAAGATCTTTTCGTGTTCATCAGATAGTCTGCGCTTGATTCGAAAAAAATCACATTTGCAAATTGCATAATTTAGAAAGACCCATCGTCATAAGGCTTCATTAGTGGATAAAGGACTACAGGTAGGCTATGCCGACGTGATGCGTATTTATTTCAGACCACGAATCAAGAGACATTGAAAAAATTGAAAAAAGTGGATAATATCTTATATACGCGTGTTAAAGATTGACGTGGCAAGAAAATGGTGCACAACAATGGAAATTTAAAAACCTCAGAATAACTATTTTCAGTTGAAGTTTGACTGTATTGATTTTACCCTTCACTTCTCTATTGGAGAAAGATATTCTCAGTAGTTGATTTGAGACTTTCTGATTCAACTTGAAGTCACATACGGTCAATCATTTCCTGATCACAGTCCGATGTTGAGAACCATTCAGTTTTACGTAATTCCTCACTGACTGTATCTGCATTTCACAGTTCATGTATTGCCTTGATAAAAATGAACGAAAGGTTTCGCCAACTCGTGCTGTTTGTTCTTCATTTACTAAATTAGCAAAGGGTCTGGATTTTCCACAGATGAGATTAGCAGAAAGTACACGTACGACGAATGATCGAGTGGATTGGCGTAGGAGAGTGGTGACCACATGCACATCGCAAGGCGACCCCTGACAATAAGATGAAAAGTTTATTGCAGGAGACTGGAGAAGACAAATATCAGATAACTCCTTTTTTCCTAGGCTTTCTTGTCTTAATCTTTAACATCATTTCTTGCCTTTCACTTAAGAAGTACTTCTAGTCTTGACCCTCGGCCCTACCTGTTCTTTTCCCCGAACACGGTCCTAAAGGAGCCCTTCAATATCTTCTAAACCAGTGCTCTGTAACCTTCCTGGTAGTCGTTCGCACTATCTTGACTTGTTAAATCCATTTCGCACATTTCATAGCCTACGAAAACTGTTGAAAAGTGCAAGGGTAAAACCAGGAATGTGATTTTTCAACTTTTCTTTAAGAAAACTGCAATTTAAGATTTTAAGACTCATACTACCTAGGTCTGTGTGAGTTATTTTTGTTTTTCTCATACAGAATGTCTATGTTTGTATTAATTCAGATTGAAAGAAATATTTTCCAAGGTGTAATGAATAGACGGAGTTATGAATATAATATTCATTGCGTAATAATAGGGGCCTACCGATAAATGGTTAAAACTGGCAATTCTTTTTTCTGTGGACTGAGTCCTTACTCGGCAGATCCCGAAAGTGCATTGAGTACAAAATGCGATAGTAGATCATGTCAGTCTTGAATTCGCATCGCCACTGCCTTACTGCATGCGATTCCAGTAGGCCAACGTGTAATTATCACACCTATCTATTATATAACACATGAAACGGAACGGACTAGTTCCATTTCCGTTCCAAAATGGAAATAGAAGAGTGGTAGTTCATCTAGGTTTTCGGAAATACATGATTGCGATTGCGATAAGCAGAACTTATGTGGCCTAGAACGTTTGAGCCAACAGATGAGGCGATCGATTTGTAAAGGGATCCCGGGTTGAAAAAACCAGGAACGTGAGACAAATATTTGTAAAACTTTTACCTATTTTACAAATGTGAAATAAATATTTGATTAAACAGTGAAATCAGCAATATTTGATTAATTAATCAAAATATTATCAAATATTTGACTCAAATTTATAAAATGATTCAAACAGAGCTACATTGATAAACCTAATTAATATTTTATACTGATTTCATCAAATTTTTTTCTAATCAATTACTGATGAAGTGTTTGAATAATTTGATTAATAAAATTACAAATATTAGTAAAATACATAAAATTCGAATTGATCGCCTAATAAATTACTATGCGGGAATTCACAGCCCCTAAATTCATCTCCTCCTGTAAACAGATCTTAGTAGCAAATACTGACTGAAACATTGCATTTATCACCGGTGACAATTACTTATTTTGTTCAGCTAAGTCTGCTATTCAATCAACTTGTCAAGCTTTTGTTGCGTGCCTTGGAAACATGATGACATCCGTCCATTCCAACCCTTGTAAGCTACAGATCCACTACTGCGGTTGCATGCAATGGTATGCCATACAAATAACAAAGCTTTTTCGTTTTAATCGTAGATTTGTTTTATCTTTGGTAAAATCAAATCATGATAAAAAGAATTTTGTTTATAAAAACAAATTCATTCAACAAATATGCATTATAAATTAACTTAATCAATTGATTAGATGGGCGCATTTTGTCTAATAACATCGTTGTCTAATAACATTGTGTAATCATCATTCTAATCATCATTAAGAAAATTTAATCAAATACAGCTGATTAGTTTGAATGTAAAATATTTTAATTTTAAACAATGTACTTTAAACATTAGAGTCAAGCATAAAAAACATATGTACAAAACTAATACAGCAATGGTAATTTTCTAGAATTTATTTAATTTCAATATGGTCAGAGTGAAAGGATTTTATAAATAACAAGATGACAAAAATCGGATAATATATATTTTGAACTATTACTTTAAACTACTTCTCTTTTCATTCCTATGTTACCACGTGTTTTATTTACGTTTTTGTCTTAATCAAAGTGAGTATATAAGGGAAGTATGGAATCTATGGACAATTTGTGGGACAGCCAAGATATTACAAGGATATTACTTTCCCGCCAGATTTATCAGCATTTTATGAATTTTGATATCTAAATTAAAAATAGAAGATGAATGCAGTGTTCAACTGAATGACAGAATAGCTATGTTGTGTAATACATCGTATTTGAAACTATACGTATTGAACTAGCATTTCAATATCAAAATTATTGACGAATAAAGACATCGATTGGCACAAAAAGATGGCGAATGTGATCCCAACTAAAATACATTACAGATATAGGATCTTTCCACACTTGACTTTTATACACTTTGGTCTTAATAAGCCCTAAGTCCAAATTATGATGATACATGCAATTCGCATATTATTTTTCATAGGAATTTAATTATATTATTATATGTTTTGTTAAAATGTAAATATATTCAAATAGCTTGAATTTTTCCTTTTTGATAATTACGGTTTTTAGCACGTATGGGTACTCCGTAAACACGTTTATTCCTATGCATTTTCACATGCGTTTCAGACAGCCAATCAAATTAAAGAAAGGAATACGTCGCAACTTAAGCATCGGATCTATTCATTTACTAATTGCACATGGTTACTCAGGTACTCAGGTGTTCTCCCACACAGGTTCCAAGCTATTTCCCAAAACTCAACCTGAATAACATCCCATTTATGACAACCACCAACATAAACATGGCACCAGCTGACAGCTGGTGTCAAAAACAAGTTGTAGCATTAAAATGGCCACAGGCAATACAAACTTCTCTCTACGAAGACGCATAGAAGTCTCAGACACTAGCTGAAAAACACGTTTACTCACCCCAACCCTAGACTATTCATCACTCCCTGAGGAGCCTGTAGATGTAATTTGATGCACATCTATGCATATTAGATCGAAATGTATGTGTTTTTTCATCAATAACACTCATTCTTCACTAACTACTCTCTATGAAAACGCATAGATTTTCGATGTAATATGCATAGATCTGCATCAAATTAAATCTACAGGCTCCTCAGGGAGTGATGAATAGGGTTGGGGTGAGTAAACATGTTTTTGAGCTATTGTCTGGGACTTCTATGCGTTTTCATAGAGAGTAGTTAGTGAAGAAGTGTGTTTTGATGAAAAAACACATACATTTTCGATCTAATATGCATAGATGTGCATCAAAATACATCTACAGGCTCCTCAGGGAGTGATGAATAGTCTAGGGTTGGGGTGAGTAAACGTGTTTTTCAGCTAGTGTCTGAGACTTCTATGCGTCTTCGTAGAGAGAAGTTTGTATTGCCTGTGGCCATTTTAATGCTACAACTTGTTTTTGACACCAGCTGTCAGCTGGTGCCATGTTTATGTTGGTGGTTGTCATAAATGGGATGTTATTCAGGTTGAGTTTTGGGAAATAGTTTGGAACCTGTGTGGGAGAACACCTGAGTACCTGAGTAACCATGTGCAATTAGTAAATGAATAGATCCGATGCTTAAGTTGCGACGTATTCCTTTCTTTAATTTGATTGGCTGTCTGAAACGCATGTGAAAATGCATAGGAATAAACGTGTTTACGGAGTACCCATACGTGATATTAGCCTGTTAATTCTAAATTGTACATAACTTGAAATTAACGATCAAAATTATCAACCACGTTGCACAAATATAATTCATTCTATTTATCGTTTAATTCCAATTTATTCACTTTATTAATCGTTTTATTTTTAATTCATCTTATTATTTCAAAGTATGCTAGCTTTGAAGATATACATTACCTTGTATTTAACAGAACAGCATAGGCCTACGTAATGATTAAAGTCAAACTGTGAAATTAATAAATCAAGTAAGCTTTTATAGGCCTGCTAATTTCATCATTACTGAACTCAGTATGTATTCCACCAAACCAAATTACTGCTGAATTTTGCAATTTACTGTATCTGACTTGATTAGCTGTTTATCTAAGGCCAATGACACTTCAACCTTCAATTTGCCTGTTGAAGGACGTCCTGTCTGTCATGCGCCTAAGTCCATCGTGAAATATCAGCTAGGTGCATAACAGAAAATTTATCGAATTTTTAGGCCTTCTATGTAAAGTTGAGCGATTTGCCCAAAACTCTGTGACAACATGGGCTCTCCCAAATGTAAATTTCTACTTAAGTGACCGGTGCTGAACTTTTCTGGTGATTTAGAGAATTAAGATGCACTATCTGAGTTGGTTAGCTGTATATCCAAGTCCATCGTGAAATATCAGCTAGGTGCATAACAGAAAATTTATCGAATTTTTAGGCCTTGTGTGTAAAGTTGAGCGATTTGCCCAAAACTCTGACAACATGGCTCTCCCAAATGTAAATTTCTACTTAAGTGACCGGTGCTGAACTTTTCTGGTGATTTAGAGAATTAAGATGCACTATCTGAGTTGGTTAGCTGTATATCTAAGTCCATCGTGAAATATCAGCTAGGTGCATAACAGAAAATTTATCGAATTTTTAGGCCTTCTATGTAAAGTTGAGCGATTTGCCCAAACTGTGACAACATGGGCTCTCTCAAATGTAAATTTCTACTTAAGTGACCGGTGCTGAACTTTTCTGGTGATTTAGAGAATTAAGATGCACTATCTGAGTTGGTTAGCTGTATATCTAAGTCCATCGTGAAATATCAGCTAGGTTCATAACAGAAAATTTATCGAATTTTTAGGCCTTGTGTGTAAAGTTGAGCGATTTGCCCAAAACTCCTTGACAACATGGGCTCTCCCAAGAGCAAAGGGACTCAAATGAAAGCTTTTAATCACGAAAGTAGAGGATGAAATAGTTTGGAATGTGTACTGTCATATCTCACTTTGTCCTGTTGCACCAATGACATTTTTAGAAAATCAGCCATCTTGATATCGTTCTAAATATTATAGGAAACATATTTCAGCGCTGCTGACCCTTATCCACTGTACTAATGGAAATGGTTAACGATATCTAAAATTATGAAACGAGTTGGTGAAGGTGAAAAAAAATTTTTTTTACTGATATGAGATTTCACAGTTTCTGTAGAACGACCCATAGGCCTACACGAAGACAAAAATAGGAAAAATATAAAGTAGGGCCTACTCAGTCAATGTAAAGAATACTAAGTCAAAAAATTCATGAACGAAATTCCAGCACAACAGTTTTGAAAAACGCGTTTGCCACTCTCAGAAACAACTTTTATAACACAATTCGGGACACCTGAGAATGTGCCACGCATCAGTTTTACAATTTCCCAACCCCACAGAACCATTCATTTACATTGTAAGAGCATATACATGTGCTATTTTTGAACAATCATTTGGACAAGACTTGCTTCAAGAGAAAACTCAACCCAAACATGTTTACGCTTCTTCTGCGTTCAAATACCATGAACTAATTATATGATAGTGAGAACCGCTGCTTTAGGCGGTAGCCAGATAGTAGGTACACGTAAATACTGAGAGAAGAGAGAGATGTCTTTGTTGTCACTCACTCCATAAATTTGGGTTTTCTCGTGATGAATTTAGAATCACGTCTGGCTTTCTAAAACTGCTGTTCCTATCCACTCATACTTCCATACTGCATCACGTTGTGTGTGACGTCAAAACTACGCGCTAGAATATGTTATTTGGTGATGCACGCTGATAGCTATGTGACAGTAGCTTAGTGGTTAAGAAGCGCGCCTAGAGAGCGCAAGGAGACGAGTTCAAATCCCGATGAACAACATTTACATGTGTTAAGTTGTCAATTTTTTGTTGAGGAATATCTGCGGCCAACATCAACAACTGCTTACTTTATAATTGCAAAGAACTTGTACCAACGGGTTACACCTGAGGCTGTACGATTGCCCCTCTTACACTTTTCGCTGATTTTTAGAATTATTCGAGTCACCATTCAACTAAAAATAGGTCGACCGGCTATTCTGAATGTCGGAAACTGTTCAACACAGACAATATGCCGGAAACAAGTCATGTAGCTATCTAGAATGGGGAAACTGGTAAGCCGGATATTTAGAAAAAAGCCAAAAACTGATTTTATTAAAAAGTAATTCTGATTGGGCTACTTTCGTCTTACAAAAACAGGAGCTTACACTTATTTAAAATAAACAAATATTCTTTAATAACTGCGCTGCTGTCTACGGCTGTTGTTTATTGTTAAATTTTTGGAGGTCAGCCCAGTTCTGGTTTTTACAAGCTCAAATTCTCAATATAGATTCTTCAATATAGAAAATAAAAATGTTCGATGTGGCCTTAGCGAGGGTATGTCGACGCAAACTTGCGTGGACACGATGAAAAAACTCTATGTCGACGCAGCAGAGTTTATTGCGTCGACATACCCTAGCTAAGGCAATTGTTCTCTGTCGACGCTTTTTTGCGTCGACATAGCCACATCGGACATTTTTATTTTCCATTTATAAAATAAGAATGCGGGAGGCATGGCGATGTGAAAAATGAACTACATTTTAGTAACTCAAGTGTGCCACCTAAAACCGACCATGCTGGTTTTAGGTGGCACACTTGAGTTACTGAAATGTAATTCATTTTTCACATCGCCATGCCTCCCGCATTCCGATTTTATAAATGGAAAATGTTTTTTCGGATTTTTTTTCGTGGAACGTTCTGAGGTTAGAAATAATTAGATTAACAGCAAGATGAGTGTGATTCTTGATTCATGTCTTTAACTAGTCACACGAATTCTATCTCACTAATGTTGGAGGCATATTCTGATTAGGAATCTATATTGAGAATTTGAGCTTGTAAAAACCAGAACTGGGCTGACCTCCAAAAATTTAACAATAAACAACAGCCGTAGACAGCAGCGCAGTTATTAAAGAATATTTGTTTATTTTAAATAAGTGTAAGCTCCTGTTTTTGTAAGACGAAAGTAGCCCAATCAGAATTACTTTTTAATAAAATCAGTTTTTGGCTTTTTTCTAAATATCCGGCTTACCAGTTTCCCCATTCTAGATAGCTACATGACTTGTTTCCGGCATATTGTCTGTGTTGAACAGTTTCCGACATTCAGAATAGCCGGTCGACCTATTTTTAGTTGAATGGTGACTCGAATAATTCTAAAAATCAGCGAAAAGTGTAAGAGGGGCAATCGTACAGCCTCAGGTGTAACCGTTGGTACAAGTTCTTTGCAATTTTAAAGTAAGCAGTTGTTGATGTTGGCCGCAGATATTCCTCAACAAAAAATTGACAACTTAACACATGAAAATGTTGTTCATCGGGATTTGAACTCGTCTCCTTGCGCTCTCTAGGCGAGCTTCTTAACCACTAAGCTACTGTCACATAGCTATCAGCGTGCATCACCAAATAACATATTCTAGCGCGTAGTTTTGACGTCACACACAACGTGATGCCACAATTTTCTGAAAATGTGTCGAATCGTGCTGGAATGACCCGTCAATTAGTAGGGTCATTCGTTCAAATTTCAAAAAAGCGGTCAAATCACCCCGTTCTCTCCTACTTTATTTCAGATATCAATGCCTAAACGCAAGAATATAAAGCGTTCGCGAAGTGGAAGGAAATATTCCTTTAGAAGAAAACTTAAATTCGATGAGCCATTTATCTCTGACGTTTCTATCGACGAATTATCAAGTACATTAGGAAGTTCAATGGAAGAAACAGAGGAGTTTTCATACTCCAATTTTCAACCACCGCGGGCGTCATCGCCTGTAGAATTTGGCAGTGCTTCATTTTTGGCAGACGAAAGTATTGTGTATGAATCTTTCGAAAGCTTGTCATCTGATTTTTCGGATATTTCAGTATTGCATGAATCTACAAGGATGTCTTTTTCTGATTTCATCAAAAAATTCAATGAATTGATAATGAAACATCGTATTTCCGATGCTGGTGCAAGTTCAATCCTTGATTTGATCTGTGAAATATTACCTTGTCCGAACAAAGTTCCAACATTACGTGAAGTGAAGAGTGAGACAAAAGTTGAATTTAATAACTTAGAGATAATCAAATATAGTTCAGGTTCATGCTACATGCTCGACATAAATCAGCAAATCATTCGCCTGATACGCAAATTTGTAGACATTTTTGAACCTCCTGCGTATTCTGGTCCTGGATTGTACCGCGACTTCTATGATGGTAGTCGGTTTAGTTTTGTTGATAATTCATATCTTAAATATCTGTATGTCTCACTAAATTGTGATGGGGTAATTCCAGTACAAAAATCAAAATCCTTCTCTCTGTGGCCTGTTACTTTATGTGTACTGAATCTTGATCCTGTGAGTCGTAGAAATGTTGAAAATCTAATTCTGTGTGGCATTTATTATGGTTCTTCTAAGCCTGACTTAAATGAACTCATGAAACGTGTGACTGATGAGTTATTATCAATTGACTTGCATTACCAAGATATTGTTGTGAGAATCAAGGTAGTCAGTTTCCTTGCAGATTTACCGGCGAAAGCGGCTTGTCTGAACATGATGCATTTTAATGCTTATCACGGTTGCACGATATGCACTATACGTGGATATTACAGCAAGACTAACCGCAAGATGATTTTTTCCCTTGAATCATCAGTCAGCTAGTAGGCTTCGCACCGCCTATGAGTACACATTTCAAGCTAGCGTCGGAACCGACAAGACCCGATTTATGGAGTAAAAGGCACATCTCATCTGTCAGAAGTTATTTCAATTCCTTCTGATGCCCCACTAGATACTATGCACTTAGTTTATCTTGGCGTAACTAGAAAGCTCTTCCTTCGTTTTTATTGAAAAAGCGTCTCTTAGATGTGCAAAGTGTTGACCGTGTTTTGCTATCAATAAAGGTTCCGCTCTCTTTCAAGAGAAAACCGAGAACTTTAAATGTATCTCCCCACTGGAAAGCGACGGAATGGAAATATTTTCTTCTATATTATAGTGTGATTTGCTTGAATGAAATCGATGGCGTTCAAGAGGAAATATTGCTTCTTGTTATCCTTTTTTCAACATCTGTCTATATCCTGTCTGCTAAAACGGTTACAAATGTAGATATCAGTGTAGCGAAAACTCTAATTACTCCATTTTCAACACTTGGCTTCAAGATGGCTGGGGAGTAATTTCATGGTGTACAATATGCATGCTATTACTCATTTGCCTGATCAAGTAATGTTATTCGGACCTCTCTGGGTGACATCGGTAGCACTTTTTGAGAGTGCATTCGGCATATTCAAATCCTTTGTGAAGGGATCTCGAAAGGAAGCTTCCCAGATGGTTGAGAGGTTCAGTAGATTTCAAAGCTTCTCGTTGCATATTAGCAATTCCTCAACAAAGGAAGAAAATGTGTACAGTTACGGAAAACTCACTTCTATCAGTGATGATGTTCTTTTGATTTATGACTTGGACGCCACGGATATTGACGGTGAAGTTGGAAAAATATCAGTAAATCACCTGATATTCACCTCTTACAATTATTCTCGAAAAGGAAATTCTGCGTCACATTACGCTACATCTCTTATCGACCAAAAGATCGTTTTCCTGCGAATTGATCATATCGTTCTTAATAAACAAAACAAGTTATTATGTTTGTGTAGTTTATTTGTTGATTCGAGTTTCTTTTCCGACTTCAATTCAGATTATGTGCCAACTGAAATGTTGAATCTTCTGAAAAATTACTCTCCAGTTAGATTTCTACATGATAGGACACTTATCGTGGTTCCGCTGACAGATAGACTGCTCATTTCATCGCCCATAAAAGTCAGAACCGATTTTATGGTGTGCCTCTTCTTAACAATCTAGAGCATGATTAGTCGTTGATAATAAATGTTTTTTACATATACTTTTTGGAAAAGTTTATCAAGTAATACCATTGTTCTTACTTTTATCATCATGTAAACCTACCACGTATGTCGATATATACATAGTTCATTTTGGTATTGTACCAATTTTAGAATACTTGACCACTTCTGTCAGAAAACTTCAGAAACAAATATATTATTTATAATGAAATATTGAATGATACCTTTGTGGTATTAACTATTCATTGCGGACTATACTTATTGTGCAAATGTGAATGATCGACTTAACTTACAACATGCATTTAGTTCTAAATTTACCCCAACATCCTATCGTTTCTATCACTAAAGTAGCCGAGGTATTGACTGAATGTCCGAGTTAATTAGCTAGCCCTTCCTATCATAACATTTTTATTGATTGATATATTTTATAATACAGATTGTTTCATAAAAAATGGATCACCCTTAAACATCGCCTTAACTTCAACTTAGTCTAACTCCGCCAAACTTGAACGAATTTCTCTGAAATTTGGAAGATATGTCAGTTGTGCTTACTAATATCATTGTTGGAAATTTCAAGCATGAATATTGAGTTGTTTTCCTGTTCTAGATAAAAAAGTAATAGATAATTTGATCTTCATTTAGCAATGTTACACAAAATCATACCTCACTCTTATAAATTACATTTGTTCCCTTTGTTATGTAATATGTTGTTCTACAAGCCAAAAGCTATCAAGCAAAACAAAAATAAAGAAAATTGGTCAATCAGAGCCAGTATAGCACCATTATTCATCAACAATAATGTAACTTCTACAAGCTACATGTGATTAACTGGACTTCATGTTCCATAGCTTCCTGACTTCGTTGCGGTAGTGTTGGCAGCACTCCTGATTGCTTTCAGCTAGAAATCTATCTCTTACCGGTTGAAAACAATACAAAGCACAAATGAACAATAACGAGATCGCATTCACAAAAGGCAAAGTGTCAGCCTTGCTAGAACTAGGGTCATGACTAGGGGACTATGAGTCATTGTCACTGGCGAAATCAATGGGATCGGGTTGTCTGGTCTGATGAGGCATCAGTCCGTCTGAAGGATACTGATGGTCGATTGAGATTATGGATAAAATCTGATCAGGAAATTCCGAGACATTTACATCGTCCCCGGGTACAAGGTGGTGCAACTCTACTGATTTGGGCTGGCATTTGGACCAATGACCGCTCTGAACTTCACATACAGCAAGGAACCATGAATTCTGAACGCTATGTGAATGTTTTACGAATGAACATTGGCCAAATGACAGATCAACTTGGTGATCCATCGACTTGGTTATTTATGGATGATAATGCTACGTGTCACAGGAGTAGTAGAGTCAACTTATGCAAGTCTCAATTAGGGCTTAGGACATTATCTTGGCCATCTCGTTCTCCTGATCTGAATCCCATAGAAATGTATGGAGTATTCTAAAACGTAACGTTCGTCGTTTACTGCTACCTACAGATGGCGTATCACAACTTACGTCACTGTTAAAAAGAGAGTGGAGAAAGTTAGATCAGTCAAAAATCGACGATATCATCGAATCAATGCCAAAACGAATTGGTAATGTCATTGACAATAAGGGTAGGGCCACAAAATATTAGTTTCTTAAGAACCGTTACTGTATCATAGCTTATCAGATTATATAAGGACATTTAAATATATTAGGGATATGAAATAACATGAAAAGTGCTTTCTGTATCATATTTATGTTTTATTTTGTCAAATTTTAGGATGATCCACTTTTTTTGAAACGGACTGTATAATATATACATGTATTCATGAATTTTATTTAGGGCATCCGATACTCTATTCGTGCATTGAATGGTATATGCCTCGATAATAAGCTAGCATGTAGATTAACCAACCCCCCCCCCCTCCAGACGAGCCGGTGGCTGAGTGGATAGTACGTTGAACTTCCACTCCGGGAGTCGAGTGTTCGAACCCCAGTAAAGTCATTTGGTGGTGTCAGGAAGGGTATTCGACCTTAAATTTTCGATTGCTCCGGTAAAGTCCTCTATTATTAGAGGCACCTTCCAACCCCAAATGAAAGAATTATCTTTCTCTGGTATTAATCGTGGAAGTAAAACAAAGGTTTATTAATCGACGATCCTAAACGCTTAATAGCATAGGTAGATACAGCTACAAAGATACGCGAAAGCATATTAAGTCATGCAATTTTTATCTTAACCATCTATCCTTAAATTGTTTATACATGCGTAATTGTTGTCTGATAAAATGAACAATGATTTTCTCTTTATTTTTCAGTTGATGATGGAGAAGTTAGCGAAAAGTGCTCGCCAAAAGAAAATCCCAACTAAACCATGGGAAACTGAAACCCATAATTTCTACTTGTTTTTCATAAGAGATGAAAATAAGTACACCTACTTCAGTTCAGTGTCAAAATGGTGGCCCGAAAGAACTGAACGGAAAAAATCTCAAAAGAGGTGATAAAGTAACCTTAGCAAATGGTACGAGGAACCAATTTGATGCGGAGTTCGTTACTTCCTCCGAATCTTTGCACAAAATTAAATCAAAAGCAGCAAAACTTCAAGAGAAACTGAAGTCAAGCAACTCCAATTTCAACCTAAGCTCCTCATTCCTTAGCAGTTCTTCGAACAAAGCACCGGCAGCTTCTCAACAATGTGAGGCTATGGCTGAACGAAGCGAAGACGACGCCCAGTCTGATGAGCGTGATAGTGATGGAACCGATGTTATATCTGAAACACTTTCATCTGAACAATCTGATAGTGACAGAAGCGTTTTGCAAGGAATTTTGCCTCGTAGGTTGAAACTCCAAAGACAAGAGCGGATTCCACCTCAAGTAATCAATAAACGTCCATCCTATGAAAATATTCAGATGTGTAAACTTTTGCGTGAAAATAATCGACTACAGAAAAAACAACTGCAAGAGATGCGCCGCCTGCGAATTGCCATAATAAACTTAGCATCTCAGACCGACAATGTCGACGTTGATCTTGAAAACAGTGAACCCGTATACTTCGAGGGTGTGGATGTTACGAAGATTGGAAGAAAGAACCTTGATCACACACAATACGCGATTTATCTAACAAGGAAATTGTTCACAGATGACGAGATGAAAGGGAAATCGATTTTTCCCAAGCGTGTGACTTCAAAGCCTTCACTATCCCCTCGGCGGTCACAAGTTTTGGCAGATGCATTGAAATCACGTTTTAAGCTAGATTCAGAAAGCCCTTCGTTGCAGGAGTGCTTTAATTCTATCAATCAGTTAACAGCTGATGTTAGCCGAGGTAAAAGGCTAAATAATAAAAAGTGCTAATGATTTGTTGATTGTGAATGACGTACAAGTATTTATCTACATGATGTATGAGAAATACTGAACTGAAACATGTTATGCTGCTATTACCCTCGTGTGTGGATCGACTTGTGTGCCTTGAAATCAAGATGATATCCTTCCAGCTTATACTTTTGCAGAGTTTGTCGATACATGTAAGTCAAATCATGTCAGAAGTTCCTCTTGTTGTCAAAAAGGTAAACAAAACTGTGTTTGCTTTAAAATCAGTAGTAGTAAGCGTATTCTTACTTTTTCAAAACACATACAGGTCTACATATTCTTGCCTAACGCCTATTGATAGTATGTTAGATTAACGTTTTCAGTAGCTTATGTAAATGTAAAGAGTTATCTAATTAACCTATATGTTTTTTTTTGTCCGTCATGTAATGGACTTTATTTTATAGATAGATGTGTCTATCATCTATAGAGAACGGTTGACCAACATATTAAACATATGATTGATCAAGTATATCACTTTTGTTTATCTAATCATGAGGAACTTTGAAGGTTTTAATTTGTTTTTCTTGAAGTCGATGTAGCATACATCCAGATTGAAAATGATACTACTTAACGTTTGTAATTTTATGCTGTGCATGGTTTTGTGATAGCATGATCGTGAACATCAAGATAGAATATATTGTTTTGCAGTATCCAACTTTTCTCATTCGGTTCGTTTAGACGGTAGAGGCTCGTGAAATATTTCGGAAACATGAATAATTTGGCTAATATTAGACTAATCTCAGGTGAGAATTTACAAAGTTTTGAAAAATTAATTACTTATTTGTGAAATATGAGAGTAATATTTGAATGATTTAAGACATGTTACAAATATTTGTTTAATAATCAGTAAATTTTACAAAAATTCGATAAAATTTAGATGAATTTGTTACAAATTTGATAACAGTTTGCTAAATTTAATAATAATTTCATAGATTTTATAAATATTTATAAAATATTTGAATAAACTTTGGCACACGATTTGACAAATATTTGTCAAAACTTCGGGGTTTTTTCAACCCGGGATGTACAAGGCTAATTGTACAATTTAGCATGAAGGTACCGCTGCGTCCTAGTGGTACAAAATACAGTAATTTGACATCATTAAGGGCGGATCAGTAGCCAAAATACGCTTATTGATCCAACTAGGTTGCGGCGAAAGCCACTGCCGACGATTATAACACGACAAAATCATCAGTAAAAAGCATATTATGATTGATCTGATAAACTAGATAAACTCTTCAAACACAAGATTTCACACATGACTTTTTACATACGACTGAAAGCTACGGCAAGACCAGTATTACACCATCCAAATTATAGGTCCTACATCATAATACAGCCGACAAATTTTAACATCAACACTAATATATTTAGTGCCACAGCTATCTAACATAATCAAGGAGATCTGACGACAATTGCCAGATTAAAAGAATCGGTAATGTATCCAAAAATGACAAAAATGTTCAATTTGCTCTACATCGATAACTACACACGTGTTTAAAGTGAAACCGGTCTTGAAATGGAGAAAAATTTGCAAGGAGTCAGTTAAAAATATATTTAAGAGTTAAAACAAAGTGGAAGCCTCCTCAATATCTGATAAACAACAATTTTATAATAAATTACCCGGTAATTTAAATATATGCTACCCGGTAACTTACCGGGTAATTTACCCGGTAACTTACCGTCGGGTAAGTTACCGTACAACCCTAATCTAAGATATAAGTGCAGACTATCATTCTTTGATAATGATAAGAATATAGAGAATCCGCATATATCAATTTTCATAACATCTCTTGACATTCAATAATTTACAACAATGACAAATATTTGAACAATATCATAGTATTTACTGCGACATTTATGGAAGACAAATACTTTTTTTAGTTTAAGCCTTCGTGAATTAAAAAAAGATCCCTTTTTATCAGATCAGACTGAGTATACAATATATTTTCATGTGAAGGTAATATACGAACATAACTACTTACCACTAATTAGTTGCTACAATATCCACGATTTCGCCGGTTGGCGAAAAATCAGCTCGCATTAGTAAACAAATATCTACCAGCTAATTATAGCAACTTTTTCGCCACCTGTCGTTTTTTAATTTTACACATGTTTTTGGATAAATGATGACCATTTTCACATGCGGAGATAGTTTTTACACGAAAATGAACCTTTAAAAAAATTATCCACCAAATCGCTACCTCGCCAGATAATCTGTTGATATTAGCAAGATGCGTTCCCACAGGGATGTTGATATGCATTGAATTTTCGGAACTTAGCAATGTACAGTCTGCCCTGACGATACGATCTACATGGTCTTGATATAATCCCTTGCTTTACATACAACAGGATTTCGAAGAGCTTCTCAAATTATCATCAGACATCCTACCGTGTTCTCAGTAGATATTCTGTATCTAACAGATGAAACGGAAGCGCTGAATTATTTATGAATTCTCAAATCTTCGGTTATTGATTAAGCCTATCTCTATAATACAGACTGGATTACATTACAAACGACCGTGTCCTTAATCAGCTTTAAACTTGAACGTAATAATATTCTCCTATGTATAATTGTAACATTTGATATTGGTCGATCGATCAATTTTTCAGTCTGTCTTCGTGAGATTCTATTGCCAACCCAACAACATTTTTAATGAAATCCGTTTCATATGCTTGGGATAGTATGCCGGCCTATAACACTCCTGATCGCCTCGCTCTAGACAAATATTTCCTTTTTATAATTGCAGGGTTGCATGATCATCCAACTATGCCGTGTGAGTGATAATATCATTTTCTTATAAACATTCACATGAAATTATGAAGCAAGAGCTAAGGAAACAATTTCTAAAATTGTAATGATGTATAGGCTATTTCTAACAATGATATTACATAATCTTGAGAACCTTCTTTCATATTTCAGACGTTATGGTCTTCAGTCTTCGCGGAACTCGTCACTGCCTCCGAATGTTTCGGTTCTAATAGAGTGTTATTATTTTTCTATTAGTACATGGAACACTTAGTGGAGTGACACTATCGACCTGCGTGAATAAAAATCTAAGGTAGGTTCAATAGTTTTCAGATTTATGCCACTTAAATTGCCACCCTTCTTGCGTTGTACTTTTTAGTAGTACAACGCAAGGGGGGTGGCATTTTTTTTGGAAAGTCGAGGGCTGGCCCTCGACTTTTTGACGACTTTTCGAGGGACTCGCCCTCGTCTTTTAGTCGTGGGCCGGCCCTCGAGGGTCCGCGGACTTATTTTCTCGCGGGTAGAGGATTCGTTTGGTGCAAAACGTTTAATGAAAAAATCAATATTCTTCGAGAAAAAGGTACCTCGGTCAGAGGAGAGAAAACGTCTTGGTCAGAGGACATTTTTTTCATTTGACAATGGAAACCCAGTGAAAATTCAATGATTAATATTAATTACAATATTTGAAATTAGTATTTTTTAATGAGCTGATCTTATGATATAAATATTAGTGGGAGTATTTTAATGTATATAATCGAAAATCCGTGTTGAAGTGAGAGTACTGCAACTTTGGACATGCTTTTTTGGTCTTTTTTTGGCAAAAAACGGCAACTTGTGAATAAGGTCTTGGCATTGTGACTTTTTAAAAACCATGCCATAATAGATGAGATCTTGACGGTTCGATTAAAAAAAACTATTGAAATCGGTTAAGAAATATGGATTTTACAAATCAAAGACACATTTTCGTCAAATGTTGTGGATTAAATTGGATTTACCCTCATACAGCTGAAAATTGAATTGAAAACTTAAATTTCAACCAAGAAAGCACGAATAATATCGCTACTTTTTCATGAAGACTTCCATTATAATGCTGATCATGAAATTCCCCTGCAAATCAGCTTAACCCGCATGTGACCGCTAAAAAATAACTACGATTGGTGTCAGAGCGGACACTTTTGTCCGTTTTCATTTTAAACCATTTTGTGATGTGCTTTATAGCCTATATATGTTCTTTTCATCTAAATATGATGTGTAGACGAAAAATACATGTATATCCAAAAGACGTGTATGTTTCCGAGCGAATCAATTCGAACAATGACAGCAAATTTGCGTAAGATGATCTTTGCAAACGAAATGATTGCATTTGTAGTTGCATTTGCATTCTTTCGTTCACCGTAATCACACCGCACACAGACGCCACGTTTTTGGGATATCGGAGATGGTGTCATTCCAACAATAAATGTAGTGTTCAGATTGGGTGACCGGCGGTCCAGATGGTCTTGTAACAGAGAATTGCCAAGTGCCAACAAATACAGCCGACGGCGAAATAATTTCGTCGAGTTCCAATTCGGCTCAAAAATAGAATGAATGGCATAACCATTGAAAGCACTCAAATCCAAAATATTGGTAAAAAAGACAACATGCCACCGTCGACATTTGAATTTGGTGCTATAAGTGCCGATGCGCTCATCTGCGGCGTCGACACCGCCTTTTGTGTGATTGTAATATTCCACCACATCAGGTTTCTTCTTCTCAGAGGAATGATCAATAGTAGCCTTGCGATGAGTGGTCGAGATAAGGTTGACAACTTTGTTCTTCTTCGCCACGTAGGATACTAAGAGAGTCGAGCAACCATTGCTTTGATTCACAGCCTGTACAGTTGAAAATTGCTCTCTTCTCTGGTGTGTTGCAAGTACACTTGGTGGCTCATGTTGGTTGGATCGCACTGTTCCCACGAGAGTCATGTTTGCTTCATGAAGCTTCTGAGCAAGCTGAACCGAAGTGAAGAAGTTATCACATGTGATGTTCCTACCGCTTTGTCGTAAATGTTCAGTCAGTGATAAAACAACATGCTGACCAAGCGGTACATCACTATCCCGAACGTCGTCCTTGCCGCAATAGAATTGGATATTGGTGCAATAGTAGTTGTCCGAATCGCAGGCAAGCCAAAACTTTAGACCATATTTGGCCGGTTTAGATGGCATATACTGAATGTAGCGACATCTTCCACGATACGGATATAGCTGTTCATCCACGGTAACCGATGGTCCTGGAAACATACGCCTGTTGACTGTGACTTACAAAACCATCCATTAAAAGACGCACGGCTGCCAATTTGTCACGAGAAAGTCGTCCTTGTCTTGTCTCAACATTGTCAAATCGCAGAATGGAGCGTATCAATTTGAATCGACGTAAACTCATTGTTCCGCTGAAAATAGGTCTACCGTGTATTGGTGACCACAATTCATCGACACATTCTCCAGCAGCTCGATATGTACCTCGGAGAATCAGCAATCCAATAAAGGCCTTCATCTCACATAGATCAATTTCCGTAAATTGAGCACCTTTCATCCTTGTACCTTGTCTATTGGTTTCCTTGACCATCGTTCCAATCATATCTGAAAAACAAAAGCGCAATCGATTAGAGATGCAAAAATTATTGTGCATAAATAAGGCTATTACCTACCAGTGCTAAAGAAAATTAGAAAACTATCCAAAACCGGATTATCCCGTAGACGTTGAAATGCATACGCTGTTAGGCCTGGAGCTGGACGCAGGATGTTCTCTCTCGATGCTCTCCCAGGAAATACAGCATTTTCGTCTATCACAGACCATTCTGTATTATTCCTGCCGATCAAAACTTCAACGGGTGTAGTGTTGTCTGAGACGCCATCACCACCAATGTCCGGCTCATCATCTTCACCACTGTCACTTGTCACATTACCCATAGGATCATCGTGAGTAGAAGGAACTTCAACTGATACATCATGAAAGTCATCATCAGCTGCTGTAAAATCATCGTCCTCCTCTGAATCACTTTCTAGGGCCATCAGTCTCATGGCAATCTGCTTTCCAGCGCGTGACATCTTGCGAGCAGCTGTGAGTCCGAAGACAATGATATTATGCGTACAAGATGAAACACAAACAGCGTCGAGTCAGACGGAAAACATTCTTCAAATTGATTGGCTTCGTCTATCAAATAACATCAATGGACGAAACACAGAATGAATCACACGCACGTGCTAAAAATACGCACACACTCGTTCGTCGTGTTTCTGTCAATCGATGAATCAACCATAGAGAATCAACTATCTTGGAAAGGATGACGTTATCATCTCTATGAATTAGTTTATTTGACAATGAGACAATAGCTTCGGGTTGTGAAGATGCTTGAATCGAATGAAAATGACTCTATGTATGAACGGACACTTTTGTCCGCCTTGAACCGCAACAGGTTATTCTGCTGCTGATCGCATTCTAATAGATCAAATCGAAAATCCTTTTAGCATGAATATCTACCTCACCATAGGAACAAAGTCACATGATATTACGGATGGATAAGCTATCGATCATGAAAAAGAGCAGTTTGAAAATCGTTAACGGACACTTTTGTCCGCCTGATCACATGCGGGTTAATTTCCGATTTGTTAGGATGATTGTTAGCAAATATTCTCCTTTTGATATCCAACTTGTTTCATACTACGTCGAGGCTATACGGCGTCACCTCGGTCGTATATAAATTGGCAAAATTTTGACTTTTTAAAACTGCTCAAATAATTTTTTGGACCACGGGAACGTAATTTCCGCAAAGAACTGAATCTTTTCATATGAGAATCTTCACCGTACCGTATACAAATACTTTTTTGAGTAAACTCTACCTATAAATCCCTACTCTATGTTTGTTATAGTTAAACCTGCGAACATTTTGGAAATCCAATCGAGAGGATGGGTTTCAATTTTAGTCAATGCCACATTCTTACTGAGTTTTGCCATGATAATTTAATTTTTAGTCATAGCGTAGTAGAGCATCGCTCCTCTTTCTTCTTTGACCAATAGAAGATAAGTAAACACACTTTGATAATGTTCTATTAACCCTTTGGGGTTTTGTGGTATAAATATGCACCACATAAGTAAACCCATCTTTATGTAATTGTAATGATAACATTTAACAAAATCTATCTATATATCGTACAAACACAATCTAAAAAATATATTTAAAGTGATATTTCATTCCAAATGATATATTTAATGTTTGTTTGTCTTCGTAATAGATGATGATCTTTCGAAATCAATTTCAATTTCGACACCTGTTGATTCAGAGTGATATTTTCGGACAAGTAAGTGATTCAACATTACTCTTTCTACGTATTATCCGAGTATATTACAGTACTTTCTAAATACATATATCAGCAATCGTATATGATCAACTGATTTAGCGTAATTGAATGAAAAAAACAGGTGGTACAAAAATACACCACAAAACGGAAAGAGAATTTTACATTGCAATAAAGTAAAATTCATATCTTGCTAATAGTCAGGGATAAGACACAGGTTTACTAACTGTAAAACCTACAGAGTAATAAAGAACAATATTATCAATATCAAACAGATTCTGCATCGAGTAAAAATATTAAATTTCTGAATAATGGAACTAAAATCATTTTGAAGTCTGCAAAAATAGAGAGTTCAGCAGCGGGATTCGAACCCGCTAATTTTACTTGTGCTGTGTCGGTGTTATCCACTACACCACTGGAACACGCATGTAACTGATTGAGCACGCGGTTTATATTACGGCTTATCAGTTACTTATCAGTGTCTCAAGTAGTAGGAATTTTACATAAAATCGGATTTAGTACAAAATTTACATTTCATGAAGATCCATGTATTGTTTGGTCAGACCTACTGATTTTTTTATAGTTACTGTTTCTAAACATACTCGCATACAGTGCTATAAGCGTGCATGTGTAGCCTGCATACAATGCATATTAGAGAATAAACATTATGCTTTTTTTCAGGAATGTCAAGGGCGAATGTGAGAGTCGTTCATTCAAGGAGGGGAGCTGCTCAAGCTGCAATTGCCCTGCTATATGCTGACAATAGTGACGAGGAAATTGAACCATTAGACGATGAAGACGAATCTTTCATCACTGATGACCAGACAGTCGAGGCTGATGAAACAATTATTGGCAATGAAGAAAGTGAAGACGAAGATGAACTAGAAGGCGAAACAACGAACACCACAAGCTTGAATTGGACTCAAATATATAAGATGAAATCAGTTGAAGTAACGAATCCTATTTCTTTCGGCAGCGTAAAAATCGATTCTGAGCTAAGTGAAGCTGCAACACCTTACGAAGTGTTTGAGAAAACGTTTCAGGTTCAAAAATTGATAGAAGAAGTAATCCTACCCCAGTCCGTTTTATATGCCAACAGAAAAGGAGTTGACCTGAATACCAATACTGAAGAAATGAAGGCGCTACTTGGCCTCCATATACTGATGGGATATAATAAATTGCCTGAGTTGAGAGACTATTGGAAGCAAGATGACGATCTTCATGTCAGCAAAGTTTCCCAAACCATGACCAGCAGAAGATTTGAGATCCTGAGAGCTCATTTGCACTTCAATGACAATGAAGCAGAACATTCTGGAAGGTCCTGGAAAATTCAGCCAGTCCTGGATCATGCCAACATGGTTTTTCAAGATGCTTATGAATACGAAGAAGAGCTTTCGATAGATGAGCATATGGTGAAATTCAAGGGAAACAATTCCAACAAACAATACATGAGAGGAAAACCGACTCCATGGGGTTTCAAAGAGTGGATTCTGGCGGCAGCTAAATCTGGTTATGCTTATCAGATACATCTGTATACTGGAAAGGATACAGGAAACTCCAATCTTGGCTTGGGAGAACAGGTCGTTACGAAGCTGAGCCAGTGTGTGGAAGGAACTGGATGTGTGATTGGAATGGATAACTTTTTCACTTCCATCAATCTTCTTGAAGACCTCCATGCAAAAGGAATCAAAGCTATTGGAACAATTCGTTCTCATCGGAAGGGCCTGCCTCCAAAAGCAAAAGAAGTAAAGAAGATGAAAGAAGGAGAAACTCACTCTTTTGTCTCGCAGAATGAAAAGGTTTCCGTGTGCCTATGGATGGACAAGCGACCAGTCCTAATCGCGTCTAACTTCGTTGATCCTCACAGACAACAGTTGTTGAAAGAAGGAGACGAGGGCAACCTGGAAAACAGCCGAAGACCATCCCATCTGTTGTCGTGCAATACAATTCAGCGATGCAGGGTGTTGATTTGTGCGATCAAAAGAAAGTTTCGTACGAGATCGGCCACAGATCCCCAAAGAAGTACTACCTTCGTCTATTCTTCGATCTTTTGGACATGGCTATCAACAATGCATATGTTGTCTACTGCTCTAGGAAACTGGGAAAGATGTCATCGTACGAATTTCGACGATCAGTGGCAAACAGCATGATTCGTGGATTCTCAAGTAGAGAAAGAGAGCCAAGATGTGCACCTCCTGCCAAGAGATTACGTGTTCGAAGTTCAAATACACCTCTACATCTCCCAAGAGTTGCCGCGGACAGAAAACGTTGCAAACATTGCAGCTCCCGATTGGTGGACAACAGGAGTAACATTCAGTGCACAGATTGTGATGTTGCGCTCTGTCTGAATAGTTCTCGAAATTGCTTTCGGGACTATCATTCATGACGTTACAAATCTAAGGAGATCTTTCGTAACTCAATTTTATGCTTCTCCATGTGAACGATGAGCTCTGTTTATCGTGAATAAAGTCATTCGGAATAGCGGATGTTTTACTCAATTTCATGTCTAAATTCAATAAGTCTTATTTCAAAGTGTAATCCGTTTTGTGGTACATTTTTGTACCACATCAAAAAATCAATATGTCAACGCTTTATATTAGATATTTTCTAATATATTCACTAATTTACCATATTTAAGCAAGATAACATTGATTTATTTATGCTTCTTAGGTTAGTTACCTTATAAACCTCAAAGGGTTAAAAGACCACGGTCTGTTACTGTTGAAGGCACTCTAAAACAAGGAGAAATACTTCAAGACAAAGTCCAAGTCATTAAGATTAATTATTACGTACATAATTGTTTCATATCCAAGTAAGTCCATCTGTCCTTTCATCCATCAACCGCACAAAAAAACAAAAAAGAAGAGTAATTTCGTATTATATTTTTATATTAAAATCATAGAAACAAAAAATGAGACAATAGATAAATGAATAAAAACATCAGATAAAACCACTTTGTACTTATGAAGTATACAACAAAATATAGTCTCGTTGTGAAGTGATAGGTTTTACATGAATGAAAAAGTGATTACCGGTATTGAATCTAATATAATGTTTATATATCTTTTCATATTGGAAAAAGTAAAACCAGTGATGCTCTTCCTGCCTCTTCAAAGTTTAGATTCCACCCATCGGCAAAGTCTCTGAAATGAAAAATCCATTACATCAATATCATCATCGCTTGAGTTATCGATGACGAATGATTTGCATATCAAATTAAGTTGGTGACCTATTTCGTTTTCAGACTGACTGCATATTTAATATGAATTCAATTGAAGCGATAGATTCTTCTGGGATTGAAGAAAAGTCTCGCGTCAGTTACTTGCAATTTGGATGTAATGCTTACTAATTTCAAAGAAAATCACACCTTAGCGCTTTGCGGCTGAGCCCGATCGAGTTAAATCAAACATATAAGTACTATAAGACGTTTTTCAAGAAATTTGTGGAAACCGTTTTCAAATGATAGCCTTTTCTCAAAAATGGCCGCCAAAAATAGGAAAAGTGGCATGCCACTGAAATTGATCGAAGAAGAAATTGTCTGGCATGAAAAATTCCTGTAAACTTTGTCTCCTACAATGCATGATAAATAATTGTGGCTGCCATGCTTGTTATTGTGAGAAGTTATGGCAATTGACAGTAATAGACTTTCATAGACCAAATTTTGAAGTGAATTATGAAGGTTTCATGTAATAACAGCCGACGAAGATCCTTTTCCATAGCAATCTCCGTCAAATTATAGTTTGATGTTGACCTTCTTTTATATTACTTTTGCCATGTCAGTCAAATTAAATTTAGCTTTGCGAATCATTGTATTGTATATTCTTTATTATGGATTAACAGTTGTCTGACTGGTTTGACTGACAGCATCTTACAAGTTAGATATCTATATCTGTTCAGCGGTCATAGCAATAGTGATCGGGAATGAATCACGAACACTAAGTCATGATCATTTAATTCTTCAGTGAAGTGCAGCGCACAGAAGTGACACTCATTTCCAAAATGGCAAGAACTCATGACAGACGGTATGCCATTTTTGGCGGCCATTTTGAAAACGGTCTCCACATGATTTTTTTGAAAAACGTCTTAGAGTACTTAGATGAGTTGTTGGAAGGTATCCGTGAAAGAATTTTGAGTGGTGGAGAACTTTCGAGAAAGTCTTTGTTCAGCCATGGCGTGCAAACTGGTGAGGATGTCAAAGTTAGTCGAGCCACTTGTGAAAATCGCGTGCACCACTCACATCAACCGACCGAATACACTTATTGGGAGTGTTCCACCCTGCGCCACCACTTATTTTTCAACATAATACAGCAGTTTACGAGAAATCGTCGATAAAAGTTCGAGGTGGTACGGATGTGAAGTTATAAGCCGCATCAAATTACCGAAAAAATCTAACATCGCATATTTATGAATTCTCAAACAAATGGACGTCTAAATAACACGTCTCAAGCATGTGCCACCCACTACTTCACCGAAATTCACAATAGCAATTGAGAAAATGGACAAATAACCTCAAAGTGGTGAGGATGTCAAATTAGTCGAGCCACTTGTAAAAATCACGTGCACCACTCACATCAACCGACCGAATACACTTATTGGGAGTGTGTCAGCTTGTGCTACCTCTCACCTGGTCCACGTCATCTCACCTCACCTGGACGAATCTTGTTAAGCGAGATCATATCATAAGTAACCCGCCGCTGGGAGAGCACAATAACAGAATCAAGGACAATGATTTGAATCAAATTTGAAAGATATAAATGGGTCCACCACTTATTCAGATTCAAGAAATGAAACATGAATTTAGTGAATCATAAAATCATGCCGGTGAAAATTTAAATAAAACTTGAAATCTCAGCCAAGAAAGCACGAATAATATCGCCACTTTTACATGAAGACCTCGGTTCGTGAAATTCCCTTGATAATCAGCTTAATTTCCGCTTGGTTAGGATGCTTATTAGCAAATATTCATTCCTTTTGATGTCCAACTGGTTTATACTACTTATAAAGATGAATCTTGTCGGTGGTATTTCAATATGCAAAATTTTGAATTTTTCAAAAGTGCTCAAATAATTTTTTGGACCACGAGAACGTTATCTCCGTAAAAAACTGAATCTTTTCAAATAAAAATTTTCACTATAAACACATCTTTTTTATCCCTACTCTATGGTTAATGTTGTTTTCGAGAGTGGCACACGTGATTTTCGATGTGGTACGGTAGCTTCACACACGTCAAGAAACTGAGTCCGAGTTACCTCGCATCGGTAGGACAGGCACTAAAACTGACAAATAAATGTTTCCTCTCAAGTGTTCACGAATGCTGAGTTAACTTGCCTTTAGCTTGAAATGACTTAATGTGACTCTTTTGATATTTCTACAATGGCCATAATTAATGGAAATCCGCATTCACAATCACCGGATATACACGGATACAATATGTGTCCTAGTAACTGCCCACAGAAAATCTATCTCATGAATGGTAGGACTACCTTTTGAGAATGAATTGAAGTTGTCAAAATATTCTCGGATACATTTTGAGTCCATTTACAATATTGTTTGGTGTTCAAAGATAACCTTCAAATTGATGCTTGAGAGAACTTAATCTCACCTCTCTAAGTAGACCACGAGTGCAGCATGCGCTACAAACCTAATTAAAAATGAGAGAGGCATAGATAATTTACAAAGATTGAGTCATGTCGAATAGGAGAAGTTTCAGATCACGACTCAAGCGACTGAATGCAGCGCAGGTAGCTGATTCTGTTTTACAACATTATCAAAAAGATGATGAGGGCGAAGGAGATGCAGATTTTGATAATCCGGTGTTTAGAGAAGACTGTGCATTTACTGCATTATTGGGCAGAATGCAATTTTCCTTGTTCTGTTGCAATGTGTTTCCGCCAACGCCGGAGGATTCGATACTATGAAAGATATTTGGATAACTCCTCTGATTCTGCATAATTCATTCGTATGTATCTGATTCATTATCACGATTTAAGTAGAATTATCTTGCCAAGAATTTGAACAAAATTATAGTAATTGCTTTAACTACATTTAAACGTGATGTTTAGAACCAAGTTTTTCATTAATTTTTTCAGTGAACAGAATGCATATTATGCACAAAATTCATTATCTTCAATGTTGATAGAAAATTGTCTCAGAGACACAGAGGATTGCCTAAATTGGTTCAGTTACTGCGCGCCAATCGGGGAAACGAGCCCTGAGTTAACTTGGGCTTCGTTTCTCAATGTATTACCGCCTTTTTACAGTAAAAGTTTCAGACAAAAATTCAAGAAACGGCCGCAATTGTCATTCGGGCCAACTGTCATGAAATTCGGGGCAGGCCCGAATTCCGACCGGAGTGGGAGGACTGATTAGTAAGCAGATGTGAGCCTATGCCAATTTTCAGGGTACCACGAATTTTGTCAAGGTTGAAACCTAATTCTCGTGGACTACATTATGTTTATACTAAATATAGATATCTGGAGGATTTCTTCTTATTTCGTATAGAAATGGCACAAATATAAAAAGTTAAAAAAATCATTGGATACCTTAGGTCATTTTCAGGTCCACCGATGTAAATAAATAAATAATTATAAAAAAAATAATAAAAAATGTTTTCAAATACGACCTCTAGCTGATTTTCTTAAGTGGTTGAGAAGAGAAGCATAGCATTAGCTTTTACGTCACTACTCCCCATACTTGGGGCTTGGACGGTGCTGACATAGTCAGACTTATGGAGCGTTGTAGTACTTTTAGTCCGGATGCCCTTCCTGCCGACTTCCAATGACACCTTCGGGGCTCGACCTCTGGACAGAGAGATCGCTAGGCCAAGCACTTAACCACTGTGCCACGGAGACCGGATGCCCTTCCTGCCGACTTCCAATGACACCTTCGGGGCTCGACCTCAGAACCAAAAGATCGCTAGGCCAAGCACTTAACCACTGTGCTACGGAGACCGGATGCCCTTCCTGCCGACTTCCAATGACACATTCGGGGCTCGACCTCTGGACCAGAAGATCGCTAGGCCAAGCACTTAACCACTGTGCCACGGAGACAGGATGCCCTTCCTACCGACTTCCAATGACACCTTCGGGGCTCGACCTCAGGACCAAAAGGTCGCTAGGCCAAGCACTTAACCATTGTGCCACAGAGACCGGATGCCCTTCCTGCCGACTTCCAATGACACATTCGGGGCTCGACCTCTGGACCAGAAGATCGCTAGGCCAAGCACTTAACCACTGTGCCACGGAGACAGGATGCCCTTCCTACCGACTTCCAATGACACCTTCGGGGCTCGACCTCAGGACCAAAAGGTCGCTAGACCAAGCACTTAACCATTGTGCCACAGAGATCGGATGCCATTCCTGCCGACTTCCAATGACACCTTCGGGGCTCGACCTCAGGACCAAAAGATCGCTAGGCCAAGCATTTTACCATTGTGCCACGGAGACCGGATGTCCTTCCTGCCGACTTCCGATGACAACTTCGGGGCTCGACCTCTGGACCAAAAGATCGCTAGGTCAAGCATTTAACCACTGTGCCACGGAGACCGGATACCCTTCCTGCCGAATTCCAATGACACCTTCGGGGCTCGACCTCAGGGCCAAAAGATCGCTAGACCAAGCACTTAACCATTGTGCCACGGAGACCGGATGCCCTTCCTACCGACTTCCAATGACACCTTCGGGGCTCGACCTCAGGACCAAAAGGTCGCTAGACCAAGCACTTAACCATTTTGCCACGGAGACCGGATGCCCTTCCTGCCGACTTCCAATGACACCTACGGGGCTCGACCTCTGGACCGAGAGATCGCTAGGCCAAGCACTTAACCACTGTGCCACGGAGACCGGATGTCCTTCCTGCCGACTTCCAATGACACCTTCGGGGCTCGACCTCAGAACCAAAAGATCGCTAGGCCAAGCACTTAACCATTGTGCCACGGAGACAGGATGCCCTTCCTACCGACTTCCAATGACACCTTCGGGGCTCGACCTCAGGACCAAAAGATCGCTAGGCCAAGCACTTAACCATTGTGCCACGGAGACAGGATGCCCTTCCTACCGACTTCCAATGACACCTTCGGGGCTCGACCTCAGGACCAAAAGATCGCTAGGCCAAGCACTTAACCATTGTGCCACGGAGACCGGATGTCCTTCCTGCCGACTTCCGATGACACCTTCGGGGCTCGACCTCTGGACCAAAAGATTGCTAGGTCAAGCATTTAACTACTGTGCCACGGAGACCAGTATTGGCTAACTAAAAATGCATAAACTGGCTTTTGGGTATTTTTGATACCTCTTTCGTCTTTCTGTGGCAGTGTAGCATGCTTTCTAATCAAAACTGCGCGACTTCTATCTCCATTCCGAAGACTAAATCTATATCGTTTGGTTCGACATTTAATCGGGTATATCATTTGAACAATGTGAGCATAAATGCATCATCTGAGTTTCGCAATATTGGTGTTCTTTTCACATCAGATCTCAAAGTTTCCTTCCATTGCAACGATGTAGCCTCAAAGGGAATGTCTCGAGCTTATGTGGTCTTGCGTTGTTTTTCGACTAATCAATCATTTCATCTCATGAAGGCATATATTACTTATGTTCGACCATTACACGAATATTGCTCTCAGGTATAATAATAATAATAATGACGTATATTTGAATCACACGACTCAAAAGTGATAATCGTGAGACAAAAGATATTCAATCATTTCATAAGTCAAAAGCAAAATTACATAACAAAAAGAAAAAACTTTACAAAATACATCAATCATTGCTGTCCGTTTATGGTTGTGGTACGTTTATGATCATAAAGCATCATACAGAAAAGCCAGAATTAGTTAATTTTGTCATAATGACAATGTAGCTATTGCTTCTGAGAGCACTTTTGCAGATGGGAACACACAATTTTCCTGAGTTTCGTAGGATTGGAGGGGACAGATGGTGAAGAGGATGTGCAACGTCTGACACTAACTGGTTGAAAATCTTCAGTCCTTGGATTACACGTCAATAATTCAATGGAATAAATGCTGTACATTCGCAGTGAGATGAGACACAGATGATCTTATGACAGCGATTTTGAACCCTGTCAAGCATACAACATTGACGTTTAGAAATCCCAACGAATAATGGAGCACAATATTCCATTATTGCACGTATGCAGACATTATATATATCACAAAGTTGAGGAACAGTCATAAAAGGTTTGAGCTGTCTCAGCATAAATGTTCTAGAGGATGCCTTTCTGGTTATCATTTCAGTGTGATTTTCCCATGATAATCTATTGTCAAACATCACGCCAAGAATTCGAATGGTCTTCTTTAAGTCAAAATGGGCTAACTTACGAGTTGGAGAATTGTAACTCCCATCATATGATACAAACATCTGCTGGCGTTTGCTTTTCTGAATTTCCATTTTGTTTTCATTTGTCCAACGACTAATCCCCAGAAATGTAGAATCCAAAGGACATCCATTGATATCACTTTTTACGGCGGCGCATAATGTAAAATCATCTGCATAGCTAACTGAAGTGATATCATCATCACATGGCAGACATTTGTCAAGACCGGAGACATAAATGCCAAAAAGATAAGGTCCTAAAGACGAACCTTGTGGTATTCCACTGGTGACCTGCCTTGTGCTACTGTACTGGCCAGACCATTTCACTCTTTGAAAACGATTCGAAAGGTAATTGCACATGAAACACATGAAAAAGTTATCAAAATTCTCCTGAACCATTTTATCGATGAGTAGTTTGTGGGATAATTTATCGAATCCTTTCGCGAAGTCAATAGTTGCAAGAAGACAACTATTTGTATTAGAGTTCTGCAAGCGACTTGTAATAAAATCCTCCAAATGCAGCAGTGCACAAACCGTCGAACTGTTTGGACGATATCCATATTGATGGCTACTTTGGCAGGTCAAAAATTTCTGCTTGTAATGTGACAATAAACGCTTCTCAAATAATCGCTCCGGAATGGGGAGTAGTGAAATTGGTATTGTATTATCGAATCGAATTGGCTTTGATTTAGGAATGGGCAGAATATCAGCCACTTTCCACATTTGCGGTAAACTTGCCGTTGCTAAACATTTATTCAACAAATAGCAGATTGGCACAGAAAGACAATCCGCCAATTTTGACCATAATACAGTTGGGATGTGATCAGACCCTGGTGCCTTCTTTGAATTAACATTTTTGAGCATGCATTTCACTTCACTAACGCTGAACTGGAATGGCACAGACTGAAATGACAAATCAGGTGCCGAAACGGGATCAATAATGAAATTATCACCGTAAAGTTCATTCAACAGCTCCAGCAACTCAGATACACTCTTATTAGGGTTGAGATTTGATAACCAATCAGTCTTCTTTGTGTCACCAATAACAGATTTATGAATGTTCCATATCGAACGATTCTGCTGTGTCATACGCTGTCCCCACATTTTCTTGGCTTTAAAAATCTCATGTTTTACCTTTTCTTTGTAATGTTGATATAATGTCCAATTTTTATCGCGATAAGCACGATAGAGTTTATTTATCAAAACTTTGATAGTAACACTCCTATGGAGTCCTTATCGCATTAAGGATATTAAAGTGGTCGAAAAGGTACAAAAATACTACACCAAAAATGTATGTCGACGAGCCAACTTGACTTTCTCTGATTATAAAGCCCGCCTTTCTATACTGGGCATTGAATCTCTTGAGGCGAGAAGGATCTTTTTAGACTTAGTATTGGTATATAAAATGATCAATAACGAGGTCGACTTGCCCTTCAATAATTTCTTCCAGTTCTCCGATACCATCACACGAGGACATTCTTACAAACTGAAAGCGCTCGAAACTCCATATTATGACTGCAGACGTTATTTTTTCAGTCACCGAATAGCGGCGATTTGGAACAGTCTACCGGACACCGTGGTTAAGGCGGAATCAGTTTCGATTTTTAAAAAGAGACTTCGAGTGTGCGATTATTCATCACATTGTAAAGTATTCAAATAATGTATTTTTTTGTTGGTTTGGGTTACGCGTAAGTGTTGCTCTAGCAACCTGTGTAACCTATTGTATTTTCTATACAATAAAAAATTCATTCATTCATTCATTCTACATTTTGACCTCTGTCCAGCCTACACTGTTGCGGATGCAGGTGTGAAATGCACCAACTAAAAGCTGACAGTTCTCGAACGGTGTGTAACGAGTTAATCTACGACATGATTAAAGGACAGGAGAATGAATACAGGCTTGACATATCTACCTCAATTCCGTCGTACACTTTCTGGCAATGCTTTTGAACGAAGTCATTCGGAAGTGGCTGATCAAGTCCCAATCTCCGACTTTCTTCCAGAGCACTTGCACCGTCGAAGTCCACAAAACAAAGTCTGACTGTCAAATCTTCAGGATCTGCCAGGAATGCAGGTGAACCAGCCATAAGTGCTACTCCGCATTCTTCCAGGATCAACTTGCACATGTCCGTTCCCTTTGTTACACCACCGGCAGCCAGCGCGGATCTGATGACCTGTCAAGAATACAATGAAGTCAAGACTGCACCGGATTGAAGTAGGATTGTCTATGTATCACATAATCCTGACCGCAATGATGCTACCATAGAAACATGTTACAATACCTCTGTGAGCATGATTGAATTCGGACAGCATTGACTCTAACAACCTTGGCTCGGAGTCATTGCTGTCCTCTGAAACATGCCCACAGTTACACATTGTATCACAACACAATCGATGTTTGATGTCACAGAATCAGATGTGCCGTCCGTTCTACTTTGAAAGACAAAATGCAAGAAGTTCTACCCAATATTCCGTCTCTCTGTGTCACGGGTAAAAAGGATATTATACAAAAGACATACGAAAAGAAATTTGAACATTTTAAACAGTTTTATAGGAAGAAGCAAGGAGCACATGAAGATGACACAGTCATATAGAGAGAAGGGAAATGCGTCTTCTCTTTCTTCTCAGTAGTTTAAGTCTTTAGATGAGCACAGCTTTTTGAGTGGAAGGACCCAGTTGCATGTGATCTTCTTTTTGTTGCAAAATATAATGACATTTACAAGTTGTCGGCGCATGTTACAAGTTGTCAAAAAGTAATAAAATGGAGAATCACTCACATCTGAGACCTTCCACTGTCCGAAAATAATTGGAAATGTCTCAGTCTCTGACTATCTGTGTAGAAATCATAGATGCGGAGTTCTATCATTTTGATAGCCTTGTTTTTTGAAAACTGGTAACTTACATCACAGATCATTATAAGCTTACCTGAACCTATATTTAGTGATCATTGCTGCATCAATTATCAATCATTTTCGATGATAGTTGATCAAATGTTGCTTTCAGTTGGATGCATGCGACTCGGCTGCTTCCATCTTCTTGATGTGTGCTTCAGACGGGTTTTCTCCAGTCTCTACCGGGCAGGAAAATCCCTCCTTCTTCAAAAAATATGAGTACACTTTCGATTTTAATATGCGCTTTGGAGGAGCCATCACACACGATTAACATGAGGGTAAGAGGTAATTATTTTCCCTTCTGGAGAAATATACACAAATTTGACTGGTCATAATATCAATACATACAAAAGAAAAGTAATTTACAAATCCTCCATTTCATGACAACCTTAGAGAGGTAACATGGTTTGTTAAATTAGCAATTTGATTCGTTGCCATAGGGTAGAGTGGGGTAAGACGCCCACTTAAGCGAGATTCGAATGTTCAGGAACTATTATGCTTCTTTCTGCCAGATCTTGCCATTATTTTTTTCATATTTTTCATATTTCAGTGTATGCACTAGCTACATGGACAAGGAATACAACTAGAAATTCGGAGAAGATCCTATATTTTTCAACTTTCAAAAAGTACCAAAAGGGGCGTCTTACCACCTATAGGGGGTAAGACGCCCCACCTGGGCGCAACCCACTCCCAACTTTTAAAATTATGAAATATCTTAAGGAAAGCTTGTCTATTCGACCACTGTGATGTGATCATCTGGTAAAACCAAAACAACTTGTCTTCCTGCTATTTATTCTATAACATACAGGGGCCTATAGAACAAGATTAGGCCGAAACACTGGACTTATCAGTAAAAAACATAATTCACAAATGTATTTTGGCAGATTGCCGGCGGCACATTCCTCATGCGCCCACTGACTGCATTGTATACACGGTCGGCTATTCGAATACATTTCGTTGCATGCAATGCATCCGCATTCTGAATCGTCTCTTGTGACTGACTTGGTCTTCTTCACTGTACGAAGACCTAGTGGCAGACGATATAGAGCTACTTTCTCTTTGGCCTGTAGTTGCTGCTGATTTGGAGATGACGTGAGGTTTTGTGCCCTTTCTACTCTCCGCTTCCGTGGCGTGGACGCTGGGGTTCTAGTTTTCATAGCTGACGTCTACGCGCATGATGCTTGTGATTGCATACCCAACTCGCGCAATCATAAAGCAACTGCACTGATTAACTGGTTCATCAGTGCGCATAGACAACAAAGAAAGAAGTCGTGAGTTTGACTTGAAATCACTGCCAGTAAATTCAGAATATATGAATTAGCCTAATGCCGTTGACATTCAGAAGGAACTTTGAACCCAGAAGGAAATGTTATTATTTTACAGATTGTCTGTGTCATGACAGCCTTGGAGAGGCTATATTTGTTAAATGGACAACTCGATGACCTGCTAGTGCTTTCATGAATTAGAAATATGAAATTTCAGCCAAGAAAGCACATAGATGTCGACTTTTTCATGAGGACTTCCATTATAAAACGGATCATGAAATTCCCTTGATAAATAGCTTAATTTCCGCTTACTTAGGATGCTTATTAGCAAATATTCATTCCTTTTGATACCCAACTTGTTTCATACTACTTATATAAGACAGTCATCTCGGTAGTATATAATACGGCAAATTTTGACTTTTTTCAAAAGTGCTCAAATAATTTTTTGGACGACGGGAACGTAATCTCCGCAAAAAACTGAATCTTTTCGTACAAAAATTTTCACTGTATACAGATACTGTTTTGAGTCGACACTCTACCTATATATCCCTACTCTATGGTCTGCACGAACCCCGAATAAATGACTTCTAAACTGTCCCATGCAAAGTTGATTCATTTCAAGCAATTGTCTCAACTTACTTCAAAATTCGGCATCAGATAGAATCCGGCTTCTCCACGTACGACAGATACTCCGACATTTGTTAAACTTCTGCGGACGTATTCAGAGACAGCTCCCAAGATTCTCGATGTATGGCGCATGTACGCCACGCATTCTTTTCGATCTTCAAGCAGCTGAAACAAACACAGGAAACATGAAGGGGGATGGAAGATCAACAGAAATCATGGCACTGAAGCAAAGCTGACAAAGCGATCGGATGTCATTACGGCAAGCACAGAAGCGAGTTGATCGCCTGATGCATGCCATACACGCAGAGAAATTCTTGTCAAGCTGCCTACATATTACTCACTCCCCACCAACAAGCATTTCAGTCAACAAAAGAGAAAATCTCTGTAACTACCTGTTTTGTTTGCACCACACAAAAACTACTCGTGTTTTCCATTAATTGAAGGAGCAAATTTGTTGATATAATGAGCTTCACGTGAGGACAGAATTACGACAGAATTCTGCCATTTACCGTATCTGTGGTTGTTTATCATGCGTTCGGGATAGCGGATTTGCAGAATTGTGCTGCCGATGTAACTGATTTTGCATTTGCCCGAAAAACACATTTCTGGAGATAAGGAGCAATTTTGTTCCTTGAATTTCTGCCGCTCACGGTGAAATTCAGTTTCCATTCGTTTATCTACCTTTTCAGCAACGAATGGAAATGAAAATACATAGAATCGATATTTCGATTATTTTTTTCTGTCTTTATTGCTGGCATTTCACAGGCAAGTAAAGATAGTTTCTGACTCGGATCTAATTTATTGGTCGAAATTAAAAGGATTTAAAGTTACAGCGTGACGGGCCTTCGGCGTCCAGCGCCTTCTTAACGGTCGATGGTGGAAGATGTGAGCGGTTATGTAGATGCCTTAAGATAAAACTCTAAGGTAGGTTCACTTACGGCAGGCATCGTAACACAAAAATCAAGCAGGCTTAAATGCTTACTTTTTGAAGCACCACAATGCCAACTGCACAAATTGCAAATATATGTATTTCAAACTTCACTTGAGATTTTTGCCTTCACAGATATGCAGCCTATAACACTTTACACCTTGGGTGGGCCTCTGAATCCTGTCATGTACAGCCTACATGGTCTTTGATATTTTCGACAACACGGAACAAAGATCCTAGAGGCACATTTCTTTTATTTTCGGAGAATTCTATGGCTGCCATCAATGTGCTAATTTGTGTAAGAATATGATTTTGCTTTTATTTCTACAAAGATAAATATTGAAATAAGTCCTTTGTGAATCCTTCCTTCTGTCAGCGCAGTGACTGTCCAAAACACTGGTTGAAATATATTGTGGTTTTACAAAAGAATTACAAAATACTTGCTTGGATTCCTAATTGTTGTTTTGAGGAATTCAGTATCAATGAAGGACTATTCTTTTGTTATTTTATACCACCAGTCTTACGAATAAATTGAATTACAGTACTTTCAATACGCAATTAAATTACAAACGCTAAAAGGATAATTTATGAAGTATTGATTAGAAAACAATAAAATATATTTTTTAAAAATTTTATAAACAAAATTAATGCGTACTAGTAATGGACAAAAGACCGTTCCAGGACACCATAAAATCAAAAAATTAGTACTTTTAAAAACGACATAAATTCATGAATTTAGACCCTTTTTCAGGTTTTTAAGACCTAAATACATGAATTTAGACCGTTCCAGGACACCATAAAATTCAAAAATTGGTATCTTTAAAAACGACATAAATTCATGAATTTAGACCGTTCCAGGACACCATAAAATCAAAAAAATTAGTACTTTTAAAAACGACATAAATTTATGAATTTAGTCCCTTTTTCAGGTTTTTAAGACCTAAATTCATGAATTTAGTCCATTCAAAAAGTACCATTTTTTGAAAAATGGTACTTTTAAAAATAACATAAATCGGAGCGAAGCTCCTCTGGCTTAAGCCGATTCATGTATTTGAACCCTTTTTCAGGTTATGAAGACCTAAATTCATAAATCGGCTAAAGCCAGAGGAGCTTCGCTCCGATTTGGGCGTTTTTAAAAATACCCAATTTTTCAAATTTTTCAAAATCTCAAATTTGTGATTATGACATTTTTCACCCCCCAAAATCATGACCGTTCTAGGACACTGAAAATCATAAAAGTTAAGAATCTCAAATTTGTGATTATGTCATTTTTCACCCCCGCCAAAATCATGACCGTTCTAGGACACCGAAAAAAAATCATAAAAGTTGAGAATTTCAAATTCATGAATTTTATCCATCTTTCAGGTTTTTAAAATATATCATGTGACTAGCGGGACATCGGAGATGTCTTCCAGGGCTTCGCCGTTAAAAATATTTCTTTAAAAATGGAAGAAACAAAAGTGGAAGGAACTTCAGAAATGGAAGAAACCTCAAGAATATATCCTTCGTTATCTCAATTAAAAATAAGTGAAATGGTTCTCAATTATTATTAAGATTAGAGCACTATGATAAATTAAGAAGACGCAATTATTACTTAGTCATTCTTCGTTATTGTATGCTCAACATTATTTAAAGTACTAATTGTGTGAACTAGAAGATCATTGTAACTCATAAACTCAAAATTATTCAATGAACCCGTACACTGCCTGATAATTGAAGAGAGAGACAGAGATTGAAGAGAGAGAAACGTCTAGCAGCTTTCCCCTAAAATTATCATGCTATATCTTGTCATTTCAATTTACCCATCGGTAAACTCTTGACATTTCAACTTACGCGTGCGTAAAGTTTTGGCATTTCAATTTACCCCTACGTAAATTATTTTCAGAATCTGTTTTCAAAATCTATTTTCAAAATCCATTTGCAAAGTCTATTTTCAAATTCAGTTTTAGAAATCGATTTGCAAAATTCATTTAGCGTTTGCCAAACACATACGGGTAGTAAAGTACTTCCCATTGTGAAGACATGAATAGATTAAGCACATAAGAGTGCATTGACAATAAAAGCAAATGACAATAAAATTCTTCTTCTAAATTTAGAACGCATAGACGGCGACATGCGGGATAGTTGTTATGGCAATTTTAAACAATCATTTTAACGATGAAACATATTTTACAAATGAAGTTCATGAAGAAAATTGAAATATATAAAACAATATAGATTAGAATCGGCTAAAGCCAGAGGAGCTTCGCTCCGATAATTATAATATAATCATTTCAAAATCGAATAAGTAGTAAGGAAAGACATCATTAGAGAACAGTTTTAAATCAATACCCCCTCCCTTCTGTCTTCTAGGGGTCCCTTAAGAAATTTTTTTATTATAAAATGAGCAACATAAATGAGTTTTTTAAATTATATGGAACACAAACGACAACGAATTTCGATTTAAATAAGATTGCTAATCAATTAGGAATAAAGAAATTTCATGTTCTAATGAGAAACGAATTACAATTCCTAAAAAATAGGCCAACAGGAACCTTCAGTTCCCGGAACAAAGTTCCATCAATAATTGTAAATTTCATAACGAATCTTCACACTTCAGACCAAAACGGCGTACATTGGTCAGCAGGTATCTTTAGTAAAAACGGAGATAATTATTATTTTGACTCATACGGGCTTCCACCTACAAATGAAGTAAAAGAATTACTTGGAACGGGAACATACAATACGTTTCAAATTCAAAAACCGGGAACAACTTATTGTGGACAATTATGTCTTTATGTTTTATTTAAATTACAGGAAGGAGTACCATTTCTAGATATTATGTTAGAGTTAAACAATCTATAACTCAAGCGAAGCTAGCTAAAGCGCCACCTAAAGGTTAAAGCTCTGTTTTCTGTAATTCATTTTGATAAAAACGGCCTCTGATATCCTCATTATCTAAATCTTTAATTTCATAAGTAATCGGATAACTTTGATTTATTTTGCAAACTTCAAATATTTCTTTAGTCCAATAGCCAACAAAGCCTTTTTCAAATTTGTTCTTATATTTAAATATTCTAACTCTATCTCCAATTTTAAATTTCGGCTTAAGTTTCTGCAAATTCGGATTACTCTCATTCGAATAATTATTCTCGAATATTTTCTTTCGTATTAAATCAGGGTCGTCAGAAGCATTCTTTGGGGTTTCTTCAATACCAGAATGAACTTTATTATTGTACTCTTCTACAACTCCTGGTAATATCTTCAACCATTTCTGATTTCCTTGCTGAGTAAATTTTTTGAAAATTTTATTTTTTAACGTCCGATTGAATCTTTCTATCACTATAGCTTTTCCTGCGTTTTCAGTTGAATAAACAGTTTCAAATAGTGGCTGAACATTTCGGTTATAAAATTCCGACCCTTTATCAACAAACAATTTTTTTGGCTTTCTATTACTTTCTTTAAAGATTTCTTCAAACGCATATTTAACTGAAAGACCACTTTTATTTTTTAAAGGCTTTACCCAAGCATATCGTGTATATAAATCTATAACTGTCAATGCGTATTTGTAGTCAGACTTTGTCTTAGAACCTTCGGTTCGGTCCCTTTCATTCGGCATATGAATAAGATCAGCACTCCAAATATCATCTTTATTAAATACTTTTACTTTTAATAAATATTTAGGCTTTCTATATTCTTTATGAATTTCAGATGCATAAACGTCTGAATTATGATTTTCATTTAAACCCTGACCGAATAATATTTTAGCTTGTAAAGCTTTCTTAACAAACATTCTTTCAATTTTTTCTCTAAATGTAGGATTCTGAATACTATCTAATTCTTGAATCATCTTCTTATCAGCTGCATGACGAGAACTTAGATCATGATTTCGATAAGCTAAATCATGCCTGTAAGCGGCGGCATCTACTCTATTTATTGGTTCTTCACCTGGTTTTGGATTATTATTCTCATCTAGTCTTATATCTAATCGAGTTCCTGGACCAGTATATGAATGACCAGGAAGATGTTTTTCTTTCGAATATTTACTCCAAATAAAGCCAGGAAAGTTTTCTAATGTTTTTTGTATGTCACCACCGTAGGTAGTAGCCAAACTTTGTTTGTCGTCGTTACCTTCATAAATTTTACAGTTTGAGTTTTTATTTTTGTTTAATAGATAATTCAATAAATCTAAATTAGAAATTTTTAATTTAATTAAATTTTCTGAATTTGTGGAATTTGCGGTATCCATTTTTAAAGATAAAAAACTTTTAAAAGATAAAATAAAAGTTTTACCTTATGGACCAAAGGTCCTGAGGCTTTAGCCGATCGGAGCGAAGCTCCTCAGGTTATTACCTTATCATACTAGGACTTAGATATATTCCAGAACCATCTTTAGTTTCTTTAATTTCAATTAAATCATCAACATTGTGGAGAATATTTTTAAGAACTCGTTTTCCTTCATCAACTAATTTTAATTTACTAATAAAATTATCTACTACTCCTTTTCCTTCGGGCGAAGCCCTGGAAGACATCTCCGTTGACCCATGAACCGATGTCCCTTCACCCCTAGCAACTTTCTCTAACTCTCTATTATGACGTTTTTGTTCTTCTAATGCTGCCTTCTCTGATTTATTTTTATTTACTGCTTGGACAATACCAGCTGTCCCACCTGCAACACTTCCTGCAGCTGCTATGCCACCTATTATTAGTGGAATTAATGGGAGAATCCCACCATTCTTTTCTTCTTGTAATTGAATATTCTCTATCATTGGTTTACTTATGTAATACTTTTTTTTGTTAATCGTAATAGTTTTAGGGGTATTTTTGTCAACAATATTACGTAATTTTAATTCAACAGTTTTATTATTATTAATATTACTTTTCGCTTGCGACATTTTTAATAAAAAATTTTAAGTTAAGAATTTAAAGTTATCAAAAAATTTAAATCTCTTCTAGTTATGAAAAATTTTTAGTTAAGAATTTTTAAGTTAACAAAAATTCTAATCTATTCTAGTTATGAAAAAAATTAATTAATCGACTAAGTCTTGGGCTTTAACCTATCGGACCAAAGGTCCTAAGGTTACTAACCGATCCTAACCATCTTCCCATTAAGAACTTCAATAGAATATTTTGCATCTTCTAGCAATAAACCATAAGCCATCAATGAAGTTGCGGAATCTTTCTTTTCAATATTAATTGTTACATCACAACCACTTTTAATAATATCTTCAGATTGTGCACTTAAATCGAAGCAGAAAATTGGATATAAATGTCTCCAATCTCCAGGAGTTAATTGTGGTTCAACTCCAAATTCTATACAAAGATTTCTATAAGAATCATATCCTTCCATAAATTGATTATTGGTATCATCGAATCTTAATGGATCAATTGGATATCGAGTTTGATTTAATGAAACTTGTAAACTTCGAATTGTATTAATATGGAAGATATTATTGTTCTTATCAAAACTTGGAGAATTATTTCTTTGAAATGTTAGTAATAAATATCTTGGGGTATTCGCAGTTCTAGTAAAATGCCAGTTAAATCTTTGTTCGGAAAAAGTTACTGAACTAGCAGTTCTCTTTAGAAAATTAACTGGAATTGGTTTGTTAGTATTTAATCTTTTTGCAATAGCTGTTTCAACCTCTAAACTAGGAGTAATATGCTTAATCCACCATTCAAGTCTATCAATTTTTAAATATGCTTTTTTCCCAGTCTTACCAAAAAAGATTAATTCATTATTTGCTGTACGATGAATTATTAATTTAAATTTTAATTGATATGATATTTTATCATAATCTAAATAACCGAATAATGGAGACAATGACCAATTTACTGTCTGTTTACTTTTTTTGTTAAATTCACGTCTTTCTTTATATGCTTCATTATTTGTTTTATTTAAATGTTTTGCAATATTTTCTACATCTTTCGCAATTCCTGCGGTATCTGTTCCAGCGTGAGTTAAATCATCAATAATTATACCATCATTAGTATCAGGAAACCAACCTTCGATTTCATGCTTTTTATTATTTTCACCAATTGTTATAAATCTAAGCATTGTATCAATTACACCTGGAGAATCACTTATTGTTTCTATATTTTGAGTTGCAACATCTAAACGCATTTGTGTAAATAAACTTGGGAAAAAATTATTCTCTAGTGTAATATTATCGGTATCTGGTAATGGTGTTGTAAAATTAGCATCACTATATAAAGAATATTCGCAGTGTAAAAATGAATCAGGTAAATATAAATAACTCTGCTGATTATCAACTTCAAAGATTAAATCTCCTCCAGTGTTTACTCTACTGGAAGATCCGGGATTCATAGCAATTCTTATATAGTCATTCTTTTTTTGATTGTAACTGGTGAACGGAGGATCATCTAATCTAAATTTATTTTCGATAAGCGAAGACATTTTTATAAGAAATAATTTGACTTTTTGTTTTTCTCACAGATAGAAAAAAAAATTTTACTAAAATATAATTTTTAGAATTTTACTAAATATAATTTTAGAATTTTACTAAATATAATTTTAGAATTTTACTAAATATAATTTTAGAATTTTGCTAGACCAGCTCCGCTACAGCTTTGCTGGTTAGACAGAAGGTTGCTGCTCACGCCATTACCTCTTATTTCTTCAATTGTTTTTTCATTTTGTTTACTATTACCCTCTACAGCTATGTTAGCAATTTTGTTTTTTGTTTCATCTGAAAGTTTTTTTAATTTTTTTAGTTCTTCAGAATCATTCTTGAGTTTACGAATAGCTTCTAGTTGTTTTAATTCGTTTTGTGATTTAACAGCATTTGATATTGCACTAGCTGTACTACCTATAGCAGCTGCTCCTTTTGCAGCAGATGTAATCAAATCTTTATTATTTTTAATTAAGTTAACGATACTACCAATACCAGAAAAGATGCCATCCCCTTCTTTTTGGACGGCACCTGCGGTGCATAGGAACTTTTCTGTTCCGACTGTTTCTCTATTATCATAATGATAAACAGGATTCATACGTGGTTCATGAGCAATTTTTTGATTTGAAGCAAAATGTTTAAGATTGTGTTTATAAATTATAGGCATTTTTTAGTAATAAATTTGACTTTTAGGAAAAATATAAATACGGGCGAAGCGCGAAGCCCTGGAAGACATCTCCGTTGACCCATGAACCGATGTCCATTATAAAAAAAATGTTTATTTTTTGTTCTTAACTTTTGCAGATTGCGTTTTTGGTTTAACTTTATCAGGAACCAAACCTGCATCAATCATTCTTTTTATTCTATGATTTTCTTTCATAATATTTCTTTCTTTTATTAACTCTTCTAATTGTTTAATTCTTTTAAAATTATTAGCTCTAATTTTATCCATTTTTAAAATTATATACTTTTATATACTTTCCTATATTTATACTTTTTTATTTTTAAAATTATATTTATATTTTTGTATTTTTTAAATTATATTTATATTTTTTATAGGTAAAAAATATTTAAATTAATATTTACAATACTCGTTTAAGATTTACGTTTGTGAATGGACAACAACTTCGAGATAACTTTATTAATTGCCTGTTGCACTTTATCTATTGCGTCAAGCAGCGTGTGATGTACTTTAATTTCTCTTCTATTAACTTGCATTTTCTGCTGATTAATCTTCAACGCCGTTTTAAGAGCATTTAACTTAATTTTAAGAACATCTAATTGTCTTTTAACAGCATCTAACTGTTCTTTATTTTCTTTAGAGTTTTCTTGTAAATTTTTCTTTAATTCATTTTCTAAATTGATTTTAAGAGTTTTCATTTTATCAACTTTTTCATTAAGTGAGTTTACTTCATTTATTATTCTATTCATCTTTTTCATTTGTTGAGTAATTTTAGAACTCAATTCATCAACACTTTTTTGGAATGTAGTTTGTAACTGCTTTAAATTTTTTTTAATTCTTTCAGGTAGTTTTTCTATTTCATCTTCTAATTGTTCTTTTAACATTTTTATCTGATGTTTATTTTTAATGACTGCAGATTTTAAATTTAAAGAAAGTAATATTAAAATTTTTGATTGTTCTGAAATCTTTTTAAAAAGTTTTGCTATATCTGCTTCTAGCTCTCTATCCTTTTTATCAAGTTTTAATAATTTTTCGTTTAATGATTTATCATTAAGTTTAAGCAACTTTAATTCATTCATCAGTGGAACCAAAACATCGTTTATATATTTTTCTTTTAATTCATTGATTTGCGTATCAACATATTGTTTATTTGTTAACTCTGTATTTTGTTGTGGAAGAATAGAAAGATGCAATGGACCAGATAAAACGTCTCCAGTTTTCATGATATAATTTTCTATCTCTATTTCTAATTCACGATTATTCGGGATATATGCACCTCCACCAACATTTGGTAACATCATTTTTAAACAATAAAAATAAAATTTTTTCTGATTATAAAAAATACATAAATTATAAAAAATAAAATTTTTCCTAATAAAAATAAAAAAAATGGAAATGACTCAAATTTGTCAAGTTTGCAATATGCGTTTTTTAAATCAAACACTATTATATTCTCATATGAAAAACACACCATGTGGTATGCATATGAATCAATTACAACCTAATAATATACAACCTAATAATATACAACCTAATAATATTCAACCTAATAATATTCAGAATAATATTCAACCTAATAATAGTATTCAGTATAATAATATTCAATCAGAGCAACCATTACAAAGATTAAAGCATTTATTTATTTCAGATAAAGAACAAAATCTTTATACTGCTAGAATAAATACACCTAGGCAAAATACTGCTAGAATAAATACACCTAGGCAAAATACACCTAGGCAAAATAATAATAATTATTTAGCACAAAATAATAATGTAGCACAAAATAATCCTTTTGTTCAAAATAATCCTTTTGTTCAAAATAATAATGTAGCACAAAATAATTATATTGATAAAAATCAATTTGTTGAAAGTAATAACAAAAAAATATGTTCCGGATGTAATAAAAATATAACATCAAAAAATTTTGCACGTCATTTAAAATTATGCGAACAACCAGAAGAGGTTAAAAAAAATAAAAAAGATAAATTAAAAGATCAGTTATGTCGTAATTGTAATAAATATTTTACAATTCAAGGAATTACTAATCATTATAATTCTTGTATAAGTTCTACAAGACAATGTACAAGTTGTCAAATTACTAAACCTAAGACAGAGTTTTATGATAGTAAATATCAGTGTAAGGATTGTTTAAAAGAAAAAGTTAAATGTAGAGGTTGTCAAAAAATTATATTAAAGAAAAATTTTCAGCGACATGTAACACTATGTCCAAAACTTAATCAACATAATAATCAACATAATAATAATTTATATTAGTATTTCAACTAAAATAGTTGTATTTCAACTAAAATAGTTGTATTTCAACTAAAATAGTTGTATTTCAACTAAAATAGTTGTATTTCAACTAAAATAATCTTATATATATTAAAATATTATTTTTTTATAAAGAATAAAATATTATTTTATTAAAATATTCTTAAGCATTCCGGAAGAGAGGAGAGGTTCGGAACATACTTCTTTTGAGTATAGGAACAAAAAGTCCGACACATTCCGGAGGTTCTACAGAGGTTAAAAACACTCATAAGAGTGTAAGAATGCGAGTCCGGAATTAAAAAATAATAATTCCTAAATTTTTATTTTAAAAATATTAAATGAATAAAAACGAAAATTTGGAAGATTTATATTCACCGGTTATAATTAAAAGTAATAAAAGTAATAAAAGTAATCTAAGTCGTCATAAATCTCTTAATGCAATAAACGAAATAATAAATAATTATATGAATAACACTGAGTTTCAAGATACACTAACCCCTCAAGATCCGAATCTCAAAGATATTAATAATATTGTAGAAAATCCTATATATAATACTAAATATAATAATAATATAGATAAAAATATATATAATAATATAGATAAAAATATATATAATAATATAGATAAAAAATATTTAGAGACACTACCCCCTAATTCATCTCTTAATAAAAAAATACCACAATCAGATCTTACACGTCTTTGGAATTTTTTAAAATTTCATTGTATAAAAATATTGTTAGCATGTATTTTAATATTTTTTATTTATCATCTTGTTATATGTATTGGAAATCAATGGGGTTACTTTCTAACAGAGGAACAAAAGAGAATAATTTTTTATAATCAAGAAAAAAAAACTTTTGAAGGATGGAAGACTGAGGAAGATAAGATTAAGGATAAAACTAATAATAAAAATATTAAACAAGGTAAAATGTATCAAGAAAATTTACATTTCATTGTTTACGGTAAAACTGGAAGTGGTAAGACTACGTTTATTAAAAAATATATAAACCAATATTATAAGGATGAAACAAAAGTACATATTTTTTGTATGCATACTTCTGAATGGCCAACTTTTACAAACGTCTATAATGATAAACAATTAGATGAGTTACAAGATATGGAAAGTTTTGCTGGTACACCTGAAAATAAATCTTTATTAATTTTAGATGATGTTGCAAGTTTATCAAAACAAAAAAATATGTCAGAAATATTTACAAAAGGAAGACATCAAAATATTCAAATAGTTGTATTAGCTCATAAAGCTTGTGATGTAGATAATAAGATTAGAGAAAACATTCAAACATTTTTTACAACTACACAAAATAATGCAGCATTCTTTAATGATATTAATAAAAATTATAAAATGAATATGCCTTTATCATATTATACACATCATAAATATGGAATAATACGTGTTGACACCATAAGTGGACATATGCAAGTATATGATAAAGATTTAAATATATTAGTAGATACCGAACATGAAATCTATAATAACTCTCAAGATTTTGATATTAGAATGTATGCAAATACAAAACATTTATCAAATCAAGTTATAGAACAAATAATTATCTTTTTAGAGTCTGAAGCAAAAGTACCACTAAAAATTATTCCTGATACATTTTATTTTTATTTTGATCATTATTTAAATGCAAAATTTGGTATACCAATACCAAAAAGATTACAAGATAATGAAACATTAAACTATTTAAAAATTGCAATAAATGATGTTAGAAACGCTTTAAGAAAAGCAACACCAATAATATCTGATGTTAAATCTACATTTTCTGATGCCAAATCTACATTTGTTGAAGCCAAAAAAACTTTTAATGATATAAAACCATTAATAAATGGTGTAAGTGAAATACTTAATAATTAAACAAATTTATCATAATCAAACCGAAGGTCCTAGGGCTTCGCACGATTTTGCAGATATATTAGTATTTTTTTTCTCTAAAAATTAAAACAAAAATTTTTTTTTAAAAAAAAACTAAAACACAAATTTTTTCTTTAAAAAATAAAAAATGAAAAAATTTTATTGTGTCTTATGTGAAAAAAAATTGCAAACAAAAAGAAGTTATCAATCTCATCTACAAAGTAAAATGCATTTACAAAATGTAGAACGAGTTGATGAAGGAAATATATTAAAATTAAATAGTTATAAAAACTATCTAGAAACATTGCCTACTGATATAAAAGTTAAAAAAATGTTTGATGATTATTCACATTCGGAATATAAAAAATTTTTTAATAGTGAAGATGAAGCCGTAACAGATATAAAATATTTATTTAGCGATACTGATGAATTTAACGAAATAGATGAATTTGATGAAGCCGTAACAGATATAAAATATTTATTTAATGAATCGGTTGAATCGGTTGAATATAATGAAACCGATAAAACTTTTTCTGATATTCTAACCAACTTTTATAATATATTTAAGAAATCTTTCAAATGTTATATGAATGTAGAAGTACTTTATACAAAAAATGGACCTGATGGAATTCCTGAAGAAATAATACAAGGACATTTTACAAATTCGCAAGAAATTCATAATGTAAATGATATACAACCCATATTTGAATCGATGATACTTAAATTAGAAAATTGTATAATTGAAGCCCAGTTACGTGAATCTGGTTGGAGATTTGTTAAAATAATATCTAAGAAAATAGTAATTGATAAATATAAAAATAATACTGGTGGTAGTTATGTTCCTTTACCTTTCAGTTCACCTCAATTAATCAACATAAAAAATGAAGATAATTATTGTTTTCTGTGGAGTATTATAGCACATTTACATCCTGCAAAATATCATAAAGAAAGACTAAGTCATTACAATAAAGAAGAATACATAAGTGAATTTGATCTTTCTGATGGCTTAGATGAATTTCCATATGATTATAATAGGTTACTAAAGTTTCATAAAAAGAATAAAAATTTAATTGAAGTAAATGTTTTTGAATTAAATGTGAATTATGTTTCTATTGGTAAAATTACTCCACTTTACTCAGATTCAAAAAAATTTTATTTGAATAATAAAAATTTATGCCAATCAGAAATAGTATATAATGATAGAGGAAATTACATGCATCATAATATTTTTTACCAAGGAAATATAATATGTACTGAAAAATTTGAACTTGTTAAAACACTATCACCAATAATGATTAATCATAATAATTATAAAGGACGTACTGATGATTATAATTACAAATATTCATCTTTATCTTCAGAATACCAACAAAAATTAGAAAATTTAAATAAAAGTTTACAAAAATGTAAAATAGATTATCAACAACAAACAAAAATGTTACTACAAGAATATCACCATAAATATCAAAATAAGATAGAAACAATTCAAAAATTAAATGAAGAAAATAATAAAGAATCGGCTAAAGCCAGAGGAGCTTCGCTCCGATTAAATAATGAAGAAAATGAAACCAAACAAAAAATAAATGAATCTTTAAAAAAATGTCTACAACAATATAAAGAACAATATGATAAAGAATATATTTATCAGCTACAAATATTAAATCAAAATTATTATCAAAATACATTTAATCTTACAAAAGAAATTAATGAAACACATGAAATATATAAAGATGAATTTGAAAAACTAGAACAGTCAAAACAACCAGCACAAGCGAATATATTATATTATCAGGGTCATTTTATATTGTGTAAAGATGTTTCTATATTTACAAAAACTTCAGATAATAAAAATTTTCCTTGTCTTCAATGTATGACAAGTTTTAGAACTTTAGAAGAAATGAATAGACATTTGGAAAATTGTCAACAAAACGAAGCAGTTCAAAATACTTTTCCTAAAGATGATTATTTAGAATATAATAAATGGTATTTTAAAAATAAAGTACCCTTTACTATTTATTGTGATTTTGAAGCATATAATGTTAATATGACACAAAATCGAACGGAAAGTTCCAGGGCTTCACCCGATTCTGAAAATTATAATTCTGAAAATTATAATTCTGAAAATTATAATTCTGAAAAAAGTGCGCCTGAAAGAAGTGCACCTGGAAAAAGTTCAACTGAACAAAGTAAAGAAAAATATTTATTTGAACAAAAACCATTATGTTGGGGAATGTACATTCATTCAAATTATCCTGAATTATTTAAATCAGAATATTTACAATACTATGGTGAAGACAGTTCAGAAATGTTTACAAAGAAAGTAGAAGAATTACAAGGACGTTTTTCACAATTGCTTGAAACAAATAAACCAATGATACCATTAACGGATGAAGAAAGAAAAGAATTTTATGATGAAATAAATTGTTATTACTGTGGAAAAGGTTTTACAAATAAATATAAAACTGGCAGAGGTAGATATATTGATAAAGTAAAAGATCATGATCATCTAAATGGATTATATAGAGGTGCAGCACATAATTCTTGTAATCTTAATGCTAACAAATTTAAATATAACTTTGTTCCTTTATATTTCTATAATGGTTCTAAATATGATTTCCATCTAGTAATGAAAGATTTATTTTCATCTGAAAAATTACAACAACAAAAAATAAATGTACTATGTAAACAAGAAGAAGAATATTTTTCAATGCAATTAGGTTGTATTAGAATTTTAGATGCATTTAGATTTTTTACTCCTTATTCATTAGATGTTATGGGAAAAACTTTGAAACCTGAACAATGTAAAATATTAAATAAATATAATTTAAAACCTTTAAAAGGAATATTTCCGTATGAGTACATAGCCTGCGGCTCACAGTCGAAGACTGATATAACTGGAGATAAAACCTGTGGTTCACAGTCGAAGACTGATTTTAATTCTGTGAATAAAATTATGGAAGAAGAACAACTTCCTCCAATAAATAAATTTAAATCAACATTAAAACAATCACAATTATCTGAAGAAGATTATGCAGAAGCTGAAAAAAATTGGAGAGAGTTAAATTGTAAAACAATGTATGATTATACAATGAAATATCTACAGATAGATGTATTAATACTAGCTGATCTTTTTGAAAACTTTCGTGATATGTGTTTAGAATATTACGGAATAGATCCATGTTATTGTTATTCTACACCAGGTTTAACATGGTTAGCAGGATTAAAACATACAAATGTTAAACTTAAACATTATAAAGAAAATACATATGATAAATTATTATTTTTTGAATCTGGAATTAGAGGTGGAGTTTCATCAGTTTTAGGTAATAGATATGTTAAATGTTATAATAAGAAAGTAAATCCACAAGAATATGGAATAATGAAACCTTTATCTCCAGAAGAAAAAGAAAAAATATTAGAAATTTTTCGAACGAAACGAGAAGGAGTAGAACGTGAAAATGCAATTGATGAATTCATGAGAGAAAACTATTTATTATATTATGATTTTAATAGCTTATATTCTTCTTGCATGATACAAGAATTACCAACAGGTGAAATGACATGGTGTAATAATCTTGTTTATCAAAGAACATATGATGGTGAAAATAATTTTGGTTATGTATATGAAGTTGATTTAGTATATCCTGATTATATAAAAGAAGCAACAAAATATTATCCTTTCTGTCCAGAAAACAAAATTCCCAATATAGAAGATTTTTCAGATTATCAAAAATCTATAATTCCGAAAAAATACAGACCAACAAAAAAACTTATGTTAACACAAGGTAATAAAGGAAAGTATGTTGTTGAAGGAAGAATGCTAGATTGGTATTTAGATCATGGAATGATTCTCACAAAAATACATCGAAAACTAGAGTATAGAAAATCTAAATGGTTAAAAAATTATATAGAGTTCAATATTGAAAAACGTAAAATAGCTAAAAGAAATAAAGATGATTTTGGAAACGTTTTCTTCAAATTAATGAATAATGCATTTTATGGTAAGACTTTAGAAAATGTGCGTAATAGACAAAATATTGAAATAGTTTATGATAGAGATAGATTTCAAAATTTAACAAGGAAACCTACATATAAAAGAACTACTAGATTCAGTGATGAACTTTGTGCTGTTCATCTAAGAAGAAGCATTGTAAAACATGATAAGTTTAATTTCATTGGTTTCACTATATTAGAATTAGCTAAACTATTTATGTATAGTTTTATATATGATTATTTAGCACCTGCTTATGGCAAAAACTATAAATTACACTTTACAGATACCGATTCTATTTTCTTAGAATTAACAGTACCATATGGTTCTTCACTAGATAAAGAAATTAATAAAATAAAAGATATTATTCATCCTTCTGATTTATGTAAAGTAAAAGATGAATTAGAAGGAAATGAAGATTTCATAACAGAAGCTATATTTTTAAAATCTAAATGTTACTGTTATGATACAACTAAAAATATTAAAACACATAAAACATTAAAAGGAATTTCAAAGGCATCAGTGGCTAATCAAATAACATTTCAAGATTATAAAAATGCATTATTTAATAATGAAATAAAAACAGCATGTAATTATAGACTTAATTCAAAAAAACATAAAATGTATTTAAAAGAAGAACATAAATTAGCATTAGATCCATTTGATGATAAAAGAAAAATTTTACCTGATGGAATAACTACTTTACCTTTTTAATTTTCTAATTTCTATTTTCTAAGTATAACAATATAACAATATAAAAATATAAAATATTATAAAAATAAAATATTTAAAAAATAAATAATTATAAATAAAATAATAATAAAAAATTATCATATAAAAATGGATAAAGTTAGAGCTGATAATTTTAAAAGAATAAAACAATTAGACGAATTAATAAAACAAAGAAATATTATGAAAGAAAATCATCTTCAACATAGAATGACAAAAGCTGGTATTCAATCTGATATGTTTGATAAATTAAAAATAACTGAAGAAGTAAAAACTGATTATGAAAAAACTGTCGAACCATTTAAAACTCTTGAAAAGGAACTTAATGAAAAACGTGTTGATATAGCGGATCCTGTACTTAAAACACTATTAGATGACTATGGTTTATTAGAGGCAAACATAGATAAAAAATTACCAAAATCTATGTTATTCGAACATTCTACTTTCCTTTTAGATAAAAAATTATTTGCAAGATTTTATCTTGGTGGTAAAGAAATATTTCCACAACCTTTACGAGGATTAATTTTTACTCCAGATAAAAAACCTATTAGTTTAGATAGAAATTTTGTTGATCTTTTAAGAGGAGCAGATTTAAAAAATTATGCTGTAGAAGATCTAATAAAATATAAAACTATATTAGATAGAGTTGGCACAGTAAAAACTCTTAGACGTTATAAACAATTAGAAAATTTATTATCAACGGGAGTTAAAGTAGGGAAAGGTTTATCTGAAAAACAGAAAACAAAAAAACAGAAAACAGAAACAACCATATTTTTACCAGATGATCCACAAGAATTACTAAATAGATTAAATATTTTAATATCTGCAATAAAAGAAGGACATAATTCTAGTTTCAATGAAATTCATGCTATATTGAAAAGACTGTTAGAAAAAAAGATTCTAAATGAAGAGGATTATAAAAGTGTAACTGAAATATGTTGTTTCTAATTTTTTATAAAAAAATATTTCATAAAAAAATATTTATTTAATTTTTTAGTTTAAAAATGTGTTCAGCAGATTTAGACAAAATTAATAATCATTTACAAAATTTAACAGAGATTTTGGGTTCATCAAAATTTAGTACGACGTTAAAAATTATAACAACTACTTCATCACACACTTGTAATTTAGAACCCATTCTACATTTAGAACAAAATAAAAATTATCAAATTGCATTGACTAGTTTCTCCACATTTAACACTATTCAAAACGTTATCAAAGATGTGAATGATCAATTTAGATATTCTACTGATAAAGGTAAAACATGGAAAATACTAACTTTTCTTCCTGGTTCTTACGAAGTTGAAACAATATCAAATGAAATTAAGAGACATTTAGGTATACCATTTAAAGATAAGAAACAATTACATTTTGCAGTTGAACCGGCAGTTAATAAATTTTCTCTTACTTTAGACGAAAATCATCAAGTTGATTTTAATCATGATAGATCATTGTCAAAGCTATTAGGATTTAATAAACAAACCTATAGTCAAGGTTATCATTTAGGTGAGAAGATTCCAAAAATAACTGAAATAAATTCAATTGTTGTACATTGTGACATTATTGAAGGAGGATATATAAATGGTAAATTATCAAATTTAATATTCAGTTTTCCAGCTTTTACTGTACCCATTGGTTATAGATTAAATGTAATTCCACAAACATTAATATATTTTCCTATTACAAGAAAAACTATTAACAACATTGGCATTAGAATCACTGATGAAAAAGGACAAGAAATAAATTTTGGAGGTGAAGAGATTATGATAGATCTTTTGGTACGGGAGGTATAAACTCCCGTTCGAGAGGTATAAACTTTTACGCTACAATAGAGAAGTTTAATTTTTTTATCATTTTTCATTATTAATCTTATTAATCTTATTATTAGAAACAAAAAAAATAAACTTAAATTAAAATTTTTATTTTTTTGTTTTTAAAAACACTAATTCAATAATGGATGAATTTATTACTTTAAAAATGAATGAAATGACTTTAAATAAAAAAAAACTTAAATTTAATCATCATCCAAATTTATCTAATAAAGTTTTGTCAGTTATTTGTGGAAGATCAGGATGTGGAAAAACATATCTATTATTCAAAATTTTAACGACTCCAAATTTTTTGGATTATAACAATCTTATAATTTATACAACAACGGCAGAACAACCCGTCTATCAATTTTTAAAATATGGATTTGAAAATAATCTTACAAAAACAGCAATTGCTTCTCTATTCGAAGAATATGAAAAATCTGAATATGAAGAAGAAATAAATTTGTGGTGTGAAGAAGCAGCAAAAAATAAACAATTAGTTGAATCCAATAAAAATAAGCATATAAAAATACAATTAATAGATGATAGTGGTAATATGCAAGATCCTAGTAAACTAGATAAAACAATGAAACATTGTGTAATTTTTGATGATTGTGTTAATGACAGAAATCAGTCAGTTCAAAGAAATTATTTCACAAGAGGTAGACATAATAACTGTAGTGTATTTTATTTAACACAAAGTATGTATTCATTAGATGGAAGTGTTATTAGAAAGAATGCAAATATATTTATACTATTTGAAATAAATGCAAGAAACTTAAGTGATTTGTTAAGAGATTTATGTATAAGAGATAAAGATGAATTTAAACAATCGTGTAATAATGCTTGGTCAAAAGATTATGGATTTATCACAATTAATATTGATAAAAAAATTCATGAAAGAGTTATCGAACAATTGTTTACCGAGTAATAAAAATATACAAATATAATGTTTTAATATTTTATTTTTTATTATCAGCTTTAATTTTGTCTATTTTTTTAAAATATAATATTTGAATTTTGTGGTAACATTGGTATACAGCAAAAACATTTTACTGAACAAATTATTTTTTTATTGCTTTGTTGTTTGACATCTTTTCGTTTAAAGTTTTCACGTTTAAAGTTTTCACGTTTAAAATTTTCTCGTTTAAAATTTTCTCGTTTAAAATTTTCTCGTATTAAGTTTTGTTTAATAAAGTTTTGTCTAATAAAGTTTTTAGCTCTTCTAAAAAAATTTTATCATCACTAAAAGTTTTACCATCACTAGAAATTTTACCATCCTTTTTATTTTTATCATCAACTTTTTCTGTCTGTGATTGAAATGATATTTGATTTACTTCATTAGCTATTTGATCAAATTTTTCAATCTCATCTAACGTAATAACATTATCATCACATACTCTTTGAAAGTAGTAATGTAGTTTATCATATACTTCTTTAATATGTAAATGCTTAGTTTTTAATGATTTTCGTTTCTTAGTTATTAAAGATTTTTCTAACATTGTAGCAAGTGAAGTTGCAAAAACACCCGTACCTGTTAAAGCTGTAGCAACTACTGGAATTACTAAAACACCTGAAGATATAACAATTGTTAAAGCACCTAAACTTATTGTTAAGAATATGCCAATTCCTTGTGTTACATTCTTAACTTTACTCCATCTCTTTCTTAATTTTTTATAATGCTCTAATCTTAATAATAATTGAGATTCCTTATCTTTCATATACCTTACTCTATCTTTGTGTTTTGCAATATCCATTTCATATGATAATGAAGGATATATTCTTGCGGTTCCTTCCACTTTTGTTTCTTCCATTTTTAAAGAAATATTTTTAACGGCGAAGCCCTGGAAGACATCTCCGATGTCCCGCTAGTCACATGATATATTTTAAAAACCTGAAAGATGGATAAAATTCATGAATTTGAAATTCTCAACTTTTATGATTTTTTTCGGTGTCCTAGAACGGTCATGATTTTGGCGGGGGTGAAAAATGACATAATCACAAATTTGAGATTCTTAACTTTTATGATTTTCAGTGTCCTAGAACGGTCATGATTTTGGGGGGTGAAAAATGTCATAATCACAAATTTGAGATTTTGAAAAATTTGAAAAATTGGGTATTTTTAAAAACGCCTAAATCGGAGCGAAGCTCCTCTGGCTTTAGCCGATTTATGAATTTAGGTCTTCATAACCTGAAAAAGGGTTCAAATACATGAATCGGCTTAAGCCAGAGGAGCTTCGCTCCGATTTATGTTATTTTTAAAAGTACCATTTTTCAAAAAATGGTACTTTTTGAATGGACTAAATTCATGAATTTAGGTCTTAAAAACCTGAAAAAGGGACTAAATTCATAAATTTATGTCGTTTTTAAAAGTACTAATTTTTTGATTTTATGGTGTCCTGGAACGGTCTAAATTCATGAATTTATGTCGTTTTTAAAGATACCAATTTTTGAATTTTATGGTGTCCTGGAACGGTCTAAATTCATGTATTTAGGTCTTAAAAACCTGAAAAAGGGTCTAAATTCATGAATTTATGTCGTTTTTAAAAGTACTAATTTTTTGATTTTATGGTGTCCTGGAACGGTCTTTTGTCCATTACTCGTACTTGTCTACATTACATAGTTCACATTATCCTTTCTGCTGGGGATTTTCGCTTTACCATCTGCTTTGCCCTTTGCATAATATATCTGCTCTACATCAGGGCATGGATCTCAAAGGTTTTCAGTATTGATCAGATGAACTTAAGTCTGATTTCTTCCAGGATTTTGCATTAGGGCTTTTACTTCACTCAATATTTCTTTCCTCCGTTTGCGGATCTTTGACGCTAACTTCGTGTTTTTTTAACGTTGTCTAGATTTTAGCCAAGCGCAATGGCCTCAGAACAACCAAAGTATAGAAAAATCAGGCCTTCTGTGTATATATAAAAGTAGTCCTGAATGAAATGCTTTAATGTGAAATATCTTTATTGCCACATGCCTTGTTTCTCGTGCATTTTCCCTTGTTTCCGATTTTCTCATTCCTAAGACCTATTGTCATTCAGAAATTTTCCATGAAAAATCATTTTTATTAGGCCCCTTATTGTTCTACGTCGATTCTGAAACTATCGCACTGGACTGAAAACTAAATGATGCAAGAGTCGCTTCACCAAGGCTAGCAAGTGTTGATCGTAGGGTACGACGGATTTCTATGGTAGGCCCAAAATGTCTTTGGGAATGCGTGTATATTAAAACTTGTGTTTTGAAATAACTGGATATAAATTTATGTTTTGATGAGATCCGCGACAAGTTTTCAAAGAAACCGGTTAGTTCAATTAAATGTTCACTCGGTGCGAATTAGTATATTCCTTGATTTCAATTTTTCATTGCAACCTACTTACGGGCAAATTGCATAGAAATCCAAGAAATAGTTTAGGCTGAGAACCTGTTGAGCCTACTGCATTAATTTTCATAAATGTTAATGAAATTATAATATTTTCTGATTCTTCATGTCAGCAACTATTGAATACGTGTACGTGGAAGAAAAATATTCACACAAAATTTGTCTCCCTTTGAAGTGATAGGTTTGAATTCATATACTAGGTGTCCTCGAACACTATCAATTCCTGATACGAAGTACTATTTGTTTATGTGTGGCGCCTATGTGCAGTATACTGCATTATTTCTGTTTAAGCCAAATATAATAACATCAGAACCATTGCATAGAAAATGCAGGTCTGCAAAGTTGATCTGATGTACTGAAATTTCCATAATCTGAATTGGTATAGTAGATACATGGATGTGCGAATACATTTTCCGTTGCGACGACATTTTATTGTAATGTTCAATTTCGTCATTTCAGCAGTGGGTTTCGTGAAATCTCTGACCGTGTCGCCAAAACGTGAGGAAGATTGTGATAAATATCTGAAATCTTCACGAAAGTTGCATGATAACTTTTGCAACAAAATCTAACATTTCCCATTAATATAGCCTGCTGATTGGAATAACCGATCCTTTGATTTTTCGGCAACTGGCACCAGTAGGTAAGGTTGAATTAACTGAACTAATCATCCGAATTGCTGCATCTGGCGATCTTTGGATGATTTCTGGAATGTATTCGGATGCATTATTTTGGGCATGCATCTAGCATATAGATGCATCCTAGAATATATATTTGGATGCATCCTGGAATGTATTCTGATGCATTATTTTGGGCATGCATTGGATGTGGTAATGTATCTCTGGATGCATCCCAAAATACATTTCGTTTGGCCACAAACTCAGGAGGTATCTCCCGACGATTCTTCCGCATAGTTCCTATAAATCCCAAATTCCTTTCTTTGAGTTTCTGCAATAGAGACAGAGATGAGAAAAAGTAATCAGTAACAACGGATCGACCGACGTCCAAGTTATTCGTCAACTCCAGAACAACTTTCTCTCCCAAACCAACTGCGCGTGTGCTACTTGTTCCAGGATCTATTCCCAGGTATGGTCGCGTCCGGAGGCAGTATTCCGTAGAAGCATCACAAAGCGACCATAATTTTAGCCCGTATTTACTAGAAGGCTTCGATGGCATATATTGACGAAAACTGCATCGTCCGCGGAATGGAACTAGGGTTTCGTCAACTGTAACGTATTCGAAAGGGATGAACGGTAATGAAAGAGTCTGTTCCCACATATCAAAAATATTGCCCATAGGAGCAAATTTAGAAGATTCACGATGTCTACTCCGTGTCGATACCAGATCGAAGCGCAGATACTTCGTGATCAATTCGTACCGATTTCTCGACATAAATTGGTTTACACAATTAAGATCCTTCGTCTTTCGACCACAGTGCGCGAATAGGCTCTCCTCTGCCTTTATAAACACCGGTAAGAATAGTAATGCCGATGTATTTTGAAATCTCTTCTTTGTTGGTAACAAAAGAAACTTTCTCAGCTTTTGCTTTGTCATTTGTGCATTCAACAATGATTTGAAGCATTTCCTCAGTAAAGAATATCTGCCAGATAGATAGAACAACTCCAGTTTTACACTTTTGTTGTGCATGCGCTCTCAATCCGCCTGCAGATCTCATCACATTGTGTGTTTGTCTTCGGCCATCGATGTGAGGTTCTCTACTCCGTAGTGTTCCATCGCGTCCTAGAACAGAAGCGTCATAGTTACAATGAAACAGGCCTATAATTATGTACATGTGCAGTAATTCTATTGAAATATACCGGTACAGTAACAGCATAAAATTGAAATAGTCTATATAGACAAGATTCTATGCATTGAAATGTAGGTCTATTGAAATATGCAACTTATGACTGTTAATGTATAGGCCTACACTGTATGTACATTACAAAAAAATTCTAGTGAAATATACATTATGTACATGTACATGTAGGCTATAAAGGCCTACATGCAGCTTACACCACATGAGCATGCAGTCCTTACATTTGCATGAAGATTGTCAGACATAGAATAGTAAGGCAGGGCATAGCTGGATCGAACAATAAACTTAATATTGAAATACTTGTACATCACACATTGATTGAACAAAATGAGCAATATATATTGAAATACATGTATGCACTATACATGTAATAATTTATCATGCTGAAAACTACACATGCACGTTCAGTACCTAAGCCTACTGAAATGTACAACGATGAAAGCAATTCCACTTTAGGTCTGCAGTCTGCACGAGACATTCACATTTTTTATATCATACTAACTTGTAAGAGGCTGTGCAAGCTGCTTCAAACATCTAAGTGGGATTCATATAGGCCTATACTGTCTAAAACTATTTCTGTGATCCATATTCTTTATTACATGTGTATTAGTAATTCGACAATAATAATAATAATTCTGTATTTGTGAATACAACAAGCGGTATTACAAAGAAATATACACAGGAATAAATTAAAAAAATTCAACGTAGTCTCAAGATGAAATTGTTTATTCACGAATCTTATTGAGTAAGTCTTTAAGGCTGGTCTTGTCAGTTACGTCGGCAGCAACGTCTAGCAAGGACATGTAATCGTTCAAGCTTTCTGAATTTCTGGCCAATAAAAAACCATATGACAGAAGACAAAAGCCATGTATGCCTGCCAAATAACGGGACCATGATTACCGTTCAACATTAAACGTTTTACAAACGACATAGCACGGCAACAGCGATTATACAAGCTATCAAACTGCACACTCCAACTCAAATCACTGGAGAAAAGAACACCTAAAATTTTCAAATGCTCAACATTCTCAATAGCAATATTATCAATAAAAATGGGCAAACATGGCAGACAAGAATTCTTGCGTGACATAGTAAGACATTTCGTCTTATCAACATTTACAACAAGTTTTTTCTTTTCGACCCAATAACAAAAACTATCGACGGAGAGTTGAAAATTGTCAACAACATTCACATTACCGAGATGGATTAGGGTGACAATACGGTATAGAGCTTCCTATGTAGGATAATAGAATAACGTTCATCAATAATTGATAGTATAATAGTGTCTTTTATAGGATACGGCCTTTTATATTACATTTGGGCTAGTAGTATATATTTCGCAGAATATTTGATAGATATGATAACTCTGAGCCGAGGCACAATTTATTATGAAAAGTTTCGTATATGTTGCACACTTACCTTGATATGGGAATTGTTCTGTTTCCATTTCAGATAGAGAGGTCTGTTGACTTTGTTGAATTTCATCTTGATTGTCATTATCTTCATCGTTGTAATATGTTGAAGTGTTGGGCAGTTGATCTTCAAATATAGTTTGCTGTTGGTCACCATCTTCATTGCCACTTCCTACATTTACTTCATAATATACTGTCGATGTCACTTTCGGATTCGAGACTATCATTGTCCTCACACAATTCCGTAATACGAGCCAAAGCTACTTCTGCAGTAAAACGACATGCAGCCGCCATCACACACTATCTCAATGCGTAAACTGTTTTGCTGATCGAGAAAACGAACAACTACATTAACTCACTTGCGATCACGTGATGAAGTTTAAATCAACAATAGCCATTCACGATTCGCGATTGTAATCACAGCTGCTGAATAATGGAGAACTAGTCACTCGCTTGCATTATAATGTCCAGATGCAAGTCATTTACAAAAAAACGAACAACTACATTAACTCACTTGCGATCACGTGATGACGTTTAAATCAACAATAGCCATTCACGATTCGCGATTGTCATCAATGCTGTTGAATGGAGAACTAGTCACTCGCTTGCACTATAATGTCCAGTCAAGCTACAATAGGCCTATGCAAATAATGTAGTGGCCTTCGCTTAATAACTTGAAATATGAATTACGTTAACTAATCAGTCAAATATAGATCACGATGAACATGTAACTAATGCTTGTATTCATAACTATCTCTTTTAAATGCATCTTATTTAACTATTCATTCCTGGGTCAAATCGACCCATGTGGACGCCAACGCAATTATTTTTCATTGGTGTTCAAGGGTTAAGAAATCAAACCGACTATCGTGGTGTGTACATAAAGCCTGATCTCACTCCAAGTCAATTGGAACATGAACGACCATAACGTGCTGATTTGAAGCGTCGGAGAGCTGCTGGATTGAACGTTACCATTAGGAAAGGAAAGACGGTACCGATTTCTACATGACAAATTCCAAATGCTCCCAGTTTTTTAATGATTAACGCCTGATCAATCGTTTCTCCTGGAAAAATGGATGATTTGAGACTATCCTGTTCGTGTTTTTCCCCAGACTTTCTCATTGTAACAGAGTCATGGCTTAACGATACTCATGATACATTGCTTTTTCATATCGATGGTTGCCGCCTTTTCCGCTGTGATAGCGGTGGTCGCATCGGCGGTGGTGTGGCTGTTTGGGTGCATTCGCGTATACAAGTTTTAAATATTCGTGAACTTCACTTTCGTGGTACCTCTGAATCATTGGTGGTATTTTTCAAAAGCGGCCGGAACCATCATGTATTTGTGGCTATATACATGTACATTCCACCTAATTTAGACCATGGCCAAAAAGAATTCATATCTAATCTCCTCATTGAAGAACTTGATCAATATACATCAAAGACGATTGTTTTGACCATAATAATTGGAGGCGATCTCAATAACTTTGAAACTTCGCCATTACGACGAAGTCATGATCTCATTGATGAAGTTTTCTTACCAACGCGTGGTGACTATATCCTCGATAAGTTCTTAGTGAGTCGTTCGCACAGTGATAATTATTATGATGCTGAAGTTGGGCCCCCTCTTAGCAACAAACGCCTAGGCTCGCATTGTCAAATACTTCTTCGCCCTAACACTATCATGACACTATCAATAACACTATCAATGATAGCTGTAATAGCTTATGTCCAATACACTCATTCAATAACTGTTTAGTGACTGATTTTTACGATAAATTATATTCTCCTCCATTTCACCGTATTTATATGGAAAGTAATCTTGATGAAAACGTCTCCCTGTTCTATTCTGTTTTTTAGCTGTATTCAAACAATTCCGTGTAAACTTGTTGTTATGACTAACCAAGGCCTGGATGACGTCTTATCTGCAGGAGTTAATAAATGATCAGCCTATCGAGCAGGAAACTAACAACTCTACCGTCAGCTGAAAGGCAAGTGCTAGTTTCAAATTCAAAAGTGCAAGGAAAACTGGGACCATAGATCCTCGACACGTACCATATGGAACGTTGTTAGTGATATAAACAGCAAAAGCATTAAATATCATCTTTCGAGTATTCTGAATATTTACGACGACATCGTAACAGCATCCAATGCTGTAAACGAAAGCTTGGTCAGTGTCTTTACTCCCAAGTACGATGATTGGTGCCCAATGATTGAACCACATGATGTCCTGGCCTACCTTGACAGACTTTCGCTATCCAAAGCTACAGGATCTGATGAATTCTCGAACAGATTCTACAGGTTGGCAGCGCCTTTTATATGAGAATCTATCTGCCACATCATAAACAGTTGTATTCTTCTTCGGGAAGTTCCTTCATTATTTAAGATATGCACCGTTTCTCCCGTTCCCAAGAAGTATCCCATTGATATAAATCAGCTAAGACCCATAACTCTTTTATGTGTTCCAGCTAATATTTTGAATGACATGCGTGTTTTCATGCATCAAAGTTTTCCCAAGTTTCAATTTGCGTACAGATTAAAATCTGATACAACTTGTTGCCTTATTGGTATTCACGATGCTGTCACGAAGCTTATGGACCTTTGTGAAATGGACGGATGTGTTTTGCTCAACTATGATTTTTCGAGAGCGTTTGATGCCATTGACCATTCAATTCTGATCAAAAAGTTACAGACTCTGAACTATCCAAATGGTTTTGTTAAATTAGTGATTTCTTATTTGTCAAACCGATTTCAGTGTGTTAAGGTCGGTGGTGTTACCAGCTCTTTTCTACCCATCTCCAGTGGTGCACCCCAAGGCAATTTGTTGGGCCCATTTTTATTTGCGATCTATTGTTGCGATATTACGCCACTGGGATGTTCAACGCAAACATTTCAATATGCTGATGACATTCATGAGATTTTGCCAATATCAAAATTGTCAATTTCCTCTGAAATTTGTCATCTCAGGGATTGGCTGTACGCAATATTTTTTAAATTAGTGTTAATAAGACCAAAGCTATATATGTATTTTCCGAAGCGCTTTTCCGATGTCAATTTTGAAATCCCAATAAGTATTGTAACTGAGTTGAAAATGTTAGGTATCACTTGGAGTTCGAACTTAAAGTGGAACGCACATTTTGAGGAGATTGAAGTACGTTGTTCGAGAAGGTTATACCTCCTAAAAGTTTTGGAACCTATCCTCAATCATGATGATTTATAGACTGTTTACCGAGCCAATATCGAGTGTGTCTTGTTTTATTGTAAACCTTTGTAAGGAATTTTGAGTTCTAATTGTCGCAAAATAATTGAACGAATATTCAAACGTGTTAGAAAATAACTTGTTCACCAATTTGTAGTTGTAGCAATACTTTAATATCTTTTCAACAAAGGCGTTGTCGGTTCTACAATAATTTTTATAGAAAGTGTCACAAACCTAATCACCCGCTGTATGAAATTACTAATCATCATACCAGTACTAGCAATTCCTGTAAACTTTTCTGAAACGGAACGCCGAAGAAATTGTTTTACTGTTTTGTCTACGATAATTTACAATAACTTATGTGAGCTTGTGTGTGATGAAATTGTTTTATGTTACTTTTGATTCTCATTTGGAAAATATAAACTTTATTCTCTCTTCTCTCAAATCACAAGCAACCTGCCACTTGCAAAGCAAAATAACATAATCAAAGACAATGATTTCAATTAACTTTAAAAGATGTAAATGGTTCCATATCACTATTCAGATTCAAAAAATGAAACATGAATTTAGTGCATCATAAAATCATGTCGATGAAAATTCAATAAAAAACATGAAATTTACAGCCAAAAAAGCACAAATCGACTTTTCCTTGAAGACTTTCATTAAAATGCGGTTCATAAAATTCCCTTGATCAACAGCAATAGTTTGATTCGATTATCCGATTCGCTAGCGCGGAAGTTTGATTCGATTATTTGATTCGCTAGCTCGGAAGTTTGATTCGATTATTTGATTGGCTAGCGCGGAAGTTTGATTCGATTATCCGATTCGCTAGCGCGGAAGTTTGATTCGATTATTTGATTGGCTAGCTCGGAAGTTTGATTCGAACATTAACGGTAATGAGAAAAAAATGTTGAAGAAGAGGTCAGAAAATGCTCGTTCAGTTTCATGCTCTCATCTTTTCCTATTGAAAAAATGCGATTTGTAAATTGAGTGATTCTCATATTTTGAGCACTGCAAACTCTCGAATATGTATGGCACGTTGACGTGCGACGCGATTGAAAGACATGAGAATCGATTGAATTTCAGCGAAATGTATGTGATCCGTTTTTTATGATCAGCTCTGTAGGAAATACAATTTTGCTGGGAAACAGAGTCATGCGGCAGATCAAAATGAAGTTTATGGTCTGCTTTCCAATGTCCACTGCGGAAAACGAGAAATAATATAATATACTAATCCAATATAGTATATGACTGAAATTTCAGTTAATTCAAAACACAACATTTTAATTTCAATCAAATAGTTGAAAATAGCAATTTCATTTCAAGGTTTTTTTAATCATTTCTTAAGTTACATGGAGATGGAGATATCGGTGTTGCATCATTTAGCCTTAAATGGGTTAACGCCCTCAGGTCTGTCAACATCCGGATTGAAGATGAAATCATTTTTGAACAATCATTCAATTCTTCTGACTTGGCAGTTACAGTACATACAGCCTCCATTGTGAAAGAAGATGGCGGAGATCACCTGATATGCCATGACAACGGCGAACTGAGCTGAAAGGAACCGAAACTAAATTGATACGTGCAAAGCCCTGGAGTCTGTCAGCTCTATTCAGACGGTTCCACTTCGATGATATAGCGTCTGTGCATCAAATGATTTTCTCATTCATCACCGACGCTGGTCAGCTGCTGTTCAACTCTTCTGTGTAAGTCGTTTCTAGTCGGTATGTAGAGAATTCTAAGAATTTCCGATAATTGATTAATCGAACGATATTTCATCAAAATCATTAGGTTATAAGGATCAAGAATGATTTCAATTGACTTCTTGTTGCAATTTCTATTCATTTCTACGTTCTAGACAATTTCATTTCCCATTTCCAGTATTCCAGTTTCCACACAAGACAATGTCCTGTCTTTCTGCATATAAAAATTAATTCTCGCATTATCTTGTTGACCGGTCTGTCTAATCTATTACTTGATAAAAAGAAAAAACCAAGTTACTTGGTGCCTCCGTACCAGTATATTTTTTTGATCTGTTTAAAAAATAATAAATATACACTGAAGTGCACTGAAGTTGCACTGTACTTCGGCCTTTGGCCTTCAAGGTGCGATGGTAAGTGGCAGGTCATACATTCAACCCTTCCCTTAAGAATCGAAAGTGAACAGATTTAGCATCCGATAACTACGTAGTAGAAGCGATCAAAGGATAACAGTTGATTTCGTACTTCCGATTGATTTCCTTCCGATGGTTTTTTCTTTTTATCAATGGATTTGCACCTCCCGAAAAAATTTGATCAATTATATAATCTATTACTTTTCTTGATTAAGGCTTAGCTTCTATTCAACTGAAGCTAATTCGAAGTAAAATCATTTTAAATTAAAGCTTATTACTTTTTCAGAGATGGCGCACTTTGAAAATTGCATGTCTGATTACTGTTTGTGCACTTTGAATAAGAAAATAAATGTTCCGATAAGTAAAACTTTCTTAAAATCGAATTTTATCCTTTTATAGTTAGTTCATCGAAGTTGATTCCAAGAAATGTTGATAGCACAGCAATATTCCTATGGAACCAAACTTTTTCTCGTCATGTCTGATGGTTGGAAATGTTGAGCTACATACAATCATTTTAATACAGTATCAATATAAAGGCTATCCGAGTTTTCAGAAAACCCTACTGCAACATACGGTTCTGCTGTAGTTTCTTGTGATGTCTGATAGTTGTGCAGGTTCCACAAAAAGTCTAGACGCACTTGTAGATTTTCAAGTTTCCGGATATATTTTGCAGTATTTCTACATTTTCGAACTAAATTTAACGTCACAATCATAGAGAAGACAATTCAATTTTTAGATTCCGGGGTGTTGTGTTTCAATGTTGCCAACAAACATTATTCAAGAATTCTTAAGATTTGATTATAATACGAAGTTCGGTGATAAGACCACAGAATCTATATATAGATCGTTGATCTGAAGACGCACGTGAACTATTTCGTTCCAAGGATAGCCTCCAGACTTCAATATGGCTTCTAAACTCCTTGGCACTCATCAATTTTTCGCAGGTCTTTAGTGTTCATTTTTAGTTTTCATGAATTCCTTGTTAGTCTGACAAAGTCTTGCACCTGCTTCAATCGATTCTTGCATTTACTGGTGAGTTACTTCATTTTACAGGTGAGCTACTTGATAACTTTATATTTCTGTCTGATGAAATGCTTGCTAACTGTACATGTATATGTGACATGCATTGTATAATGACCGGTTCCCCAAAACTTATTAATTTAAATTATTAATTATTAACTTATTAATTTGTTATTTATTATTATTATTAAATAACTTTATAATATTATTCAAAACTATGCATCGTTGAAACAGATGAAAGGAGTTTCAAAATGAGAATGCACCCAAAAGACACATGCAAAAATTTCAGGGTTATCGAATGAACATTTTACGAATAATTTTATTTCGAAAATAGCACTTTGAATTTCTGCAAGGAAAAATTATCTAATATTACATATATCGAGGATTTGTGAAAAGTGAGCATATAAGGTGATTTTATTACTGTTCTGATGGAAATTAAATTTTTCCTGAACTAAATCTTCAAATATTTAAATAATTGATATCTTTAATATCAAATTAATAGTATATTGAATCCAAGGTTTTAATTCATTAATGTAGGCCTATAGTGAGTGCTATTACAAGAATGATAATAGCTCATTTTATCTCTTGAATTCATTTTTTTGAAAAGGGTCATTAAAAGTAGGCCTATTAGTATTAAAAGTAAAATTCATAATTTTATTAGAATGATTGATTTTAGCAATAATCATGCGGTGCACTACATCACTTTGTCAAAAATTCTTGAAGAGTAAACGTAGGCCTACCTGCGTGCAGGCCTACCTCATTTTATAAAATTTGAACATTTTCGTTAATATTTGGGCATTTGCTTTATGATGAAGATATTTTGACATGTGTGCTATGTAAATGATATCAGCTCGTTAAAATGAGTGAGAAAAGTGCCTCAGAATGAATATTTTGACAAGGAAACAAAGAAAAAGGATGATTTGTTTGAATAAATTAATAATCACTTAAAAATCACTTAAAATTCTCATATTTCAATTCTATCTATCATGGCTTCAGATGACATTTTTCAATCTATAATCTGATAGTTACTATAAACTTGTCCACATCAATATTGCAACACTAAACATTTTCAGGATTATCAACATATAGACTAAAAATGTTAAAGAGTGAAAATGACCTACATGTTTCATTCAAAATCTTCCAGATATTCCATAAAGTTATAACTTGTCTTTCAGACCAATTGAATGGTAGGCTACAGGAATAGTGTCCATTCTTTGAGTATTGCGTAACGTTGAAAATTCCACCTCACCGGTCTTTTAAATGATAGTCTTAATCCCAAATATATTTAGTGCTTATCAAAATCATTAGTATTTTCACCGTACCGTTCAGTGTTAGTACCATTCGCGTTGTGTGACCAAGGTTGTGCATTGGTATTGCCGTTCTGCAATTATTCTTACACGGATATTTAACTGGTTACATTCAGTGGTTGAGAAATAAATTTTATATCGGTTTGATCGTACTGGTGTGGTTATTAACGTCGTGCACCTGGTTTACGTCGTTTATGTGGCGTTCGCTTGAAATTTGAATTTTTTCTTTTGAAATTTGAAGTTCGCTGAGATGACTTTTATTTAAAAAAACAACTTTTTACGTTATAAATTGGCATTTAGGACTGCTGGTTTTGCATGTACCTATTTCTCATCTGAGTTTAGAAAGGGTCAAAGTTAAGGAAGAATTGTATCTACATGTAGGTGGTTTTCTTATTTTAGGTCTAATTGAGTTATCGATTTCAGAATCGAAATCAGAAAGCCTCGGCCAATCGGCAATGAATTGAAAACCCCCTGTGCTGAGAATGAGCTCAGCAAGGAGTGTTTCATAGGTGACACGTCAATAGAAGACCTATCATCGGAAGTACATGCACTATTACTTGTAACGGCATGCGAACATTCGACCACTTGAATACAGCTGCATTCAATAGTAATGTTACACGTGCATTTATAATTTAACTATCAGCTATTGAATATTTCATGTGTTGCAAAAAGGCTGCATCTCCATCTTCTAATGACTTTATCTCTACAGCAGCAGCAAACTTTTCATGAGTTCTTGATATTATCATGGATACAGTGCATATACAACCGTAAAGCACGCAAGCATTATACAATCATGCTGTTTCTAGCTACTGGTTCTTGTTATTGAATCAGTAGCCTATGATAGCTGTATAGGCTGTTTCAAAAATTTCAATTTAGAATCTCGTCTATTGCAGGCTGTTTAGTTAAACAATCGGTCTAGATTGTCAGCTTACTGAATTCATGATGAATGATTCGAGATATCAAGTTATGAGTACATGTCCCCAGCAAACTGTTGATGTAAAAAAATAAATGTATTCATACATCATTTGATGCTGAAAACAGCTTTCGTCTCTCCTTAAAAAGATATGTACAACTTCTACGCGTTTCAAGCGCTCGCTCTTCCTCAGGGGGTAATTCGCCAAAACCAACTGATCTGGCCGCTCATGTGGGCTGCTTATACAATGCTATCGGTTGAGAGATGTTTAAAATACCGTCAACTCTTTTCTTCGATTGATTTTTGGAATCAACTGTTTAATGTAACGAGCTTCAGTCAGTCTAGTGTCCAATGCATCTTTGCACTTATCAATATATATATATATTCGTATGAAATGTACAGTGATAAAGAGAAAGAAAGTTAAACACAAAGATCAGTTTCACGAAGCCACGTGCGTAAGTCACGATCGACGGTCTTCAGGTCACCACACATTCCAATTACAGGACACATCAGGACGTGTTCACTAGTTTGAACGTCTCCGCATCTGCAGGAATCACTTGAGGACAGACCGATCTTATGCATGAATGCAGCGAATCTGCCGTGTCCAGATCGGAGGCGATTCAGGAGGACCCACTGTCCTCTGGGGAGATCGGACCCGGGAGGATGGTAAGCCGGTTCGGATATGAAGCGCCGAAGTCCGTGACTAGCCTGCGTCCATTTTCGTCTCCATTCATCTGCAGCCCATGAGTTGGAATAGGTTGTTGATAGTGGGATAAGGCCGTTGTGTCGTCTGGATAGAGGGTTGCGTGACTTAATTCTTCTTGATGGTCGGTCGTTGGCGAAGAGCTTCTTATGCAGCAGGTGGTCACTGTCCGAAGCTCTTTGGTGAAGTCGTATCGCGAGTCTTTCGCGGCGGATGTCAGGAGGTTCAATGCCACTCAGAATGGGCAGGATGTAAATTGGTGTACTGCGTATACAACCAGAGATTAGTCGCATAGTGTCATTTAGAGCGCAGTCTATCTTCTTGGAGTGGGTACTCTGCATCCAGATTGGAGAGCAATACTCCGCGCTGGAGTAGCACAGAGCAAGGGCGGAGGTTCGAAGCACAGAGAACTCGGCGCCCCAACGGCAACTAGCGAGGGTGCGTAGTATTGAATTACGGGCGTTGATCTTGGCTGCGACTTGTTTAAGGTGTTGCCCGTACGTAAGTGATCGGTCTAGCGTTATGCCGAGGTACTTCGGAGAGATAACAGGTGAGATGACTTTCCCTCGTAAATGGACGTTTAACTGTTTGTTGGCCTGACAGTTCTTGAGATGAAAAACACAGCATACTGTTTTTTCGGCATTTAGTCTTAGTCTCCATCGATGAAAGTAACAAGTCAGTTTGTCAAGGTCATTGCTAAGTGTCCGCTCGATTTCGGTAGTAACGTTTCCTTTAGTTAGTAGGGCTATGTCGTCAGCGTAGATATACTTATGGCTAGTCGTAACAGGTAAGTCGTGAGTGTAGATGTTGAACAGCAATGGTGCAAGTTCAGAGCCTTGTGGTAAGCCATTACGAAGAAAACGACGTCGAGATGACTGCCCACGGAGATTGACCACAAAGCTTCGTTGACTAACCAGTGTCATAATCATTTTGACCATGTGCTTAGAGGGAATGGTTTTCAAGAATTTTCAAGCACTTATCAAGAATTTCAAGGTCAAAATCAGTCAAACGTTTTGATCTACATTTCAGACAATGTTCTGCCATAGCACTCGAATCAACATTACCTTTATCTACAGCACGCTTGTGTTCATTAAAACCATAGAAATAGATTGTTTATCTGAAGTTGGCTAGAATGGAAATTGACTCAAGGTCGCGGCACATCCGGTGGAACTAAGTTGGGGCATGAAGAACCAATTAAAAGCTTCGATTTACTCATGTGACTGATTCTAGCCCAATGATACAGACGTTGGCAGGTGCATCTAAGTCAAAATGCGTGCGATTTATGGGCCGTTATTGTGCATTGCATGAAGCTTAATTTCCATTCTAGAGGTTTTATTGTTGTCAATTTCTATGATTAAAAACGATGCTTAAAAGGACGCGAGGTTTGACCAATATAGAAAGCTGTTTTTAGCATCAACTGAAGTAGGAAGAACCCCTTGTTGACGGCCATCCTGTATATTCATATATACATTAAATTACCTTTCATCGTCACAGAAATCAGAAACTCGGCTACAGATTTCCTCATAGTACTGATAATGTGGTTTAGCACACATACTGTATCTTGCAAGAACCAAATATAAATATATACCACTACCAAAAGAAATTTTCGAGAGTTTTCTTGAGTGGAAAAGAAACAGACCACTTCTTGCTGGATTTCACCATATATTCATAAACCGATCAAAGCATAATACCTATGCAATGCATGCAGAACAGTTCTCCTTTCTATAGCCTAATGGAAGAGCATATTCCACACGACTTTTGTTTTCAAATAGGCCAGAGCCGCTACGCAATATCTTATTTCTATAATAGATATCAAATTGAAATACAATTTGAATGCATGAAGCCTATTACGTTACGAGAATAACATAGGCACAAAGCATGCATTATAATTGGCAGTGTGACAATGCTCCTTATTTTTCAATGATTTTTGCATTTTCTGCTTTACAGATTTCCTTCGAACATTTGAAATGGCGACTGCTGCTGATTTAGGTAAGTTTTGCGTGTTGTCTACATGGATAAATAGTGAAAGCATGCCCACACGTTTGTGCTTCCGCGTTTAGTCTTATTTCAGGCGCAATCAGCGTGTCACTTTCACCAGTCACAGTTTCATACCTTCATCAACGTGTCCACAGTGATCGTCCCAAAACTCTTTCTTCAATTTGCTCATTTGTCACATTGCAGTATTGGATTGAATAGATGTGATGTTTCAGAGCTTTCTCTTGTGTATTTTGAAATATTTGCTTCTTTGAGTTGACATGGAAATTCCTTCAGAAGTACCCGTGGGTGATGAGATGTCCTGAATATGCTTGCCGATTGATAACAAATATGAAATATCCATTTGAAATCAATGTTAGATATGCATGGACAGATGACAGACAAAAATGTGAAAAACAGTTCATTTGTGGAATATTGTCCGATTATGCTTAATTAATAGCGTATTGGTCTTGTGGTGGTACGGTGGTTAGGGAAAAGCTGTACTCTAGATGAGCTGGTGTTGATCGTAAGAGAGGTGATTTTGACAGGATTCATTAATGTTTCGTAAGGCTATTGTAGTTAGAGGCAGCAGATCCTATACCAAGCCATTCAAAGAACAGTTGATGTTGATCGGCGAAATCTACGGTCATCTGCATGCAAATTCTCAGATAGAATTGCAGATTTGATGTTACGAGTTTGTCTATATCCATGCCGCTAATAGACTCAAAGTAACGTAGTCAATTTTATAAATGCAAGCAATATGAAGCTACGAAATGATAGTTCGGTCATTGACTTACGTGAGCCCTTAAATGTGATCTTATCCATGCCATGGTATGTCCATGAACTCCTGTATGTAATGGTTGTATCATGGCTAAATCTAGTTTAACAGGGCTCATCAAGGTAATTGCGCGAAGGTGAAGCCTGTCGTAAGCCACATTTACCCATGATGTAACCGCTTGCCTGCACACGGTACTTTTGACGTTCAATCTAAGTAGATGACTAGCTAACAACGATAAGGATACCGATGTGAATACCGGTTGTGCTTATATAATTGTGACAGGTTCCCTCGAATGACCAAATTTTATACGTACACGTTGCTTTTGGTGTCCACTATGTCTGTATCCAGGGATGCAACGGATTTGAAAAGTAAAACGAATCATCATATCTAAATCAATTTTATTCTATACTCAGGAAAGACATTTTTAATTTTCAAGATGTCGAAGCTTTGCTGTAGATTTGTTTAACTTCGATTCGTGAGGATATCACTCGATGCAGCTTGAGGAAATCGAATCTGGCCCTAGAAGTATCAGCGTCCGCAAAATTGTGATGAAAATTCCGAAGAACGGGAGTTTTGCAAAGTTATCCATTTCAAGTCACCAAATCGTCGGTCATCGATGTAGGACGAATTGTTGAGATAAAATAGAACTTTCGCAGATGTCATCATAATTTCGATCATCTGATTCTACCAACTCAATTTGCATCAATATCTTTTTTCCTTATTTAACACCTACTTGTTTTATATTTTGGATCTGAATCATTAATGTTGTGAATTTGACATGCGTTCATTAGGCGTGATTATGCAGACGTTTTGGTGGTGTGAAGCCTAGAGAATCTACAAATTATCGAACAACGATTGGCATGGAAGTTAACGAAGACATGGACAACATTGCCATCAATATACATGCTCTGCCATGTTCATTCAAACTTATCCGACAAATGTATTTATTGTTGAATCCGTTTTTTGGAAAGCGCGATGCGAAACTAGAACTCTACTTTAAAACTGCGCCATAGGTGCAATGCGGCTGAAAGCAGTTCCACTTCGCCGAATTAACATCTTTCATTTAGGAAATTGAATGTCCTCGAAGACAGATCATGTCTTGATTTGCTGAAAACTATCACATTTTGAATATCGTACATTTTTGAGGGAGTCGGTCTGTCAGCAGACATATGTGGTAATTAGTTTGAGGCAATAAATAAATAATCGATTAATATTGCAGATGAAAGGAAGCCGTCTGAATTTGGTGATAAATTGTCCATGTCATAGAAAATGTATTGTATCTTGCGCTTAATACTGAATGTTTTTGGTTTGAATTCACAAAAGTGCTGAAGTTTTTTCATGCTTAGGAAACTCGAGAGCCACATGCTAATGTTTGCAGGGCTCCCAAAGCTGTGCCATTCGGCGCAGCTGTGCTAATCTTGGCATTACTGTGGGATTGCGGGAATTTTTAGAATGTTGCGCTAATTTTGTGAAAGTCACTTGTCAAAATATAAAACAGGAGAACACGTTCAGAAACAGACATTAAAAATCAAGGTGATGATCAAGGTACCACTGCATGAATATTCAAGTTGCCTTTTTGATATATTTGCATATTTTTGTATTACTTAGGTAGGTGCAGATATTACCAGTTAATTTTAGTATAACAATGCAATGGATCCATGTCTTACATTTCAGTCTAGAGTAGAAAAACAGGCTAATTTTGCTATCGATGAACTCTTGAACGCAATAATTAGATAACGCTTAAACGTATTTCGATTCAGTTTATTTTGTTGAAGATTTCATGCTGGTCTTTAACCAACAATGTTTATGCATTTATTGAATATACTGTCCGTTTTCTAAAAGTGTTGTCATTTTATTTGATGTAATGTGGCTGTGTTCACAAGTTTTTGTAATCATAGAATTATCTGCCGGTTTACAAAGTAACAAGACTGTACATATACATCGTCGAACGGGGGCAACAGTCACATTCCCCTTTGTATTTGTCAGTATTTTTAATTGTCATTGATTGGGCCCGTAAATTGTGATAGTGTCCAGTTTTCTAGTGCATTATGGCGATTAGGTCCCTGCGCTAATTTTGAGATCCTGGGCAATTTTTTGAGGAAACCTACAGTGGGAGCACTGAATATTTGCTAGAATATGCAGTGGGACTATCGCTTGGAAACACCAGGCTGTGGTCACGATAAGATAAATTTGCTATAGCATGATCTGGTCTAATGCCATTGTGTGCATTGCCGTAATAGTGTTAGATGAAATTGATACTAAATCTACAATATATGAATAATAATATTTGTTATAATGTCACACATCTTGCTTTTGATAACAACATTACTATGCTCAATATGAGAGTAATATATAACGTTGGAACATCTTTTGCGCACATCTTTTGCATGGCAATCTGATCTATCGTGTATTAAATCTCATTGTTGTTAATTCATACAAGTCTAAGTTATTATGCCGTATTTATATAGCGCTGTACCATAAAGAGGCTCACAGCGCAAAACGGATGCAAAAATGAAAGTCACAAAAAGATGAAGTTAGAAAAATTGAGAGAAAGCTTAATCATCAGAATATTCCTTCAACAACGCTTGAAAGCCAGCAAGCAGTTTGCAATGGAATATGAAGTATCTTGGAAATATACTGACGTGATCGCAAATGATATCTTTTGTAGCACAAACTGCCAACTTTCAGTTCAATGCGCTGAAGAATTGGAAGCCACTTCAGTTTCTTGAGGTGTTGCGCAATATGCTCACGGCGATTGCCTTTAGATGTTAAGTGCACGCATGCATTTTGCACTTTTTGTAATTTCTTGAGAAGATTAAATGACACACCATAGAGAATAACTATCACAGTCACAGAATTAGACAGATCGTCTCTTCTATTTGACTAGAAAGGAAGCATTGGATCATGTAACGTTAATGAAATGACACAATCTGCTGTCATAGCACCATAGTAATCGAACAAAGCGCATCCAGTTCAACATTTAACACGCCAAAATGTGCGAAATTTCAGTGATTGTCTTCAACTGGATCACACGGCAAAGAGACACAGTCGATGTCAAGTTCTACAGAGAAGTCTGTGAACGTTTTTTTCGTGCGTCTGCTAATTTTTTCAAAAATGATCGGAGGGCCCCACATCATCGAGAAAGGTATTAAAAATGTCTTTTTGCCCACTTGGTAAGTTCCTGCATGTGCCCCATCGTCTTGAATCAGTTTGCACTTCTAGCACTTCTTGCTTCTTCAAGCGCACACTTCTAAAGTGATGCGCTTAAACAATCTGATTTTGTGATTACAATAGTCCAGCCTAGTAAACACCAATGAGGTCACGATCTTTAACGTCTCTGTTGACAAATAATGTGTAATAGAGCAAAGTCTCCGAATCTCAATAAAACATGCTGTACATATCATATTGATGGGTTCATTGAATTTCCGTGCATAGTCCAGACTACTACTCCAAGGCATTTCACAGTTTTGCTAATTTTAACTTGACTTTCACCAATCCGCAAGTGAGAAATGGAGCAATGTGTGTGCTTGGAAGTAGCAAATACAATTGCTTTAGATTTAAGCTCAGTCAGATGAAGTCTGTTGCAAATGAGCCAAAGTTAGGCATCATCAATGCAGTCTTCAATCAGACTGGCTGTGCTACAAATCCCACTCCGAATGTTAGACATATAGATGAATATTTCATCTGCAAAAAATGATATTTCACACCATGCTTGACAAGAACACGCGATAGGGTCGACATGTAAACACTGAAGAGAATCGGACCCAATACTGATCCCTGAGGTACTCCACACGGCATGATATAAGATTCTGAATTAAAATGATTTATTGCCATCTATTATTCAGACACGACTTAGTAATTTTTCGCACACTGAAAATCCGACTGGAATTCAAAATTTCCCGCTGCAGTTAGAATTTCCTCATGTGTTATAAAACTGAGCTCAATGAGATCGGTCATTGATGAAATGTTTCTCTTCTTTCAGAACCATGGAAAGTCATGATTTCCGCCGAAAATTGTGATTGGGACAAAAATTACACATGTTCCCCGGATACTCCACTTTATCAAATATTGGAGAACTGGCAGAGGCACTTCGGTGCCTTTGGGTATTATGAATTTTGGTCTGATGACAAAACTGAAATCTACGATATCGACTTCACCCTCCGAGAAGTGGGCGAGACGACTGAGGGATCGAAAAAGGTTGTATTGTCTGTTGAGCTCTCAGATGCTCCAACGCCACCTGGAACACGAAACATGCGCATAATGATCAATGGAAGGTGCCGACACTACGCTGTCAAACCGCATTACCGGCTAAAGAGAATAGTTGGAAAATACAAGTATCTGACATTCTTGTACAACGGGATTCGTCTTGATAAAAGGAAAACAATAAGACAACTGGAGATTCCAGATGATGGCATTATCACTGGAGTAGATACAACTTCAGTTGAGTTGACTGACGGTTCTCAAAGAGCAGCTCATTTACCTGATACGTCAAATGTTTGCCATCTGAAGAAGGAGCTAAGAAAGTTTGAGGGAAAAGATTTCCTTTTCCAATCTAAAGATGGGTTATTGTGTCCGGATGAAATGTTTCACTTCAAAGGTCAGTTGAAGGTCTCTCGACCTGAGTTGAAAGTCACACTGAATGACAAAGCATTCAGTTGGTGTGTCGAAGATAACAAGAAGATAGACTTCAATGATCTTACTGGTCATTTGGCGATAATATCAGGAGTATCAAGACAAGAACTAACACGTCTTCGCTACATTTGTGTAGGATGTAAAAGACAAGTAACGAAAGATGAACCCGAAGGGCAGTTACTCAACATCAGCTGCTGTCATAAGCGGTCGATGACGCTGAATACGGAGATGACAGAAGGTGAGTTGTCATCATCAGATCTGAGCTTCTATTAACGTATTAACTTATGCAAGTTTCTGTGTTTACATGAGAATGACATGTTTAGAGTTTAAACGAAATATTTCGGAAGATGATTTTTGATATCCTTCGAAGTGCATCACATCAAGTCACCACATCAGTTTTATTTCGTCAAATTCGTCTTCTCGAATTCAATCGTAATTACATCACAATTTCTAAAGCATGTAATTGTGTTAACTCTATAGTGCACAAAACGGAGAGCCTTTCTTCCTTTTGATGTCCTTGCTGGCGCTTAGCCAAGATCTTTGACAGTATAGCACGTATGGCTATCTCCATATGAAGAACATTACCGTAGTCAGACTAACTCAGATTGAATTAGACACTGACATATTACCCTGTTTCACTCGTACTTTGAGAAGCAAGGACGAACAGAGAGTCAAAGTGTGTTATCTCAACTGAATTGACGAAACGCATGTGCTTTCATATTGCAGTTGCAAATAACTGAAGCCACACATGATTATGATAGTGAGGATACTTAGTGATAAAATATTTCAAATTGTGATACAAGCATTGGATTTTGACACAATGCAGCTTTTGACTTGTAGAATCGATCTAGGAATGGACTCCAATCTGAAATGTTCTATAAACCCGGTTTTGTGATGTCAAGAAATACATGTAATTAACTGCGTGTTAAGCCTATAATATGTAGTACATTTATTATGACTTTAAATACTCCTGATATAAACTCCTTAACCTCGGCGGACATTCGCGGCCTAAACAAGCATTCCCTCATGAGACGATGAGAGCCATTCATGTGATGGAATGAGTTGTAGAATAAGGGACACAACATGAGGCCTAGAGGACTTCTGTGCTATGTATTGGACTCTGAATGCCATTATATGTATGAAGCGTAACCACCATTTCACTCCAAATTTGCCCATTCCTGTCGTGTCTAAAACCAAAGTGCTTCGTGTCACATTAAACGACAGACTAACATGACATGACCACATCGCTGGCATTGTATCTAAATGTAATCAACGGCTCTACGTCTTAAAGAAAGTTGACACTTTACCGGAGAAAATGATCTTTTGACGATCTATAGAGGACTTATACGCTCCTTACTAGAATACGCGTGCCCAGTATTTGTAAGGTTGCCGAATTCTCTCTGTTTAAAACTGCAGCGTGTTGAAAATTGGGCTTTGAGGATACTACATAATTCAGCTGATCCACCCTGTGTAGACGACGATATCTCAGACAGACGTGAAAGAATGAGTAAAAGGCTATTCAAAACTATCAAAAACAATGCCAACCACATCTTACGGGATTTCTTACCTACTAGTTTGCGTTATACTGGCCATTATTATGTTTCTGTCTGCCGAACTCAAAAGCGCAGATTGTCATTTTCCCTGGTTACCACTGTACTGATGGACAATGAAATGAACATGTCCTGATGTGTGTGTATCTACTCGTATTGGTACGATTTCCTTTTAGTTATTTGTGCATACTTTGCTGATTTACATCCTTGTACAACTATGCTTTCCATTCACTTTGAGAAATGTACACCATATTATTATTAATATTATTGTTATGGCAAAACAGAATGGACAGTCGATAGCACCGATAGTGGTACTATCACACAAATTTAAGAGCTATGACTGAATTGAATTTAATGAAGACATCTTCCTCAACTAGTAGTATGACACTGCATTCTCCGAATTACATAAGGTACGCTCTTAGAAAAATATCATATGCAAATGAGTGGATTGAAGCCATTGCCAGCATTCTAAAGTTTCACGCGACTTTAAATATTGACATTGACTGCATTTTAAATTTATTTCAGATGGAAGTACCGAGGATTTGCTCAGCTCACTTCAGGCGAAGTATTTGAAGTTACTAGCAGACAGCAAACGGCTGGAGAAGGCTCAAACTGCATGTCGTCAAGATATAGCGACATTAAAGTCCGAAAACAACATTCTGTGGGAGACGAATAGGCAACGGCAGACAGAACTGACTATTGAACGAGCTAAACAAAAAGACGCCGAAGCAAAATACAAGAACCTTGAAGTGACTAATACACAGCTGCAGACAGAACTGACAACTGAACGAAGTAAAAGAACAGACGCCGAAGCAAAATGTAAGCAAAAATAAGCCCAAGTTGATTTGAATACCTATTTTATTGATTAGAATCCCAGAGTTCTATGGTAATGATGGAGGGATCTCCGTTTAGACTGTATAAGATGCATAGATATCGAAGTCTGATAAATTCACTCTTTCAACACAATCTGTTGTACGTTACATCAGTGTCGGGCGGGGCCTTTTTTTACAGAATTTTCACTCCTAGCACCGCTACGAGTCATGAACGAAGCTAGGTGTTACTCAATTAAAAAAGTAAAAAATTGCATTATTTTAAATAAAAGCAAAATAGCAGATATTCTAATCTGATTCAGGTGTCCCTATCAGAAGCCGGTTCGCACGCCTCTTGAAAGTATCAAGATTGTATTGGTTAGTAATTCCAAAAGATGCATGCAATCCATTATAGGTTTTGCATCGGCTGTGTACAATAGCTGTTCGATTGTACACTGAGTTGCGTGATATTCCAAGCTTTAATTGAACCAAATGAGAAATGAGGTATAGTGCCGTCATGCTATATGGTCACCTCCTTTCTTCAAACTGGGCAGTCATTTTCAGCGAAAAGCTGAATTCTTCATTTATTTCATCTTGAGAATATTCGAGATACGTAACATAATAACGAACACTTGCAATGATGGTCAGCACGTTTCGACCAGATAGCCTATTTCCACGTGACTCAAACATCCTGTGCACCCAACACAAAGCCGACCACTGCATCTTGTGGAGCAACGAAATGTACGGACAAGGACAAAACCTCCATTGACAAAGAAAGTGTCTTGATACAAGGTCAGTGACCAAGCTAGGTGACACTATAGAAGGTCATCTAAACCAATGGGGTTAATGTGCAGACCAGAGTTGGAACTGGGCCTACTTTTGAGGTCCATCAGTTTGGCTTTCATCAATTTGGTGTGGATGTAGTCGCAGATAAATTAGTGTTGCGAATTTGCTCATAAAGATAAGAATTTTTCAGAAGTTGTTTACAAAGTTGTAAGTCAGTCATACAGGGTGTCCGCGCTCCTGGAAAATCCTGGAATTTCGAAAACGGTTTTCCAGTGTTCTGGAAACTCCTGGAATTTATTGATTATGGTAGATAATTACGTGCATCTCTACTTCATCAATAGAAGTTTTTAAGAACACTTTTTTATTCAAGCAAAGTAAATGTGATGAATTCATTTACATTCTTAATTTTATAGTGACAGAACTTTCCAGCTATACATCTTGAAGACGTCAAAGTTATTGGCTTCAGGAAATTTTATTAACGCTCTTATTATTGCAGTCTTTAGTCTGTAAGAGAAACAAGTCATGTATTGGAGAACATTTTGAATACCGGAAGATATGGATTTGAAATAATGAAATATGTCGAGCGGCTTTTTTGTTGAATAATTAGTCTTGATTTTGCGATTCATGTACTCAGGCCCCACAAACCTCCTATTTTTCTTATTATTACTATTTCTAGTAATTTTTCCTGTCCTATTTTTTGGAGCTTCTCTAATTTACCGCACTTTATTGGTGGCGAACTATGAACTCCTTTAGTTGCTCTGTATGGGCAGAATCAAAGACTTACTTTGAAAACACGTACGAAAAAAGGCGTACACTTTCTTCTACCTACATGTTGAGTACTACTCTGCCTACACACCACAACTACCGATCTGAATTATGGCTTTCTCACAGTCCTTCATGAAAATATGTTTTACGCTCTGACGCAAATAGACATCGATGCCTCTAGAAATCAAATTAGTTTCAATTAAATAGCAAAATCTGAATTTTCCTCAGTTTCAAGTTTTTTAGTCAATGGCGTTTATGGAACAGATCAAAACTCATCAGTTGGAGTTTGTGCAAACTCAGTTTAATCGAAGAGATGCTTGTCTTCCCAACCATTGCTTCTTGGGCATTCATTCGATCTTCGATTAAAGAATTCCAAATTCGATGGCCATTTATCGAATCCCAGAGATCTAAAAGAAATTCATGGCGTCGCTTCTTTGAAAAATATTTAAATCTTAGTTTTTGATTTTTATTTCAATTCACTTAGAGAAAGGAACAAAGCTTCAAGAAAAAAGCAAACAAAAAGTTAAAAAGACATCTTCATTGTCCTATTTTTCACTTATTGACCATCGCAAGTTAGCCCTCCTATTTGTGCATGCTTACTTGCTGTGAGGCCTGTGCACTTAGTAATACCGACGAGTTTTCATGGATAGACTGATTGATCAAAGGTGCGTTTGAGCCACACTTGGACATCGTACTCCGAGTGCCTGAAATATATAAACCGTCACAAATCATAAATTACTTACCAGGACCAGAGTTCATGAATTTTAAGAACTGATCAGATTCATTCGGGATTCGTTTTAAGGCTGGGCAGGGAGCCTAATTTTCCGTCTTTTTACGGATTTCCGTCTTTTTTTCATGATTTTGAACATTCTCGAGATTGGTACAAATATGCAAAAAAATATAAGGGGTGGGGGGGTGAGGTAGGAGGTGCGTCGCCCAATCTCAAAGCTATTCAGAAATATGTATGTTAATCTCTGTCCCCTGTCACTTGATTGGTAGTATTTTTGTAATGCCAATTAACCGCAAAATCTAAAATTGTCGCGCTTCGCGCAACTTCCTTTTAATTGCAGTTTTTTTAAATGCAGTGTCACATTTTCAGTTCAATTTCAGTTTCTTCTGGTGACTACGTTAATGAGGGTAGGCTCTAATCGTTTTGTTGGATTTGTTATCAATCGATTATCACATCCCAAATGGTCTTCCAAAACAACTGATTGTAAGGAATCTTCATGAAATGTGCAATATATCATATAATTGATACCTGGCTTGATGCACCTGGCATTCGATCACTCTAGCATATTAAATGACGATGAAAAATGTAATATCGAGAAGGAAATCAGAAATGATCCTGTTCCGAAGGAATTAGTAAAAAAGATGCTAGGTGCGTACATGAAAAGGCAAGAGAACCTTGAGACACAGAAACAAAGGAAAACTGCGTTCTTGAGTACATTGGCAATAACACCTAGAAAATCCATCGCCAGAAGTATGTTTAGAAGAATTGCTATTGAAGCTGCTGAAAAAGCCAGAAGGAAGCATAGAAAGCAAGCTTTGATTTCGCTAGCAGCAGGAAGAAACAAGAAACGTTTGCGAAAGGAGCCAATTTTGAAGATGCCTGTTAAAGAAGCTGGACAGGATGAGAGGAAGAAGATGCCAGTTAAAGAAGCTGGACAGGATGAGAGGAAGAAGATGCCAGTTAAAGAAGCTGGACAGGATGAGAGGAAGAAGATGCCAATTGAAGAAGCCGAGAATCAGAGGAAGAAGAGGCGAGTTGAAGAAGATGAGGATCAGAGGAGGAAGAGGCGAGTTGAAGAAGCTGGAAGGATCAGAGGAAGAAGAGGCGATTTGAAGGCGCTGAAAAGGATCAGAGAAAGATTGATGAGAAGCAGACATCTCTGAAGCAAACATCTTTAAGAAGTTTCTATAAATGAGGTTTAGATGACGTAGCTTCTTCTTGTGTTTTTTGCTTTGTTTTAAGTTTTTTACAATCATCTTCCACCATAGTTTTGTTTTTTGCACTCAAAAGAAAAATTGACTGCTTCCACCAAAAAAATCCATTTATGATTTCTGATGCAGTACTTTGTTAGTAATTTGCAATACATAAAGAGCCAAGCCATTCTATTGCTCAGCATTTATTTTGCCTTTGACAACTCCTCATAAACTCTTTTGTTCATCGTCATCATCAGTGCGATTGAGGTTGTTTTTAATGAAAATTCATGTTTTATAGAAAATTTGTTATTCTTATTTTGGATTGAGCATGTACATTTTCTTCGCAGAAATTTGGAGTAATGATGTTGGTCCCGTGCGTTTTTCCTGTATGACATTGTTCTAAGTTGAAATTAAATGTAGCTATATATCTGTATACAGCTAGAATTTTCCCAAACCAAAATTTCGTGTTCCTGTATGTCTCTAGAACCCGTGTTAAGCTTTAAATCAGTATAAGAATAACAATGTCTGTGATTATGTACATGTTCAGAGGATGCCTATTTCTCGTAAAAATGTAAAATGGCATTCATGTTAATCAAAAAATTTCCGTCTTTTTTTGGTCTCCTGTTAGGCTCCCTGGGCTGGGGTGGAAACGTGCGTTAATGCTATTGTATAATCAGTTGCTGTATCCCTCGCATATGTAATGCAAGAACCAGCATTTGTTACATCACGAATTATGTAAAATCCGTTTGCAAATCCAATTATGTAAACCTCCTTGAAATTTCATCAGAGTGCTCGTGGAAACTCCTGAAAACCGCGGAAACCCTGTTTATATAAGAAACGCCAACGAAAAACGAATTTTTCTGTCAGCTCCTATATTCCGTATTTTCTCTATTAATGCAATCTTATATACATTCAGCTCCCTCACTCTCTATCACAACGTAAACGAAATCTGTTGAGACGTCTCCCTCTAGTATTAGGACATCTGCTATGACCTGCTATACAATGATTGAATGGTAGGAAAGTCCACAACGTGTCTTTCGTGTCAACAAGTTTTTACGTGAAACCAATTCCTTTCCTAATTCATCTATAAAGATATAACATACGTATCTCAAACGTAGCCAGACGGCAACTACATTAGATAGCTAGGCTACTAACCTCATATCTCTCTGTTTAGCTTTTTTGAGACAGACATTGGCCTACCACGGGATGATGAACAAAAGAAGGGCTTAAAGACAATGCTAGTCAGTGCTGCGGAGCAACTGAAAAACTTGAAAAATATATCGAAGAAGCAGAAAATCCTCTGTCCTCGAACATCTGTTTAGAATTTTGAATAATAATGCGTTTGAACTTTCAAACAACCACTTAATGAATGTCACTCACCCTGTAACTTGCATAATAGGTTGTAGAAGAAATAGCACAGATACCACACAGAAAAGAATGCTCGTTCTGTTATATTGATATAACAGTGGAATACAATCTTTCATTCGATTTCGGACAGTCGAAATCTACTCTAAAATTCCAATAGATGACAGCCTAATCTTTTCTCTGATTGCATTAATCGGTTAATCACCATATAATGTCATAATTCATGCTTTTCATGGTATCCCACTAATTAATGAAGGATTCCCGAATTTCACTAGAAAAATAAGTATTTCCCATAAGCTTTCAACAATTGCCCAAGGGAAATTAATATCAATCTTGTACATGTCAACCTGTGAAAAATCTATGTAGTCACTATTCATGTCATTCCGAGGCTTTGGAAGATTTCTGATAGAAATCCCTCCATCTTTACCATAGAAGTCTCGAATCAAAAACGCTCCACTTCTATAGTGAAGTTGTCGAGATTATCTGCCACGACCCCTCAAAAACCGTGAAATAACAGGCACGCAACCGACACTTTTACTGATGAAATCTGGAGGTTGCCAGGTATCAAACTGTCATCCATAGAGACATCATTGCAATACATGGAGGCACAGTGATATATAATTAGAAGAGAAAATTTAATCGATATAAGAAATAGCCTAGAAATGTGATGAAATCGCCCGGGAATTTGAAACTTCAGTCTTGGTCGCCACCCTGTTAGATTATTCAAAAGATTTTCACGGAAATGAGAATTAATTTGTGGGTATGTAAACATCTAAGGTTATTTCGTATGCAGATGATGTAACCCTTATTCATTTGTCCGATGTTAGAAAAAAGCAGTGCAGATTTTCAAAAAGATGTTGACGCTTTTTGTAATTGGGTAACTCAAAAGAATATGACCATCAATGTAAATGAGACCAAATGTTCGACCATTTCTAGGCGAGTTGACCCTAGCAGATGTACCAACATTGTAATAAATGGTGAAATGATTGAAGATGTTACCAATATGAAAATCCTTGGCATATTCTTTAGCGCTGATTTGACATGGCATTATCAAGTCTCTTTTTTGTACAAAAAATGTTGCAGGATCATGTCCCAAGTAAAGCGCTTGAAAGTTAATGATTGTGTGGCAGAGATGTATGGGTCTGGTATATTCGCGTTTATCTTTCTGTTGGCCCATCATATGCGACTTCAAAAAGAAGCACTTTTGTAAATTTGAACGCTTGGATGGTGTTGTTAGACGATGGAGTTGTGCCTATGATGTACCATCTCTTAAACAAATGTTGGACAATATTTGCATTAAACTGATTCACAAAGTGTCTGCTTATTGAGACAGTCATCTTTATCTTCCGTCAACATGTCACCAGTGTGGGACATCTGTGGTTCTACGAAAACCTTATACCAGCTGACTTGTATACACGTGACCATCGCAATCTTCGCCATGTACCACTCTGTGCTATGAGGTGGCAGTATCAGTCCGTTTCCTAAATCATTGCACAGCCCAAAAGAATCCTACATCTCTTGTATATTGTCATCAACTTTAATCGCCAGTTGATAACTAATTACTAAATATATTCAGTTGGTCAGCCGAGACACTTGGTATAGGAAACTGGGCACTTCTGTTCTCCCCTATTCAACCCTCGAGTGTTGCATCGTCAGCGATCTTCTCTTACTCCTAAGTGCAGTCTCACTACCGTCGCAAAAGCGTTGTGTGCAAAATTCCCAGCATATGCTTTTCCGTTCATAGTAGCTGCATTGTAGACAACAAACCCACGAAGTTCATGATCACAGCACAGCTGCTGTATCTTGTATTCTAACTGGGTATCCAAGGGACCAATCTCTCATCACAGGGGTCAAGTAAGACTTCGCAGTGGTGTTGTGCTATCTCTGTGACAGATCAAGTCTATTCCAAATCCAATGTGACTTAAGTTTGACGAAATTCGATGAATTTGGAAACATTGGAAAACATGGGGGAAGAATAGAAGTACCAGAAACTGTGGTTTGTCTAATTAAATGAAATACTGTAATTAGTGATTGTTTTGTTGCTTCCACAGTGGTATTTCAGACATCATGTCGGTCCTCGCGTCTCTCACTGTCTTGTCATCAGTGATGAGCTGCTCTTGTGTCTTGTCGATCCAATCATCGAACGCAAGAGTCAGCATTCCTACAGCGTGAAGAAATACTATTATTTATTGTCAACAAGAAGAGGTGCAGAGACGAGACAAGCCCTCGTCTATCTGATCCGTGATTCGAAATCTGACCTCAAGTGAAGGAGATGATGACTCACCCATTGACCGAGTATGGGAATAAAACAAATTTGAAGTTTGCCAATGAAGGGATGGGCCGATTTTGATGACACTTACATATTCTTGGAGCTGATGACACCAGCATTCTTCTGAACCCAAACTGAAAATGCTAGCGTCAATACATCAAAAGTTACCAAGTTGTGTGCAGTTGACCGTTAAAAACATCGTGATCGCGAAAGTAGCTTAGAATTTGACAAAAGTGTAAATTGAGTGAAATTGTACCAAATGTTGTGGAAATTCGGAAAATATGTGTCATCTAGTAGTTCAACACGAGCCTGATTCAATGGTGATAATCATACTTTTATGTATTGCGAAGTTTCTTCTGTAGGAATCGGTGAATGAATTGACCAGAAATTCATATCTATAAGTCTGCTGACCACAACTGACCAGACACAAACTAAACACTCTGCTAATTCAAAGTACTAAAAGATACATTTTACATGATATAAAATATATTGAGATTAAGCCTCTTCATCATTGAAAAATCATGTCAGACTTTTTCAACAACATTATTTCGGCAAAATTCATTTGTATTGTATCTCCGTGCATTCAACGGAACCTAAAAACCACCTGTTCCGTGGTCGCCCTCACTTTGTCGGTCTTCTCCATCCGCTGGACGTGTCCGTACCATCTCATTCGGATCTCTATCACTCTTTCCACAATAGGGGTCCCTCCAAGCACGGGAACGGAGGCTGCCTCGTTCCATGTTACTATTAAGGACCATTAGGATAAAGTGGATGCGTCGTTTCCCCTCCGCCCCATAGCGTCCTGTAAAAACACTCCGACAGAAAAAGTTGACTGGCTCCTGACTAAAATTCTAACTCAATTGACACGTTTCGTGACGTCGTATATAGGAAATGCAGAAGACTTAATCGATAGGTTACACCAAATACACTATAAAAGTAACAGTACTTTCATGTCCTTGGACGTAAAAAACCTTTAGCCCAGTATACCCATAGCTGATGGTATTGAGGCTGTCATAGAATTTGTTAATGAAAATTGGAATAATATGAATTGTGTTGGTCTGGATCGTGACTCGGTTGCATAGATGTTAAGTTTCATTTGTTATAACTACGAAATCAAATTTAATAATAAACATTATCTCCAAATAAAAGGATGCCCAATGGGATCTCATTTCGGCCCTCCGTTCGCGATTATTTATTTACACAAATTGGAAACGGTTGCCTTAAAAGACTTGAGAAATAGGTATGCTATAGTCCCTGCCCTCTACGCTCGTTACATAGACGACATTATAATTGGACCGTTTGACAGGTTGTAATGACTTTTCTAAACTTTTGAAAACTTTTTAACAGCAAAAGTAGCGAAATTAAGTTCACCATGGAGGTACCTGAAAACGGAGTCTTAAACTTACTTGATATAAGCATTTTTATAGAAAATGAAAACATCCATTACAACTGGTTTGAGAAACCCTATCATTCCGGCACTGCCTTACGGAAGGATAGCTACGTACCAAGTCACGTAAAAGCAACTATCTAAAAATACTGTAGAGTACGTCCAAAAACGATGCAGCTCAGAAACCGCTTTCGAAAACTCCAAAAATAAACTAGACAAAAGTTTTGTCAAAATGGTTACAAAACCTATCGCACTTTTAGAAATAGAAAAAATAAGTCTGTTCCTAAAAAACGCAACCCAAATATTCTTAAAATGAAATACATAAATGATAAAACTAGCTGTAAAATACCCACCCTTATTAACCCACTAATACCCATGGTAGCATAATCGCTACCAGATATTTGAAGCTCTCTATTCGCCAAGCCATGTGCCTAGGAAGGAAAATTTCATACTGACGCTATCATGTGACGTCATGCTACGAGTTTAAGTGTGCTATTTTTCCTTTTTCGATGCTGTCGCGTATTTGACAATCAGTTTCATCATACCATCATGGCCGACGGTGACAAGGTATGTATTCCCACAAGTCAATCTTCTAGACGCAAACGAATTAATATGGCATATCATGCATTTTATGAAAGCTTATAACCCACACAATAAGGACAGAGCATAATGCGGCTGAGGAAATTAGGTTGAGTTGGATATTTTTGATGGTGGAGCAAATGTGCTACAATGGGCATTCAATCACTTTTTGCAGGGGTGGTAGCAAATGTGCTACATAATCGCACAATGTTCAATACTAGATTCAATACTAATACTTTAAAAGAGAATATCAGGATGACTGCTATAGTCATTCAAAAAGGATTCGACCTATCGACCTTGGGGGGTCAGCGGCCAGTTTGCTGCACCTCATACTAGTGCGCCGCTGGGCTTTCTGTTAGACAAACGTGTGTGATGCGTGCTGTTTGCTATCACTCTTCTCCCATGTGACTCTAAATTCATTATCGTGCTATGAATAAAACTTCGTGAAGATTCAGTAAATATTGGTGTTGACTTGCTGTTTTGTAACACTATAAAATCCTGATAGGCTTAGATTGTAGTCATCATAAAGATAGTTGGGCCCATAAGCTTACATGTGCGACACAGCATGCAAGTAGGCCATATCGCATTTCATGATTATGAAATGTGATAATTCAATAGGTCCCAATAAAAATGCATGTAGAATTTGTGGAACTATTTTAGGATAGGAAGTTATTGCTGACTATTATGTCGACTGAAAGATAGTATTCTTCTCTTTCAGCCAACACGAAAAAGCAAAGCAATCGCGATTGAAAGATTGAACGACTCCACATTCAGCAGAGTACGAGGTTCTAATCAGAATACATTCGATTACTTTGATGGAAATGAGAGTGGCGAGGGTGCAAGTTCCGATGAAGAAGATACTGTTCTTGCAGTGATTCATGACGTGCTAGATAGAGGCGACCAAGGTGAGGAAGAAATAGAAGATACTTCGGATGAAATTGCGGTTGTGCCAACAGGAACAGAAAGAAAGAAAGATCAAGTACGACGTTGGAGAAAGAAAGACTTTCAACCTAATAGTCAAACGTTTTCTCATGAATTCGACACGCCAAATGATTTGAAATCTCCCCTAGAATATTTCAAAATGTTCTACAGTGATCAGATTTTCGAAAAGTTGGCAAAAGAGACAAACACTTATTTCTTTCAAGAAAAAGCTCCACAGTTGTTGGGAACCAATCCAAAAGAGATGGAAATGTTTGTTGGAATGCTACTAAAAATGGGCATTGTCAAGATGCCTAACATCAAAGATTATTTTGCACAGGAGACCATGTACGAGCCAGTCGCTTCTGTTATGTCAAGGAATAGATTTCAGCAGTTATCTCGCTACTTGCATTGCGTTGACAACACAGACGAGAACATAGACAGAAACGATAGAACTTGGAAAATTCGGCCATTTCTCGATCTTCTGCGTCAGAATTTTTTGAAGGTATCGCCTGAAGAACATCAGGCTGTTGACGAAATCTCAATAGCATATAAAGGGCAAAAAGGACCACGCCAATATAATCCTCAGAAACCCCACAAGTGGCATTTCACTGTGCACGCAAGAGCTGGTTCATCCGGTTTTGTTTATGACTTTGAAGTGTATACTGGATCCAAGCATGAAATCCCTAGCGAGTGCGGGGTGTCTGGGGACCATGTCTTGCGATTATGCGAAAGCCTGCCGACTGGAATTCCGTTCAAAATATTTGCAGATAACTATTTTGTTTCGTTGCCCCTCGTTACCAAGCTGAGGGAAAGAGGATTTCACTTCACAGGTACCTTTAGACAAAACAGAATTCCGATCAATTTTGAATCAGACAAAACTCTAAAAGCCCAAGGGCGTGGATCGTCGGACTATAAAGTCAATGAAGATGGTAATATGATTGCCGTCAAATGGTTCGACAATCGTTCTGTCCATCTGATCTCAACGTATGCTGGAGTCGAAGAATCAAGACAAATTCAACGATATGACCGCAAGTCGAAAGAATATGTCAGCATTACATGCCCAGAAATTATCACGGAGTACAATGCTTTCATGGGAGGAATCGATCTAATGGACAGTCTTGTGTCATTGTACAAATACAAGTTTCGAAGTATCCGGTGGCCGATGTTCATTTGGCATCACATGACGCATTTGGCATTGGTGAATGCATGGCTTTTTTATAGGAGAGAAGCTTCACAAATGGGATTACCAGTGAGTACCGCCAATATTCACTTAGGCCTCTTCATCATGAAATCGAGATATACATACATGTTCATTGAAACTTCGTGCAGGCTAGATGGATGCGAGAATAACATTATCTGTCCATGTTTGTTCTTTTCCTATAGCCCAAAGTTCATTTAGGCTACTGAATGCATGTTTTCCTCTCGACGTAGCAATGTTTATTTCATATAATCTCATGTTATTTCAAGCATCTTATTTCGATTTTGCAGTTCAGTTTTGCAGGCTAAGGACCTAAACAGAACATGAAGTCATTTGATTTCATCTTTCTCATTCGCACAGGCATGTCGTTTCTATTTTACGCGTACTTATTGATCTTTATATAATTCTTGATCTTGTAAAAATCTTTCGTGCATGAATAGAGAATAATGAATGTTAGCTTGATCATTTCCAATAGACAATGGAAACACTACAAATAGGCTATATGTATGAGTATTATGATAATGATGAAACTACATCTTTGAATCCGTGTATAGTATACAAGTAGGTTTCATTTCTGTATCTGTATTTTCCAGACCGAACCGCTGAAGACCTTTCAACTTCAAGTAGCCGACGGTCTTGTGAAGCTGCAGAAAAGACTAGGTCGGCCATCTTTTCTAGAGGACCTGATCCCGGCACGAAAACGTCCAGCAATAAGGTGCTCCAGGACCGACATGGCCATTCGGTATGATTGTGTCGATCATTTTCCGATCCACAAGGAGAGCAGAGCACGTTGTTACAATTGTGACTCAAGATCCATTTTTACTCACATCTTCTGCTCGAAATGCAATGTCTACTTGTGTCTTACAGGAAACAGAAACTGTTTCTTCAGCTATCACCATCCAGCTTGAAACTCTTTTGAGTCCTAAATACATAGAGATGATCTTTGGAAAACAAAGTCTTTTGATTGTCTTTATTAGACAATATTTGATTGAAAAAAAGTGAATTCTAATTTTCTTGCAATTGTGGCATAAATGCCCATGGTTGCAAATCTGCTACCGGCCCTAACTTTGTCTGAAGACCAGATATCTAAATTTTTATTTAATTAAGTTGATCTCTGATGTCTAATACACTATCCACATAATTTTAAAATTTTTCGTCCAATGGGAACTACCCATGGGTATTTACGGGTTAAGAAATACGACTTACCTGTCAACCTAGTAGACATTCCAAACTCTAATCTTTATAGTAGCCTTCAAAACAAGCCTAAACATAATACATATGAAAATTGCACGTGACTGGTTAACTAACAAATATACTTGCAAAGACAAATTCTTTGTTTACAAATTTACCTGTAAACTTGTAAAGTCGACCTTTTAAATTACGTTTCATGGAACACGTGCGTTCTTTTAACAATAAGACCAGCAGTGCACTGGCAGACCACAGATCTCAAAGCAAGCATATTGTGTCTATTGACAACTTCACTTTAGATATCTTGGACAAATGTAAGAATCCTGTCGACACTCGTTTGAGTGAAGCTCGTTGTATCAAGAGCAACATTAATGAACAGCAAAATGAAGCATAACATTAACCGCAAACATGAACTGATAGATTTTTAATCTGATTCTCACATCCCGCACACCACTATATAAGGTTGCAGAGCTTTGGCATCACGCTCTCCTTACGCTGTCGGTCTTACTTGTGTCTTTAGTTTGTGTTGCCCCTGAGGAAGCGCGAAGGCGTGAAACGTCGGGCCTGTAAATAGTTTTTAACGTCATCTCTTAGCCATGAATTTTAGAAGAAGACAGAACTGGTTTTTGCCTACTCCGATATAAAATGGGTTAACCTTTTTGTGCAATTACTTTTGAAGTGGTCTGTGGTCTGTGTTGATTGTTAGATGCTGTCGAGAATTTCATGCGATGAAGCGTTCATTGTCATATCCACTCGCCGGATGCGTTTTTCATGTGAATAAGTCGAGTGGCAACACTGATGATTTGTTCCGTTTGAATACACAGTTCTGCAGAAAATCACTGTAGTAGTCTTTTAGTATCAGCGTTGATTCTGGAAGCACATTACGGATGCATGAGTCTGTTGACATTTTGGTGTTATGTGATATCATGACGTTAAATTTCTCTGGTTCAATGGATTAATGAATTTGCTTTTATTTTGACAGATGCTCCAATGGGAGCTACAGGAACGGCGGGTCGGCGTCCTCCTGCTCCTCAACCAAGACCTACGGTTGAAGGTAAGTCAGAATTATCCCTGAAATTCTAGTAAATGGCGTTGAGTTGTGAATAAGTGTTTCAAGGACTTTAAATGACTATTTCCATTTTCTTAATTCAGGCTTTAAAGCGGCGTTATTTTTAGTACTATTTTTCAATGTTTTATTTATTTTCATTTTTCCAATAAATAAAAAAAAGCTTATTGGAAATTGACAAATATTTCGTCGGTTTTGAGTATTAAAATCTGCTATCGATCGAATACAGTTGGTGTCTACTTGAATAAATTTTCAACATTTTGCTTTTGTTGTCAATTTTGCTTCCAGTGGCTTATCAGCTTTTAGCACGCGGTCCACTATTTTCATAAAACTTCGATTTATTAATTCATTATAATCATAAAAGTTAAACCAATTAATTAGCAGGTAGTTTCGAAACTTCTGCCGACAGTTTGCTATTTTTGATTTAAAATAGTTGAACATTATTTGTTTGATAGATAACATTGTAATTTAATTTGAATGATATGATGGTTTATATCAAACTAAGAGAACAATGTTCTATCAACAATATTTGTTATTGAATATCTGCGATATTTTCTTAGTTTATGAAGCATTTTGTCTTCAAGCAATTTTAGAATTTAATTTAAATTTCGTAATTTCCTTAATTTTTTCTCAAATTTTAGAATTTCTTTTTAAAATCGTTTCAATCGTTCTTCTATTTTATCTTTAATTTTCAAGGATTATTATTTTCCGCTGATTCTTTGTTATTAGAATTTTATTTTGATGAATTTATATTTTGTTTCTGCAATAAAATGATTGAAAATTATTCAACAACTTTGGAAATTAGTTTTACGTCGACTTCTCTTGTTTATTCTTTGATTTTCGGAATTTTCATGAATATTCAACAACAGTCGACGTTTTGAATTTGTTTAATTTAATTTTGGAATTTGAATAAAGAAGAAAACATTTTCATGAAATAGAAAAACTTTTATTTTTCATTTGAGAAGAAGAAAGTTGTTGAAATAAAAGAACAAATGAATAGAAAATACTTCTGCAGGACGATCAGCAGTTCTGTTAATTTTCCAATTATAAAATGTGAAAAATGATTCAATTAACAGAAGAGAAGAACTTCCAAAACAAATTCTTTCAAAACATTTTCTCTTCTTTGTAGCGAAGTTCGATCTGTGGAGGAAGTACCGTTCTCTTCAGCCCTGCACCTTCCAACTCCCAACTCCGACAACTGTTGGAGATCTTCGAAATGTTGTCGGAAAGGAAATTGGATGGAGACCGCAGATATCGCAGGAGATCGCCGTTTCAAGAGATGGAAGACGTTTGTTCAGGACGGGAGGGATTGGATGGTTCACAGATGTCGATGGAAATCAATTCAAATACAAAGAAGTGAAGGAGAGGACACGAAAACTCCTGGATGACGATGATGAAATCTTTGTTCTTCTTCCCGGAAATACTCTTGGCCTCAACATCGAAGAAATTTGAAACTTTTTTCTTTTCTAATAAATTTTCCTGCAAATTTTTCTTTTTTTAATTGAAATGAAATAAATTTTGATTTCCGTTCATTTTCATTTTGCAAATAAATGGCCGTCGATTTGAGAAGTTTCCAATTCATTTTCTCATTTAAATAACTTTCTCATTTGTTGATACAATTTCCTCCTCTTTTATCCAAATGACAACTTCGTAAACAAATTATTCACAAAACACATTGCAGGCAGAAGGAATGATATCGAATGAAGTTGTCTGAGAAATAGAAGAATTTGAAATTCAAAGTGAAATACAAATGTCAGCATTAGCAGTGGAATAGAAATATGGCAGTGATAGAGATATCGACACTGCAGGATCTTAGACTTCTAAACATAATTACACATAGAAATTGACGATACCATAGAAAGTGTTAGAATGGAAATTGTATGTGCATTTTTATCAACGTGGAATGTCGATTTTCTCAACCTTTGCCCTATAGCCTAATAAATGGGTGGTGCTGGTCCGGCAGTCGACTCCTTGCTGGATGGTGATTAGACCTTCCGCAAATCTACTTTAATCACACGAACTGTTTTATCAAGATCAAGTTTGTTGATGACTAAATTACCCGCATACAACTTTTTTCCGATCACACAGTTACCCTAATAACAATTTGGATCAGTATCTGATGCTGACGTCAATAAAGCGCAATCAACAGTAAGTTTCACATAGATAAAAGGACTGCATATGGCGATTAAATGAAATCAAGAACTTAGCAGAAAATTTCCGTCATGAATAGTAGAACACGCTTGATAGGTATCTAGACACACAGAACAGTTGTGAACAAGCAATTCAAATGCAATGTCATCAGTGCGATTGAGTAATTGCAAGGCTGTCATGACACGGAGGATCTGTAAAATACTATCATTCCTTCAGCATGACTATCAGGACCCGTCATTTCCGTGGTAATTTCTTCAAAACCTCAAAAATTTGCATATCTCACATTTGGACAACGTCCAACATGTATCCTCTTCGAGTTCATTTAATAAAATCGAAAGTGTGTACACATTGGGCATTCAATAAATGCGGAGTTGCCACTCTACCTAATATACTTATTCTATGACTTTGTTACCAAATGTGAGATATGCAAATTTTTGCAGTTTTGAAGAAATTGCCACGGAATTGAGTGATCATGATTGTAATTAGTGATGAAATTTTTCCGGAAAATTTTGGAAAATTTTGAAAGTTCTGATTTTTTGTGATAGGCCCTATGCTTTGACCACTTCTACAGCCGAGGCAGCTATACACCAATAGAATGGTTCTAAAAGTGGTGATCTTGATCATCATTTTGATTAAACCGATTTTGAAAAATGAAAAAAATTGAATTTTTGTGATATAATTTTTACGTTTTCTATCACAGCCGAGGCATAGAAACATCAATAGAATTGTTCTAAAACTCTTGATTTCATCATATCATTTCGATTAAAACAATCGTAGCAATACGAATCCCGTCCGCGGATTTTTTAGCATTCCTTTGCCACCAGTGGCTTAATTGTGGCAATTTGTTGGCATTTTCAATATTATAACACAGACATCTTTTGGGACAACGTGAATTTTTTTCCTTTACGATAGGGGTATAATTTCATGCATTGTGAAAGATCTGGAACAAAAATAAAGCACTTTATTATGGGAGCTTGTTTATGGCTTGAAAGTTAAGCTTTGGTTAAGCTTCATTATGCAGCCGTGATTGCAATGATACAAATTCTCCATGTGCTGATGAACATGTGAAGCACAAGCACCCAGTCCAACACAGCATTATACATGAGCGACCATATATTGGAAGATAAGACTGTAAACTCGTGAGATATTTGGAAACTAAAGATATCTGTGATGAGTAGAAGAAAATCTATATGATAGCTTCTAACTTCTGGAATATTGTCCGATATCTTCGTGGAGGACAAACTACACATCTTCCATTTCTAGCTCAGATGGTTCAGATAGTTCCAAATCGATTTCAGATCTGTGAATTTCAGACTTTTCCAGATGAATTTTGGAGATTCTCCATAGTTGAATCTATAAGATCCTTTCAAAGTTGAGTTTCTGACAAATATCTGAAATTCAGCTAGAGAAATCTGAAATCCATTTAATGTCTGATATTCAGTTGGAAGATCTGAAACAGACATGGAGGGTGCAGTTGGTTCCAAAAGTTAACATGCAGGGATGATAGAGAAGTTTTCGGACTTTGAATGTTACATAGTCTTTTCAAACGACTGCAACAAGTCTCCAAAACAAAGGCAAAAACGTCAATCACCGGAAAAAAAATTGGAAAATTTTCCATTTGCATCACTATAATTGTAATGCAGGAGGAATGATGGTATTTTACAGATTCTCCGTGTCATGACAGCCTTGGAGATTTAATGTTTGTTAAATTAGCAATGGGCTGCTATTATACTTTCATGCTCAACCTCAAGAGCATTTTCTTAAGCGGGATCATATCACAGGCAACCTGCCACTGCATGGCAGAGAAAAACACATAATCAAAGACTTCAATTAACCTTGAAAGATGTAAATGGGTCCACATCACTGTTCAGATTCAAGAAATGAAATATGTGAATCATGAAATCATGCTGCTGAAAATTGAATTGAAAACTTAAATTTCAGCCAAGAAAACACGAATAAGATCTCGACTTTTTGCATGAGGACTTCCATTATAATGCGGATCATGAAATTCCCCTGCAAATCAGCTTAACACTAGAAGCCGACTGAGTCGATTGACTCAAATTTATTTTATAATAAGTACTTATAGTGGTAAGTACTCAACCAAATTTCAAGCTATCTTGTGACTTTTACTTTTTTGGGATGTAGTATAATTTGAGATAGCGCAAATAATTTTTGCTTTGTTATCTTCGCAAAGCAGGACATTATTCTAAGTTACCCCTTGAACAGCCGAACTGAGTCAATTGACTCAAATCGTACTATATGTAAAATGAAAACAAGTTGCTAAACGTAAACATATAATTTTCAGAAACTTTATGACAGAAAACATTTCTCGTATACATTTGCCATTTCCTACAACAAGGTCTATCGCAGGTACTACAAAGTGAAGATGCATGATTTCTCCTACAGCTGGTAAGAACTTTGCAATTTTGTCTAGACGACAACTTACGAGATTTTGGCAATGGTTCATCAGATGTATTTAGTCCATTGGATTCCGTGCTTTGTCGCAGCTGAGCGGACAGCTCAAATAAGAACTTGCGACGTGATATCAAAGATCCCGTTTTCTTCCCGGGACGAGCAAACCGAATAATTTTGTTATACTGTTAACTCAAAAAGGCCGTATGAAGGGTTGAGATTGTCCTCACCCTTGAGACTCTCCTATCGCGACGAAACCGGTCGAGTGCATTTTATACAATTTTAAAATAAAATCCTCGTCATAACCTTGGGAGCGCCAAACTTCTTCTTGATTTTGCTAAACAATGAAGAACCTCCCGTACCAACCAAACCAAAGCAAAGAACTGAATCTTTTCATATGAAAATCTTCACTATTTACATATACTTTTTTGAGTAAATTCTACCTATAAATCCCTACTCTACGTTTGTAATAGTTAAACCTGCGAACATTTTGGAAATCCAATCGAGAGGATGGGTTTCAATTTTTGCCAATGCCACATTCTTATTGAGTTTTGCCATGATAATTTAATTTTTAGTCATAGCGTAGTAGAGCATCGCTCCTTTTTCTTCTTTGACCAATAGAAGAGAAGTAAACACACTTTGATAATGTTCTATTGAAAGCGGTGGTCTGTTACTGTTGAAGGCACTCTAAAACAAGGAGAAATACTTCAAGACAAAGTCCAAGTCATTAAGATGAATTATTACGTACATAATTGTTTCATATCGAAGTAAGTCCATCTCTCCTTTCATCGATCAACCGCACAAAAAAACAAAAAGAAGAGTAATATCGTATTATATTTTTATATTAAAATCATAGAAACAAAAAATGAGACAATAGATAAATGAATAAAAACATCAGATAAAACCACTTTGTACTTATGAAGTATACAACAAAGTCTCGTTGTGAAGTGATAGGTTTTACATGAATGAAAAAGTGATTACCGGTATATTGAATCTAATATAATGTTTATATGTCTTTTCATATTGGAAAAAGTAAAACTAGTGATGCTCTTCCTGCCTCTTCAAAGTTTAGATTCCACCCATCGGCAAAGTCTCTGAAATGAAAAATCCATTACATCAATATCATCATCGCTTGAGTTATCGATGACGAATAATTTGCATATTAAGTTGGTGACCTATTTCGTTTTCAGACTGACTGCATACTTAATATGAATTCAATTGAAGCGATAGATTCTTCTGGGATTGAAGAAAAGTCTCGCGTCAGTTACTTGCAATTTGGATGTGATGCTTACTAATTTCAAAGAAAATCACACCTTAACGCTTTGCGGCTGAGCCCGATCGAGTTAAATCAAACATAAGTACTATAAGACGTTTTTCAAGAAATTTGCGGAAACCGTTTTCAAATGATAGCCTTTTCTCAAAAATGGCGGCCAAAATAGAAAAAGTGGCATGCCACTGAAATTGATCGAAGAAGAAATTGTCTGGCATGAAAAATTCCTGTAAACTTTGTCTCCTACAATGCATGATAAATAATTGTGGCTGCCATGCTTGTTATTGTGAGAAGTTATGGCAATTGACAGTAATAGACTTTCATAGACCAAATTTTGAAGTGAATTATGGAGGTTTCATGCGCATGTAATAACAGCCGACGAAGATCCTTTTCCATAGCAATCTCCGTCAAATTATAGTTTGATGTTGACCTTCTTTTATATTACTTTTGCCATGTCAGTCAAATTAAATTTAGCTTTGCGAATCATTGTATTGTATATTCTTTATTATAGATTAACAGTTGTCTGACTGGTTTGACTGACATCATCTTACAAGTTAGATATCTATATCTGTTCAGCGTTCATAGCAATAGTGATCGGGAATGAATCACGAACACAAAGTCACGTACATTTAATTCTTCAGTGAAGTGCAGCGCGCAGAAGTGACACTCATTTCCAAAATGGCAAGAACTCATGACAGCTGGCATGCCATTTTTGGCGGCCATTTTGAAAACGGTCTCCACATGATTTTTTTGAAAAACGTCTTAGAGTACTTAGATGAGTTGGTGGAAGGTATCCGTGAAAGAATTTTGAGTGGTGGAGAACTTTCGAGAAAGTCTTTGTTCAGCCATGGCGTGCAAACTGGTGAGGATGTCAAAGTTAGTCGAATCACTTGTGAAAATCGCGTGCACCACTCACATCAACCGACCGAATACACTTACTGGGAGTGTTCCACCCTGCGCCACCACTTATTTTTCAACATAATACAGCAGTTTACGAGAAATCGTCGATAAAAGTTCGAGGTGGTACGGATGTGAAGTTATAAGCCGCACCAAATTACCGAAAAAATCTAACATCGCATATTTATGAATTCTCAAACAAATGGACGTCTAAATAACACGTCTCAAGCATGTGCCACCCACTACTTCACCGAAATTCACAATAGCAATTGAGAAAATGGACAAATAACCTCAAAGTGGTGAGGATGTCAAATTAGTCGAGCCACTTGTAAAAATCACGTGCACCACTCACATCAACCGACCGAATACACTTACTGAGAGTGTACCAGCTTGTGCTACCTCTCACCTGGTCCACGTCATCTCACCTCACCTGGACGAATCTTGTTAAGCGAGATCATATAATAAGTAACCCGCCGCTGGGAGAGCACAATAACAGAATCAAGGACAATGATTTCAATCAAATTTGAAAGATATAAATGTGTCCACCACTTATTCAGATTCAAGAAATGAAACATGAATTTAGTGAATCATAAAATCATGCCGGTGAAAATTTAAATAAAACTTGAAATCTCAGCCAAGAAAGCACGAATAATATCGCCACTTTTACATGAAGACCTCGGTTCGTGAAATTCCCTTGATAATCAGCTTAATTTCCGCTTGGTTAGGATGCTTATTAGCAAATATTCATTCCTTTTGATGTCCAACTGGTTCATACTACTTATAAAGATGAATCTTGTCGGTGGTATTTCAATATGCTAAATTTTGAATTTTTCAAAAGTGCTCAAATAATTTTTTGGAGCACGAGAACGTTATCTCCGTAAAAAACTGAATCTTTTCAAATAAAAATTTTCACTATAAACACATCTTTTTTATCCCTACTCTATGGTTAATGCTGTTTTCGAGAGTGGCACTCGCGATTTTCGATGTAGTGCGGTAACTTCACACACGTCAAGAAACTGAGTCCGAGTTAACTCGCATCGGTATGGCAGGCACTAAAACTGACAAATAAATGTTTCCTCTCAAGTGTTCACGAATGCTGAGTTAACTTGCCTTTAGCTTGAAATGACTTAATGAGACTCTTTTGATATTTCTACAATGGCCATAATTAACGGAAATCCGCATTCACAATCACCGGATATACACGGATACGGTATGCGTCCTAGTAACTGCCCACAGAAAATCTATCTCATGAATGGTAGGACTACCTTTTGAGAATGAATTGAAGTTGTCAAAATATTCTCGGATACATTAAGAGTCCATTTACAATATTATTTGGTGTTCAAAGATAACCTTCAAATTGATGCTTGAGAGAACTTAATCTCGCCTCTCTAAGTAGGCCACGAGTGCAGCATGAGCTACAAACCTAATTAAAAATGAGAGGCCTAGATAATTTACAAAGATTGAGTCATGTCGAATAGGAGAAGTTTCAGATCACGACTCAAGCGACTCAATGTCGAGCAGGTAGCTGATTCTGTTTTACAACATTATTAAAAAGATGATGAGGGCGAAGGAGATGCAGATTTTGATAATCTGGTGTTTAGAGACGACTGTGCATTTACTGCATCATTGGGCAGAATGCAATTTCCCTTGTTCTGTTGCAATGTGTTTCCGCCAACGCCGGAGGATTCGAGACAATGAAAAAGATTTGGATAACTCCTCTGATTCTGCATAATTCATTCGTATGCATCTGATTCATTATCACGATCTAAGTAGAATTATCTTGCTAAGAATTTGAACAAAATTATAGTAATTGCTTTAACTACATTTAGACATGATGTTTAGAACCAAGTTTTTCATTAATTTTTTCAGTGAACAGAATGCATATTATGCACAAAATTCATTATCTTCAATGTTGATCGAAAATCCTTCAGAGACACAGAGGATTGCCTAAATTGGTTCAGTTACTGCGCGCAAATAAGGGAAACGAGATTACCCTGAGTTAACTTGGGCTTCGTTTCTCAATGTATTACCGCCTTTTTACAGTAAAAGTTTCAGACAAAAATTCAAGAAACGGCCGCAATTGTCATTCGGGACATCTGCCATGAAATTCGGGGCAGGCCCGAATTCCGACCGGAGTGGGAGGACTGATTAGTAAGCAGATGTGAGCCTATGCCAATTTTCAGGGTACCACGAATTTTGTCAAGGTTAAAACCTAATTCTCGTGGACTACATTATGTTTATACTAAATATAGCTATCTGGAGGATTTCTTCTTATTTTGCATAGAAATGGCACAAATATAAAAAGTTAAAAAAAACACTGGATGCCTTTGGTCATTTTCAGGTCCACCGATGTAAATAAATAATAATTATAAAAAAAATAATAAAAAATGTTTTCAAATACGACCTCTAGCTGATTTGTTTAAGTGGTTGAGAAGAGAAGCATAGCATTGAAGCTTTTACGTCACTACTTCCCATACTTGGGGCTTGGACGGTGCTGACATAGTCAGACTTATGGAGCGTTGTAGTACTTTTGGTCCGGATGCCCTTCCTGCCGATTTCCAATGACACTCTCGGGGCTCGACCTCTGGACCGAGAGATCGCTAGGCCAAGCACTTAACCACTGTGCCACGGAGACCGGATGCCCTTCCTGCCGACTTCCAATGACACCTTCGGGGCTCGACCTCAGAACCAAATGATCGCTAGGCCAAGCACTTAACCACTGTACCACGGAGACCGGATGCCCTTCCTGCCGACTTCCAATGACACCTTCGGGGCTCGACCTCTGTACCAGAAGATCGCTAGGCCAAGCACTTAACCACTGTGCCACGGAGACCGGATGCCCTTCCTGCCGACTTCCAATGACACCTTCGGGGCTCGACCTCTACACCAAATGATCGCTAGGCCAAGCACTTAACCACTGTGCCACGGAGACCAGTATTGGCTAACTAAAAATGCATAAACTGGCTTTTGGGTATTTTTGATACCTCTTTCGTCCTTCTGTGGCAGTGTAGCATGCTTTCTAATCAAAACTGCGCGACTTCTATCTCCATTCCGAAGACTAAATCTATATCGTTTGGTTCGACATTTAATCGGGTATATCATTTGAACAATGTGAGCATAAATGCATCATCTGAGTTTCGCAATATTGGTGTTCTTTTCACATCAGATCTCAAAGTTTCCTTCCCTTGCAACGATGTGGCCTCAAAGGGAATGTCTCGAGCTTATTTGGTCTTGCGTTGTTTTTCGACTAATCAATCATCTCATCTCATGAAGGCATATATTACTTATGTTCGACCATTACACGAATACTGCTCTCAGGTATAATAATAATAATAATAATGACGTATATTTGAATCACACGCCTCAAAAGTGATAATCGTGAGGCTATACAAAAGATATTCAATCATTTCATAAGTCAAAAGCAAAATTACATAACAAAAGGAAAAAACTTTACAAAATACATCAATCATTGCTGTCCGTTTATGGTTGTGGTACGTTTATGGTTATACTTGATCAAGCAAAAATGATCATAAAGCATCATACAGAAAAGCCAGAATTAGTTAATTTTGTCATAATGACAATGTAGCTATTGCTTCTGAGAGCACTTTTGCTGATGGGAACACACAATTTTCCTGAGTTTCGTAGGATTGGAGGGGACAGATGGTGAAGAGGATGTGCAACGTCTGACACTAACTGGTTGAAAATCTTCAGTCCTTGGATTACACGTCGATAATTCAATGGAATAAATGCTGTACATTCGCAGTGAGATGAGCCACAGATGATCTTATGACATCGATTTTGAACCCTGTCGAGCATACAACATTGACGTTTAGAAATCCCAACGAATAATGGAGCACAATATTCCATTATTGCACGTATGCAGACATTATATATATCACAAAGTTGAGGAACAGTCATAAAAGGTTTGAGCTGTCTCAGCATAAATGTTCTAGAGGATGCCTTTCTGGTTATCATTTCAGTGTGATTTTCCCATGATAATCTACTGTCAAACATCACGCCAAGAATTCGAATGGTCTTCTTTAAGTCAAAATGGGCTAACTTACGAGTTGGAGAATTGTAACTCCCATCATATGATACAAACATCTGCTGGCGTTTGCTTTTCAGAATTTCCATTTTGTTCTCATTTGTCCAACGACTAATCTCCAGAGATGTAGAATCCAAAGGACATCCATTGATATCACTTTTTACGGCGGCGCATAATGTAAAATCATCTGCATAGCTAACTGAAGTGATATCATCATCACATGGCAGACATTTGTCAAGACCGGAGACATAAATGCCAAAAAGATAAGGTCCTAAAGACGAACCTTGTGGTATTCCACTGGTGACCTGCCTTGTGGTACTGTACTGGCCAGACCATTTCACTCTTTGAAAACGATTCGAAAGGTAATTGCACATGAAACACATGAAAAAGTTATCAAACTTCTCCTGAACCATTTTATCGATGAGTAGTTTGTGGGATAATTTATCGAATCCTTTCGCGAAGTCAATAGTTGCAAGAAGACAACTATTTGTATTAGAGTTCTGCAAGCGACTTGTAATAAAATCCTCCAAATGCAGCAGTGCACAAACCGTCGAACTGTTTGGACGATATCCATATGGATGGCTACTTTGGCAGGTCAAAAATTTCTGCTTGTAATGTGACAATAAACGCTTCTCAAATAATCGCTCCGGAATGGGGAGTAGTGAAATTGGTCTTGTATTATCGAATCGAATTGGCTTTGATTTAGGAATGGGCAGAATATCAGCCACTTTCCACATTTGCGGTATACTTGCCGTTGCTAAACATTTATTGAAGAAATAGCAGATTGGCACAGAAAGACAATGGACTTAGTATTGGTATATAAAATGATCAATAACGAGGTCGACTTGCCCTTCAATAATTTCTTCCAGTTCTCCGATACCATCACACGAGGACATTCTTACAAACTGAAAGCGCTCGAAACTCCACATTATGACTGCAGACGTTATTTTTTCAGTCACCGAATAGCGGCGATTTGGAACAGTCTACCGGACACCGTGGTTAAGGCGGAATCAGTTTCGATTTTTAAAAAGAGACTTCGAGTGTACGATTATTCATCACATTGTTAAGTATTTAAATAATGTATTTTTTTGTTGGTTCGGGTTACGCGTAAGTGTTGCTCTAGCAACCTGTGTAACCTATTGTATTTTCTATACAATAAAAAATTCATTCATTCATTCATTCTACATTTTGACCTCTGTCCAGCCTACACTGTTGCGGATGCAGGTGTGAAATGCACCAACTAAAAGCTGACAGTTCTCGAACGGTGTGTAACGAGTTAATCTACGACATGATTAAAGGACAGGAGAATGAATACAGGCTTGACATATCTACCTCAATTCCGTCGTACACTTTCTGGCAATGCTTTTGAACGAAGTCATTCGGAAGTGGCTGATCAAGTCCCAATCTCCGACTTTCTTCCAGAGCACTTGCACCGTCGAAGTCCACAAAACAAAGTCTGACTGTCAAATCTTCAGGATCTGCCAGGAATGCAGGTGAACCAGCCATAAGTGCTACTCCGCATTCTTCCAGGATCAACTTGCACATGTCCGTTCCCTTTGTTACACCACCGGCAGCCAGCGCAGATCTGATGACCTGTCAAGAATCCAATGAAGTCAAGACTGCACCGGATTGAAGTAGGATTGTCTATGTATCACATAATCCTGACCGCAATGATGCTACCATAGAAACATGTTACAATACCTCTGTGAGCATGATTGAATTCGGACAGCATTGACTCTAACAACCTTGGCTCGGAGTCATTGCTGTCATCTGAAACATGCCCACAGTTACGCATTGTATCACAACACAATCGATGTTTGATGTCACAGTCCGTTCTACTTTGAAAGACAAAATGCAAGAAGTTCTACCCAATATTCCGTCTCTCTGTGTCACAGGTAAAGATGAAAATTATGGAAAATTATGGAAAAAATTGGAAAATTTTGGAAAATATTGGAAAATTATGGAAAATTTTGGAAAATTTTGAAAGTTTTGATTTTTTTTGATAGGCCCTATAATTTGAGCGCTTCAACTGCCGAGGCAGATGCGTACCAATAAATTGGGTCTATAACTCTTGATTTCATCATTATTTCGATTAAAGCGATCGTAGCAATACGATTTCCGTCCGCGGATTTTTGAACATTCCTTTGCCACCAGTGACTTGTACTAAATTGTTAGCATTTTTAATTATCACACAGACACCGTTTGGGATAACGTGAATCTTGCTTTACAATAGGGGTATAATTTCATGCAATGTGAAAGATCTGGAGCAAAGACAATGTACCTTATTTTGGAGTTTGCTAATTGTTAGATTCAAAGTTAAGCTTTATTATGCAGCGTTGATCATAGTGATCCAAATTCTCCATGTGTTGATGAACATGTGATGAAGTATAATTACACAGTCCACGCAGCATTCATGAGCGACCATATTGGAAGATTTAAAGATTGTAAACTTGTGAGATATTTGGAAACTAAAGATATCTTTGATGAGTAAAAGAATATCTATGATAGCTTCTAACTTCTGGCGCATCGTCCGATATCTTCGTTGAGGATACACATCCTCCATTTCTAGCTCAGATGGTTCAGATAGTTCCAAATCGATTTCAGATCTGCCCAAATGAATTTCAGATATGATCCAGATGAATTGGAGATCTCCAGTTGAATTAAAGATCTTCTCAAATTTGAGCTTCTGACAGATATCTGAAACTCAGCTAGAGAAATCTGAAATTCATTTGGAAAGATCTGAAATAGACATGGAAAAGGTGCAGTTGGTACCAAAAGTTAACATACAAGGATGGTAGAGAAGTTTTCGGACTTTGAATATTACGTATTCTTTTCAAACGACTATAATAAGTCTCCAAAAAAAGGAAAAAACGTCAATCACCGAAAAATAAATTTCAAAATTTTCCATTTCCATTTGCATCACTATTCACAGGTAAAAAGGATATTATACAAAAGACATACGAAAAAGAAATTTGAACATTTTAAACAGTTTTATAGGATGAAGCAAGGAGCACATGAAGATGACACACTCATATAGAGAGAAGGGAAATGCGTCTTCTGTTTCTTCTCAGTAGTTTAAGTCTTTAGATGAGCACAGCTTTTTAAGTGGAAGGACCCAGTTGCATGTGATCTTCTTTTTGTTGCAAAATATAATGACATTTACAAGTTGTCGGCGCCTGTTGCCAGACATAGATTAGAGCAAAGTCTGGTAATATCGACAGTTAAAAAATCTTTTAGGGCTCTCACGGCTGCATTTCTCTGTTTTGATATATAGAAGAATAGAATAGAATAAGCGTATATTTTTGAGAATGGAAATCAAGACATAAAGACGAGGCAAAATTCACAAATAAGAAATAATTCAAAGTCAGTTTAACATACAATTACAGCATGTGCGGCGGTTGAATAAAAGAACTGTGGCAGAGCAACGTATCAGATGCACAAACGATTATAAATAATGGAACATTGTGGCAAAAATGAACAAGAGCGTCGGTTTGTTTTGCACACGGGCATCTTAACATGACCGGAAAACAACATCTTATCCTGAGATAGATTATGGAGTATATGGGATGGATTCATGGTTGACTTGAAAACTTTGATGGCTTGGTGCTGTCTTCTAATGGAGATTGGAGTGAATTCACCACCTGAGCAATCCAAACCACATATGATGCGATGGCATGTATGAATATCTATGAAAATAGTTAATATATATTTTTAATTTATATATTTATAAATTTATATGTTTCAATATCATATATGAAACATAATATCCACAAGAATATCTTCTGACTCGAATTCAGTTATCCATGGATTTAATTTCTGACTTTATGTGAAAAGTGAGGTGTACAGCCTGTAATGATATTCGTATAATATCGACATATTGCAGAGCAACATCGACAGTTCCCTATAGAAACGTCATAAAACGACAAGTAAAATTTGAAAAAATAATATAAATATAATAATAAAATATAAAGACATTACATTTCATATGAAACAAAATTGTACACATCTCTGGTCTCTTCGATTGTCTGAAAATGCAAAATTTCATCACTCTCAGCTGCGTTACACGCTGCCTCTAGGTCATGAAATTTCGACTAATCAGACAATCAAAGAAACAACAGATGTGTGAAATTTCTTTCACAAAGAGTCATAAATTAAATTGATAAGCTGACAAATTCGGGTCACAATTGTGACTATGACAAGTTAGATCTGCATAGCAAAACACCAAATGACACAATTTTCATCATAAGCCTATCAATGACTATCTAATCACTTAGTTCAGCGCTTTCAACATTCATTTCATCAATTTCAGACGATATTTTATCCATACGCAGCGATTCAAATCGTAGAAATAGCTTCTGTCCAAGCTGAAATTGCATCTGCCACGTGAAGCACAACAAATGCCTATAAATGACTATTCTAATCACTTGGTTTAATGTTTTCAACGATCACTTCATTTTCTTTACCAGTTTTGAGAATCTCTGCAGTTGTGTAGCTCTTCATAGTTAGTGCTTGTATTCGAACTCCCGAAGCACCGGAGTGGAGTTTTTCAACTCCGACACAAATACACTAACTTCCATAATTGAAGCAATGAACACACAGCAAAGAGCAATAATTCATTTTAAATTCAATTTACGCTTCAATAGTAAGGGAAGAATGAAAGCAGAAGAAACTCGTAGCATTAAAGACTTACTTAGGCGTGATCCTATTCATTGTGGAGCGAAATTCCAGAAATGTCATCGTTCACATCAGGATAATATGGTCTATATGTAGAATACTAACAGGCCTAGGTCTAGCCTTCAAAAATAGTGACTAAAGAATACGATGTGATTAGAGTCAATTATGTAACAAGCTTAGCCTACGCTAGGCCTACATCATGTAGGCAGGCATGAATCTGTACCTGCATATCCACTGATCGGGTATGAATTCGCTGATTAAGCCATTATTGTACATGCCCGTGCCCGCGTCCGTAGGCGAATGCCCGCAGCGGGCCCTACCTCTGTCCATCAGAATACCACCACTTGACAGTGTTCAGACTTCAGTAATTGATGCCCATCAAAGCTACAATGTATTTGCGGACTCGGAGCTTTTCTGATATGTATCTCTGATATCTCCTTGTCAAGTTAGTCACTCATTAAACCACGAGGCATAGAAAGCAAAATAAGAGAATACAACAAAACAAGAGCATGGACATGAGGTATTCAAGCACACTTGTGATAAGCAGGGTGGCGGCCAGATTTCAAGCTTCAAATTCCCGGGCGATTCCCCGGCTATTTCATCGAATTTCCACGTAATTTTTTTATAATGACCAGATATTCTATTCCAACTACACCGCTCAAAAATTATCCGGACACTGCTTTAAATTACTTTCAAAACACTAATGCACGTGTTTTTCGTGGCACAGTGGCCTTGTTCTAACCCAATTTCATACTGAACACAAAAAGCGTGAAAACGGTACTTTTTTCCGACGATATAGTCGTTCCTATGATATTGCGAGTAATACCTATTTGTATTAAGGTGTGGACAAATGTCGACCAAAAGAGTATTGTTTTGTGTAGAAACGTCTTTTAGGTCCCTTAATCTTCAATGAATGGGACTATCTTCCGTCTTGTATAAATGCCTTAATGGAACTGCTTACTTAAGTTTCATGCTTATTATGCACATTGCACAGTAGTGAATTCCACCGTCCTTAAATACGGACATGACATCAGAATGTACATTGAAATTAAGCGCGCTGATCCGGGAAAATCTGCTCAGCTACTGCAATCTGACCTCAACGCGGTGGCCATTTGGTCAAAGGAATGGCATTTGCATTTGAATTCAGAGAAATGTTCAATTATCTCATTTGGACATCGCAATCCTGGCTCTCACTTCAAGATGGAAGGAGACACAATCCAGCGATGTGACTGCGTTAAAGACCTTGGAATTCACATCCCGAAGGATCTCAAATTCTCACGTCACACCATCTCTTGTGTCAAGAAAGCCAACAACGTTCTTTCTGCCATCCTGCAGACTTTCATGTCAGGAGACCCTAACGTACTTATGAAGCTTTACACCTCTTTAGTTCGCCCACATCTAGAATATGCCGTCCCAGTTTGGAATCAATCCTTCTCCAAAGACATTGCTCTGATCGAACGTGTGCAACAGCGCCTGACTCGGAATAATCGTTGAGATGTACTGGACCTCGCGAAAGTATTCAAAATCATGAATCACCGTGCGCCCTGTGATCCGAATACTTTTTTCATCCGAAATGCGTCTACCACTCCTGGTCACTTTCTGCAACTCTACAGTGCTTTCGCTATTCAGGCTCTAAACATGACTTGATCGAAAATTTTGATAAGGAGGAACTAAATTTGTTTTTAGGAGTTCTTATTCTGTCTGGATATTCAGCAGTGCCTTCAAAAAAGACTTAACTGTGAAGATTTAGCTGATGTTGGACAGCACTTAGTCTTCTTGAGTATAAGACGAGATCGTTGTGAACGAATTATAAGAGCTATTCATTTTGCCAATAATTATGAAATTCTTTAAAGTGAAAAAAATTTCAAACTGAGACCACTAATTACACGACTGAATGCAAATTTTCGGACACATTGTACCTGAGAGAATCATGGATTGGGATGATTAGGTATTCCTACGGAGTAAACAATATATTTGTGGCAAACCCATACTGATAGGGTATAAAGCATGATGTCTTAATACTGCAACAGGTCATCTAGTGAGTTTTGATATATATCAAGGCAAGTATTTTCTTTCACGACAAAACACATGCAGTTATGGCAGTCTAGTAGGGAAACATTCTGTACCTTTACTACTCTTCTTGGATAATTTGCCTCATCCAGACCTCAGTAACTGCTATTTTGACAATCCTTTTTCGAATGTGGATCTTTTACTCGAACTCCAGAGGGGAGACTACGATGGCATAGGCACCATACCAGGAAACCGCATATCAAAAGACTCAAGTTCGCAAGAAAGAAGAGGTAGTCAAAGAGAAACGAGGTACCTGCGCTTATGCTACAGATTTGAAAAATGATATTTGTATTTTACATTGGAAAGACAATAAGGTAGTTTCTTTGATATCGACATGTGATTCCATACATCCAATAGGAACTTGTCAGCGATTCTCCCGCGCTAGCAAAACAAAGATTACCGTAGATATTCCTAGTACCGTAAAGATGTATAATAAGTTCATGGGCAGAACGGACCGCATGGACAAAAATGTGAATTGTTGTTGAGTTCCATCAGACGTAGGAAATAGTATCACCAAATTTATTCTTGGATTGTGGATGTTTCGATCCAAAATGCTTGGAATCTTCATCAAAGATGTGGGAATTTGTTTTTGCTTAGTTTCCGATGGCGGACAGCAATTTCTTATTTGACAAAGTATGGTCGTCCATCCCTGGAAAACGTAAGTTCCATGAAAAAGGTGATCTGGGCACAGAGGGCCGATTTGACGGCTTTACCGATTATACAAGTTCTGAGGGAAACAAAAGGCGTCGTTGCGTTGGTGAATTCTGTAAAGCTGCTGTCCGTACTGAATGTATCAAATGTGATGTTGGTCTTTGGGTACAGTGCTCCCTAAGTTATCATACTTCATAGTTGCATTTCATAGGTTAATGCCTAGTGTGACCACATGGTCACATCAATTTCTATGTTGTAATAAAAAGCAGATATATTGAAATATTGTTTTGGATGTCTCACGTGCTTCATATAACTAGTGCTCGCAAAGACAATTGCTGTTTTGAGAAAAAATTATCGGCACTAATCGGTTCAATTTGAATGAAACTGATGTGTCTTGCTGAAATTTTTGAGAATCGCCATCTCTGACTTCGTGGTTGAAACAGACAGAACGTTCGTTTATATCATGATTTGTTTTATTTTTCTACTTGAGTGAAGATATCATTCCCGGGAGAATCTGAAAAATGGCCAAAATTCCCGGGCTCCTGGGCGCGTCCGCCACCCTGGATAAGGAATTACAGTTTTAGTTGGGATTCAAGATGATGGAATTATAGTGAATGTGATTTATCAGAGGAAATGCTGGCAAACAATGAAGAACCTAAGGGCATTTCAACGGTAATTTGAACGAAAAATGTATGGATATTCGCAATGGGAGTCACTGTGATGATTTTACAACCAGAATCGATTCATCAACAATTGCAGCTGAATAGTGATGAAAAACAATCCTAGACTACAACAAAAAATCATTCCATATTCGATCATTGCGGTCGGTAAATAACCCATATTCTTTCATGTCATTATACCTTTTCCTTTTCTGTTGTCACAAACTGCAAAACAGTTGGCACGCCTGCAATTCGTCTGTCTCGACGGCTTTAATTGTCACGTGATCATTGCGTTGTCTTTCCCCAATCATGTGCTGTGGTAATTCCCACTGACTGATCTATTTTTAAAGCAGCTACTCTACCACAGACCTTGTTCTGTGTTCTCTACAGTCTACTCACATGCGGTAAACTGAAGAATATCCTCATCAGGCAAGTGTTTGATGTAAAAACAAATCCAGCTGATTTACTTCATTTCAAGTAATCAAAGATATCATCCATGTCCAAGCAACGCTGAGTACATGAGATTGATCTGTTTTCACACTGTAGACATTTAGTAGCCGTGATTGAGGACATAGCATCCCCCACATGTCGTTGTAAAATGTTCAAGCGATGTTGCTGTAAAGTTATACCGGCAGCGTGGGCGGCGGAATGATCCCTGACGTTTATTTGAGTACTTGGATTAGATAGTCGCCTTTTGGCATCACATTCGATATATTAGATCTCGGCTCATTCCATCGCGAAGAAACCACAACACGAAATCGGCTCTTAATGTATTTGTTGCTTGACTGCAGCGCCACTCGGTACTGATCTCAAAAGCTTAAGGATTATGAGAGAACCGTCGAGGGCACAAGAGATCGTGGTCGAGCAGGTAGGGATGGAAAGTCATCAAGAATTTTTTCTCTCATTTCCATCAACGTCGCCACATCTTGATGAATGCCACAAGATATTCTGTCATTTTCATGGTCAGCATTTCTCTACGACCACAACTGGGAGGCAAAGATTCAGCCGCGCTTCTCTTGACAGAATATTTTGATTATACGGTAAAAAGACCTGAGATTAGCTGCAGCGCGATAACCATAGAGTAGAGTGACAACTGTTTTGCAGTTTGTGACAACAGAGAAGGTATAATTATCACATTAATCAATCAAAAAATTAATCGATCCGTCTTCTTATTACATCACGTAGTCGTACATCTAATCTGCCACATTCATTGTTCATAACCATTTTATCACTCATATCATCATTGTGAGGAATAAGAAGCGGTAATAATGTCAAGAGGTAAGCAGGGTTTCCGCGGTTATCAATTATCGTTTTTCCAGGAGTTTCCAGGAGCCTTTTGATGAAATTTCCAGGAGTTTTACATAATTGGATTTACAAACGGATTTTACATAATTCGTGATATAGCAAATACAAGTTCTTTGTATTACATATGCAGGTGATAAAACAACTGACTTTACAATAACTTTAACGCACGCTTCCACTTCAGCCTTAATACGAATCCCGGGGGAATCTCACCAGTCTTTATAATTCATCAACTCTGGTCCTGATAATAAAGTTATGATTTGTAGCGGTTTATATATTTCAGTCACACTCGGAGTGCGATGTCCCAGTGTGCTCAAACGCATTTGGTCCACCAATCCTCGGTATTTCTAAGTATACATGGATAGCAAAATCTAGACAAATAATCTGATAAATAAGGATTTGACATGTTTATGTCAATTCATCTTCAAATTTGTTCATTTGTCCTTCCAGCGTATCCTCTCAATATAATTTTCGGCGATATAAAAGAAGCAGTTGAAGAAATCTAACAGTGACATTGCTGCGTAAATGTTGTTGTATATCGTCAGTCGTGTCATCCCAAAACATCATTAATATTATATTAGTAAAAACTTAAAGCTGTGTGTGGTGCACCGTTGTATCTATTCTTTTGTTTGCACGGATTCTCCCGCAGATGCACCGAAATGTACGAATTTCGATTAAATTGATGCTTTACTGTGACGCATAAATTATAATCAATGACAGGAATTTTCCGCGGAGCGCGGAAAAACGGAGAAAACGCGGAAATCTTCATGGTCAGTGAGAAATGCCGAATCCTCGTCTTCCAGATACCTGTGACAATGAATAGCCAGTTTACATGAAGATTGTCAGTGATGTATCGAGTGCAAGTCATCCGATTCAATTTTGGCGAGCGGCTGCAAACCAGGTACCAAACTTAGCAGCAAAAGCAATTCTTCTTTTGCAGTTGCCGATCAACTCATCTGATATTGAGCGGTCTTTCAACAACTACAAACTCATTTTCTCTCCGCCGTACCCAAATCTAAGATCAGCCAACTTATTTAACATAATGAAACTTTACTTAAATGAACAAGAGTGATGTGTTGTACTATGATAGTTTGATCATGTTTTGATTAAAACAATATCTTTAAAGAGAAACACACGTATCTTCAGACAGAACAGACAAACAAAAGTCACAGAAGTTAACACACACAATCCATCACATCCTCCCTCCTTTATTAACGTAGGTTAATCAGAACCTCACTCTAGCACGTACAACCGATTGAGAGGACGATGGATAGTAGAGTTCTGAGTTTTGATCTCACAAACACGAACGCGTCCATCTCTTCCGTTGATCAGTCTCGTCACACACCCAAGCGGCCACTTAAGACGAGGAATTCTAACACCATCAGGTGGGGCCATGAGGACTGTATCATTTAAGTAAAGACCGTGGTAACGTTCAGAGCGATGTGGGCGCCGCCAAGATCGCAGCGAAGTCAAGTACTCCCTCTGCCATCGGGTCCATAGGTGGGTTGAGATCATCTGGTGATGATCGTGTAGCTTGACGAGTCTCTCACGGGTTGATTCACCGACTTGTGAGACTGCAGGAAAACAGGAACGCGAGAGTGGTGCAGGAGAAGAACCGTAGAGGGAATGGGCGGGAGTGAAATCCTCTCCGTTCGAAGAACCGTAGAGGGAATGGGCGGCAGTGAGATCATCCTCTCCGTTCGAAGAACCGTAGAGGAAATGGGCGGGAGTGAGATCATCCTCTCCGTTCGAAGTTAGAGATCGGCGATTGATGCTGTTCTATAATGCCGCCAGGACGGTGACTAGTTCGCTGCATGAGAGAGAAACGTTACCCAATGTTTTCATGTAAGCAAGTTTTACTGTTCCGATCAGTCTCTCCCAAAATCCTCCCCACAAGGGTGCAGAGGGAGGCAGAAGGTTCCATCGTAGATTGCTACCATTAAGAATTTTTGATAGCGCAACAAACACTCGGCCAGTGTCACTGATGATGTCAAGAGATTCGATTGACCTCGACGGCCGAAAAATCGACGGCGGCCAAAGCGGCTTCTTTGACATCAAGCGAGTTTACAGCTTTTAGGTGAACAGCTTTAGTAATCGCACAAGTGAAAAGTAGCACCCACATTTTGGATTTGCGACGGAGAGTTAGTGGACCGAAGTAATCCAACCCAGTCTTCTCGAAGGGTCTAGCAGGTTGCGTTCGGAACGCTGGAAGATCGCCTCCAGGACAATGGACTTTTCTTGATCGAGATGAAGTCTCCAGCATCTCGTACAAGAAGAAATAGTCTTCTTCACAAATTGTCGGCATCGGCGAGTCCAGTAGGAGAGATTCACGTCATTGTTGGTAGAACTGACGCCCGTGTGGTAAAGTTTGTGATGAACATCAAAAACAATCAGGCGGGCTAAGGTTGAAGGTAGAGGTAGACAAGGCAGTGGAGGCTCACCATTTCGGGGTTGGCGGAAGATAATTCCTTTCTCTTTGTCCAATTCCGGTCGTCCGTCGAAGATAGGAGCATTGTTAGGGACTTCAGCTCCCCCTGTGAGAGCAGGGTATTCTCGCCAGCCATGCGACCTTTGACAATCGCGAAGGAGAATTATCATTCCGTTATCTTCTTCTGTCGCTGTAAGATCACCAGTTTGCTTTTGGGCGGTTGAGATGTTTGTAATGAATCACTTGACCCACGCGGTTACTCAAGCTGCTTTGCGCAAGGAGGCATATCCTTGGATAGGAAACATATTTTCAATCGAATCAGTGGCTGTCGGGGACGACTCATCTCGAGCGGTGATTGTTGAAGATAAATGAGGACAATCTTGAAGGTATGACGGACCATTGAACCATGTGTGGGAGGCAGGAAGATCGATGGCGCTCATTCCACGGCTGGGTAAATCGGTTGGATTGAGTTCTCCTGAGACGTGACTCCAATCGTGCGGGCTGGAAATGGTCAGGATTTCCTTCACCCTGTTTCGAACAAACACGTCTGAAGGTGGCTTGCGGATCCATCCGAGGACTATCATAGAATCTGAGTACAACTGAGTACGAAGTGACGATAATGGCTGATTTTCCCTGATAAAACACAACACTCGAGCAGCCAAAAGTGAAGCCATCAGCTCGAGACGAGGAAGAGTCAAGCAAGGCTTCAGAGGAGCAACTCGAGCTCGCGAATATAAAAGGAAGGCACTGTCTGTAATTACTTTTGCGTAATTAATATGCTGTTTCCCGCGAATGATCTACGGTAAGTTAAAAAACCATCCTTCGTCTTCAGCAAGTGTCTGTATTCAACCAAGGCGATGTTAGCAAGTTAGTTATGAATCACTTTCACACGATACAAGCTCTTATAGCGCGCTCAATCGACAACGCTGCACACAGCTCTCCCCATACCAATGCGTGCATCGACAACGCGGAACAGTCCAATAACATGAATCATGACTGAGCGCGGGAATACAGACATGGAACATAGATATTTAGATTGTCTGTTCGAGAGTAAACACACTCCCCCTTGAAATAATAACATACATGAATTTCAATGTTTACCATCATCAGCTGTTTTCTAGGGGCACCAAAAGTCCGACAGGACGCGTGACAATACCTCGACGTCCTTGAAGAATTTTCACTCTTGCCGAACGGCAAGCACCACCCCGCCCTGAGCACAAACTAACAAATTTTGCCAAACGCCACTGAATACGAGAACCTTTCTCAACAAGCAAACAAACATTTCCAACTTCCGGCAAATCCGTTGCTCCGCGATTTCTATGGATTCCACCAAAACTGCGCTCCCTCAACGACAGAACATAATGCTTGTTCCACAAATCCCAAAATTGGTTAACTAGAGCTCTACAATACTTGATCGACGGGACTTTAGGGGTGACTATAGCGCTCTCGTGAGGGTTCGAGCCCTCTTTAGTTAAACGTTGGAGTATGAGAAAATGTGAGGGGGTAAGGATTTCTTCAACATCATCACTCACATACGTTAACGGACGACTGTTCAGCACACCTTCAATTTCACAAACAACAGTCCTGAATTCCTCGAATGTCAATGTACGTTTACCGAGAGTCTTTCTTAGGGCCATTTTAACTTCTCGTACTAACCTCTCATAGAAACCTCCAATCCGAGGGGCGTACTGAGTCGTAAAGTTCCATTCAATTTTCTTACAACTTGCGAAGTTTTGTATGCTAGCTTTTGATAGAATTTTCTCGGCTAATTTGAATGTGGGTGCATTATCAGAAACAATGTTGGGAATGCCACGTCTAGATATGAATCTCTTCAAACATTGAATGAATGAGTCAGTGGACAAATCAGGAGAAATCTCGAGGTGAAGAGCACGAATCGTAGCACAAGTAAAAAGGATAATGTAACCCTTCCGGGTACCCTCCCCCTTGCGGTAGGAAAAATAAATCGGGCCGCAATAATCAACACCGACAGTTGTAAAGGGACGATGTGCGGAGAGTCTGAAATCAGGCAGCTGAGGAATTGGTGGAAGTGAAAAAGGCAAACCTTGAACTTTCTTGCATATGAAACAACGTCGCAGGTACTTCTTAACCTTTTGTCTACCTTTCAGTAGCCAAAAGTTTTCGCGAATTTTTGCCAGGGTTGCAGAAACTCCCCCATGGAAAACTGCATCAACATATTCTCTAACTCGATACAAGGAGGAATCAATATTACATCATTACTCGTCTTCAAATATGAAGACTTCGAAATTCGTCCGTGGCACCTAATAATACCATCATCATCGAGAAAAAGGTTCAGATTTCGAATGCGCGTTGTTAACGGTCCTTTACCATTCAAATGATTAATTTCATCAGATAAATACTTTCGCTGCAACTCCTTGAGCCAAATAACTTGGGCATTATGTAATTCAGAAGCGGTTAACGGCTGAGAAATTCGTCTGCGGTGCATCAAGCATTCCCTGAACCTTAAAACGAAAGCTGTCACGCGTAGAAGTTTATTCCAAGAGGAGAATTTCTTTATGTCTATCAGCTGAGAAATGCAGGTTTTGGATTCAATATCTGATACACCTCTTGTGACACCTACCGCTACATTGGCTTCAGCCATATTTCGTTCTGTTTCAAAGATAGCTTGTCCCTCTGAGTTGGGCAAGTTCGGCCAATGTGATTCTGGATAGCCTAGCCAGGCAGGTCCGTGCCACCACTTAGAACAAGAAGCGAGCTTACTAGGAGAAATGCCTCTAGATGGCAAGTCAGATGGATTGTCTTCACCTGGTACATGATTCCAAGTGGCATTGGAACTTGACGACCGAATCTCCTTTACTCGATTTTGGACGAATACCTCCCAAACCTTATCTGTCCTCTTAATCCACTGTAATGTAGTCATACTATCTGACCACAGAAATATCGAGTCGATCGAGCAGACATCCTTGAACGAAGGAAGAATAAACTTCATCAATCTGGATAGCAACAAGGCACCAAGAAGTTCAAGACGTGGAAGAGAGTGACTTTAGACATAGGAGAAACTCTCGACTTGCTTGCCACAATGTTCGTCGATACTGTACCGTCGTCATACACAATACGCACGTAAATAACTGCCGCATATGCTGATTGCGAAGCATCACTAAATCCATGAAGCTGAACATGACATACCTTCCTAGGTTCAGTGCTTTTAAAAATGAATCGCGGTATTGTGATCACAAGGGAAGAAATATTACTGATCCAGTCATACCAAATTTTTAAAAGCTCGGGATTGTCAATCTTTTCATCCCAAGATCGATGTGTGCTACAAAGCGTTTGGAAAATCAGCTTGCTTTGGACAATTGCAGGGGAAATCAATCCAAGAGGATCATACACACTGACTACAGTCTGTAGCACAGTTCGCTTCGTTGGTGTGTCAGGTGAAATGTCACTCAAATATCGCAAATCTATAATGACTTCATCAGTCTCTTCATTCCACTCAATACCAAGGACTTTTTGATGTTTCGGTCGAAGTATTGGGTTTAGTTCAGAGTCAGTGAACGATTTTCCATCAACCGTTTCTGTGCTCGAAGTATCTGACGGATTCAAAGATGCAACAAATTGAGTAAATTCTCTACTGTTAGACTTCCATTGTCTCATATTGAAGCTGGCTTTCTGAAATGTTCTCTTCGTACTTAGATATATCCGCTTCGCTTCATTCAAATTAACACATCCCGTAATCAAGTTATCAACATAAATGTGATCAGATATTTTGTTGAGAACATCACCAATTTCATTTTACATTTGTCGATGTGATATTTCAAGACAGTACTTAAAATGGCTGGTGAAGCTGACAAGCCGAAAACCAGACGAGAATATCGGTAAATGACAACTTCAGGGTTCTGTTTTCGATAAATCATCTACCCAAAGAATTCTGAGAGCATCTCTATCAACGGGCGCTATCTTGATCTGAAGAAAGGCCTTTTCAATATCCGCGAGAATTGCGATCGGAAAGTATCTGAATCGACTGAGTAAAAAAGCAATTTGCGGAAGATGAACTTCTCCTGTCTGAAGACAATCATTAAGAGACGGCTGATATCTTTCTTTGGCAGAGGCGTCAAGAACTATACGAAGCTTAGTGGATTCAGCTGCAGGTCTGAGTACGGGAGAATGCGGGAGATAATGTAACAAATTATCTGTCTTGCGGACATCAGTTACGGATTCAATTATCCCTTTTGATAACTGATCTTTCAAAATTCGATCGTATTCCACAATAATTTCGGGTGACTTTTTCAGTTTACGAATGCATGAAGACAATCTACTACTGGCCATTCTGAAATTCGTTGGTAGTGCTATTGATTTCTTGTCTTGCTTCCACGGAAGAGGTACTACGTATCCATCATCAAATTCAATCGGAAGGGGCATGAACGGAGGTTTACCTTCATCGGGAGAAATGCCAATATGTTCCAACTCCCAAAAGGTTTGAATTTGTCTTTCAAGTGATACACAGTTCGAGTGTGTGGAAGAAGATAAATTCACATGAATATTTTGTGGATTATCAGGCATAGTCAATCGCATAGGACCACAAGCAAGCCAACCGAGCTTGCTAGATACAGCCACTGGGCCGTCTTCTCCGCGGCGAATGTCCACCATGCACAAGGTCATAATACTGATCGGCACTATCAATATGGAAAATTCGGTAATCTGTTCACGAAAATCAACGGGATCTGCTAGATCCAAATCAAAAAATTGCGGAAATTGTGCTACATTAACCGTTTCGGGAGCTTCACTTATCATCGGTGTCGTGCTACCACGCAGTGAAATTAGATTTCGGCTATCCGGTTTTCTGATTGAAAACTGAACTAATTCACTGATGATTCCAGTCTTTTCTGCTCTGCCAAAAGTAGAAACGCTCAGATTATGGCTGCGGCTGTCACAGCACTCAATTCCCAGAGTTCGGCAAACATCTTCTCTAATAAAGGTTCGGTTGCTAGCGAATCAAAAAGGATGCGAACTATTACTTCTCTCGACCGGTCGGGTGAAACTAGAACCGCTCGAGCTGTGGGCATGACAACACATGTCGAACTGCGAACTGCAAGAGACATATCTGCTGATACTTTAGCGCTGGAAGTTAGAGAAGCCACTGAAGTTGGTTGTTGCACACTGGCGCTACTATCGGTCGAAGCGGTAGAAATTGGAGACGGAGTAGTAAGTGGTCTGTTCCCACAAATGCTGATGTGATGAATTTTTTTACATCGCGAACATTTCTTTGATGACATGCACTGACGTCCAGTATGTCCTTTAGAAAGACAACGAAAACAAAGTCCCTTTCGTTTCAAAATCTCAATTCTTTGCGTCACATCGGTGACCGTATTGCAAGACTTTGAATCGTGATCTTGATTGCAGTATTTACACGATTGTGCAGCACTATCCGCATTACTGGAAATTTTTGTACTAATTTTAGTCGCAAGAGTTGCGGCTGACGGCAAGCGTGCTGAAAATACTCGGCCTGCTTCATTTTGGGAAGCAGATGAAGACTTTTCATCTTTTATAAACTCTCGCACAGTGATTTCAGCTTCAAGTAACCTCAGAAAGTAATCTAATTTCGAGATGGAACGTCCATCAATATTTGATCGTTGAAACATGCTGAGTTGCACTTCCTCAGGTAATTTCGCCAAAAGTATTGGAAGCAACATAACTTCGTAATCGCCCGCATGAACATCTAGTTTCGACAAGTTTCTTGTATGGACAACGACGTCGTCAAAAAATCGTCTGATATTTTTAACAGATACATGTTTGAGACCAATGAAGCTTATTGAAGTGCTCCTCGTTACCTCTGTGACATTGCCGAATCTATCTTTCAAGATCCTGATCGCTTCTTCGTAATTGTTGCCTGTCATGGAAAGACCACTTACGGCAAACTTTGCATCACCTCGAAGACATGCTAGCAGATAAGAAAATTTTTGAACAGAAGCAAGCCTAGCATTTCTATCAATAGAAGCCTCAAAATTTTCCCAAAAACTTTGCCATTCAGTCTTTGTGCCGCTGAAATGTGGTAATTCTAATTTTGGCAACTTCACTACCGCGTTCTCAATAGGAATTTTCCCAATATTTCCGTTAAATTTCGGCTCGGTCTTATCCAAGAACTTTTTCAAATCATTTATTGCTGCATTCGAGGAAATGTCATATTCAAGAACTTTCTCGACTTCGATCTCTAAAAGTTCACCGTCTTTATCATCATCGCTATTCCAAGACTCAAAAATAGACTTATCAAGAATTCTTAGTTCATCTATCTTGTTCAAGAGAGTTTCTAAAATACCACTGGCTAAATTCTCCTGATTACTTTGAATAGCCGCTTGACTCTTAGAACACAACTTTGTTATCATAGACCGTAAGGGAATACGTATTCGTGAAAGATTGGGATCCATGATAAATAAACACTCTCAACAACAGACACGACTGGGCGAGGTGATGTCTGTGTAAAGAATAAATTTTCGATATAAGTTCACTTTCAGCTTTCGAATTCAACGTTTGGACGATGTACGAGTATAATCAATTAACGTCCAGTAGAAAATTTGCAAAGTCACTCAATGTATGCACAGATACGAATGAACATATAAAACAAGAAAATGCATGTACCGAGCATAGATGGAAACTGTAAATATTCCTCAGGAATGTGATTAATGATTGAATTAATCAGACAATGTCCTGTGTAAAGCTAGATTTCACATAAAAATTCTTAACCGACACTAGAAGATTACATCAATACAGTAACTTAAAATGAACAAGTACTCATCGGTTATCAGAAAATGTTGTTCATAAACGATTCGTTCAAACCCAGTATCAATTGATTTGACAGTAGTACTTCAAGTTCGATATCAGTCAATCAAAATCTACACTGAGATTCTCCCGATTAATATTGAATTGATCGCACCTAACTTTATCTATAATATGGATGGGTCTCACCGGAATCCAATGGCTATTGTCTCCACAATTTACACAGCAAAATGCCGTTCACATGCAGAACCGTCTTCAATATAATCCGAACGATTATCCAAGTAGCAAAATATTCGGGCTGATCTAAGTTCGACTGTAGAGGTCAATATGCCAATCTGATTCGTCGATTATCGTAGCAGTTATTCACGAAGAAACATTGCACAATTTGAAGAGGTCGTGATGAGTTCTTTGCAGTTGGGCGCCATGTAATTACTTTTGCGTAATTAATATGCTGTTTCCCGCGAATGATCTACGGTAAGTTAAAAAACCATCCTTCGTCTTCAGCAAGTGTCTGTATTCAACCAAAGCGATGTTAGCAAGTTTGTTATGAATCACTTTCACACGATACAAGCTCTTATAGCGCGCTCAATCGACAACGCTGCACACAGCTCTCCCCATACCAATGCGTGCATCGACAACGCGGAACAGTCCAATAACATGAATCATGACTGAGCGCGGGAATACAGACATGGAACATACGACACTTAGATTGTCTGTTCGAGAGTAATCTAAGTTCATTGGTTTTCAGGTAAACGCAGGTAGCGTAGGCCATCTTAGAGGCATCTGTGTAGATGTGGAGTTCAGAGTCTGAGTTCAGTGGCACGTGGCGGGGTACACAAATCGCACTGTCAATCGAATCTTCTTGAAGACAGTTGCATTCTTCTTGATCCTTGGAGGAGAGAGGCCCATCCCAATCATTGCAGGATCTCCAAAGACTTTGCAAAAATATTCGAAGCCTGATTGTCCACGGCGACGCTAAACCAAGTGGATCGAATAGTTGAGCTACGGCGGAGGCTACTTGGCGACGAGTAGTTGCAGGTGATAGGCTCAAGGAGATGGATAAGCTGTCACTAGAAGGAGTCCAGTAAAGGCCAAGCACTTTGCGAGAGTTAGGAGGTGCCTCTCATGTCCACGTCTTCATTACGTTGGTGGTTGACAGGAACTTCCGAAGATTCATTCCTGCTTCAGCGAATTTGGATTGGGCAAATTCTTTAAACTGAGTTACATCAGGCACAGTATCGTCTCCAGAGACAACATCGTCCATGTAGAGGTCATTGCGAAGCTTCACATTGAAGTCAGAAGAATCGGCGTAGTCAGATGAACTCGGAGAACTTCGAGTAGGAGTTAAGGTCCACAGGAATGAACAAAAGGGACGCGCGCGAATTGGCTCACTCGTTTGCGGTTAAGTTTATCGAACCACACAATCTTCAAGTAAATTCGATCCTCGGATCTGACGCTTATCATCAGGAAACCCTTCTCAACACTTGCCACTAGGGGGCCTCGATGACAACGAAAACGTAGGAGGATGGCTGTCAAGTCAGATAGGAGATTCGCCCCTGGTTGAAGACAGTCGTTGAGAGACGGACCTTTCCATGGCTTCGCGGAGGCGTCAGTAGTTATAGGTATGAGATCCGGCGCATCGCTTCGCTCAGCACCGGATCCCACACCCCAGGTAGATACAAAAATGAAAAAATGAAAAAATGAGGGTCCTCTTGAAATTTATAAAAAATTGTTAAAATTAGGGACCTCTTGAAATTTAGCAAATCAAAATGCAAAAATAGGGCCCTCTTGAAATTAACAAATCTAAATGCAAATTAGACCCCCCTTGAAATTTAACAAATCCAAACGCAAAATAGGGTCCTCTTGAAATTAACAAATCAAAAATGCAAATAGGGGCCTTCTGAAATTTAGCAAAAAACAAAAATGAATATGAACAAAAATATTCATTTAAAAATGGAAGATGTAAAAACAAAAGAACCATCAGCCCCTTATATCCTTCATTATCATATGAAATGGATAAAGCAAAACACAAAGATAGAGTCAGGTACATGAAAGATAAGGAGACACAACTATTGTTAAAACTAGAACATTATAATAAATTAAGAAAAAGATGGACTATAGTGAAGAATGTAACACAAGGAGTTGGAGTATTCTTAACAATGTCTTTAGGCGCTCTCACTATTGTCATTTCATCTGGCGTTCTTACAATTCCTGTTGTTGCTACAGCTTTAACAGGTACAGGTGTTTTTACAACGTCACTTGCAACAGTGAAACAATGAATTCATGAAACAAAACGGTTGCTACCCGGACTTAATGAAAAGATAAGGAGTGATGAATGAAGAGAGAGAGATTTATTGTTCTCGCAAAGGAAAACAACTAGCAGCTTTTCCCTAAAATTATTGTGAATAGCGCAATCTTGTCATTTCAATTTACGCATCGGTAAAATTTTGACAGTTCAATTTACGCGTCGGTAAAATTTTGACAGTTCAATTTACGCGTCGGTAAAATTTTGACAGTTCAATTTACGCGTCGGTAAAATTTTGACAGTTCAATTTACGCCTACGTAAATTATTTTCAGAATCAGGTTTTAAAGTGAGTTTTGCAAATGCAAATGCGTTCACAAAATCCATTTAGCGTTTCCTCTCTCCGCATGAATTGATTAAAAGTAGTTGCTATTGTGAATTCAGAACACATAAGACAATTGATAGTAAAGCAGTTGCTATTGGGAATTCAATACACTTAAGGGTAACGATAGAAAAGCAGTTGCTATTGTGAACTCAGAACACATAAGGAAAACGACGATATACGAGACAGTTGTTATTTTAATTCATCTCATTCACTTCTATCATTCATGATGAGCAAAAATTTGGGCGATCGTATTGAAACGACAAAAGGACAAATCGCAAAAAAAGTGTGCCTCATCAACGAATTTGTAAAGAAGAATCATTTCATACATACTGTAAGTTTTCTCACATTTCTTCTCCTGGAGGGGGATCCTACAAGAAATTTATTTATTTATTATAAAATGAGTAACATAAAATACTTACTAAAACAATACGGTAAACAAACAACTACAAACTTTCATCTAGAGAAAATGGCTAAACAATTAGGAATAAGGAATTTCCACGTCTTAATGCGTGACGAATTATGTCAATTAAAAAATAAAAATAATGTAAATTTCATAACGAATCTTCACACTTCAGACCAAAAAGGCGTACATTGGTCAGCGGGACATAGAACTAAAAATGGGGATAATTACTACTTCGACTCTTATGGATTGCCTCCAACAAATGAAGTCAAAGAATTACTTGGAACTGGAATTTATAATACATTTCAAATTCAGAAACCAGGAACAACTTACTGTGGTCAATTATGTTTATATGTTTTGTATAAATTACAAAAAGGAGTACCATTTCTTGATATTATGTTAGAATTGAATAAAGAAATTGATTAAGGGAATTTAATTGCCGAAAAACGTTAGTATCAATTACTGTAATTAAAGTTCAAAAACGAAGCTAGCTAAAGCGGCACCTAAAGATCAAAGCTCGCTTCGTTGTAATTCATTTTGATAAAATCGGCCTCTGATATCTTCATCATCTAAATCTTTAATTTCATAAGTAATCGGATAAGTTTGATTTATTTTACAAATTTCAAATATCTCTTTCGTCCAGTATCCGACGAAGCCCTTTTCAAATTCGTTCTTATACTTAAATATTCTAACTCTATCTCCAATTTTAAATTTCAGCTTACGTTTCTGTAAATTCGGATTACTCTTATTTGAATAATTATTTTCGAATATTTTCTTTCGGATTAAATCAGGGTCGTCAGAAGCATTCTTTGGGGTTTCTTCAATACCAGAATGAACTTTATTATTGTACTGCTCTACAATTCCTGGTAATATTTTTAACCATTTCTGATTTCCTTGCTGAGTAAATTTTTTGAAGATCTTACCTTTTAGGGTTCTATTGAAGCGCTCTATTACTACAGCCTTTCCTGCATTTTCTGTGGAATAAACAGTTTCAAATAGTGGCTTTACATTTCGGTTATAAAATTCCGACCCTTTATCAACGAATAGCTTTTTTGGCTTTCTAAAACTTTCTTTAAAGATTTCTTCAAACGCATATTTAACTGACAGACCACTTTTGTTTTTTAAAGGCTTTACCCAAGCATATCGTGTATATAAATCTATAACGGTCAATGCGTACTTAAACCCTCTTTCATTAGGCATATTAATTAGATCTGCACTCCAGATATCATCCTTATTAAATACTTTTACCTTCAATAGATATTTCGGCTTTCTGTATTCCTTGTGAATTTCAGACGCGTAGGTTCGAGCGTTGCTCTCAGACAGCTTTGCTGTCGTTTCATCTATCCCCTGACCGAATAATATTTTAGCTTGTAAAGCTTTCTTAACAAACATTCTTTCAATTCTTTCTCTAAAGGAAGGATTCTGAATACTATCTAATTCTTGAATCATTTTCTTATCAGCTACATGTCGAGAACTTAGGTCATGATTTCGATAAGCTAAATCATGTTTATAAGCGGCGGCATCTACTCTATTTATTGGTTTACTATTTTCTCTAGGTGTGTTATCATCGTTTAATCTTAAATCTAATCTTGTGCCGGGGCCAGTAAAATTATTCCCAGGTAGATGTTTCTCTTTCGAATATTTACTCCAAATAAAGCCAGGAAAGTTTTCTAATGCTTTTTGTATATCACCTCCGGTGTGGTGAGAATTTGAGGTTCTATGTACTTTTAAGAGATAATCCGTTAGATCTAGATTTGAAATCCTTAAGTTATTCAAATTCATTTTTTAAAGATTAAATCTTATCGCACCATACTAGGATTTAGATATATGCCAGATCCGTCTTTTGTTTCTTTTATTTCAATCAAATCATCAATATTGTGTAGGACATTTTTAAGAACTCGTTTCCCTTCATTAGCTAAATTTAATTTACTAATAAAATTATCTACTATTCCCTCACCTCTAGCAGCTTTCTCTAACTCTCTATTATGACGTTTTTGTTCTTCTAATGCTGCCTTCTCTGATTTATTTTTATTTACTGCCTGGACAATACCAGCTGTCCCACCTGCAACACTTCCTGCTGCTGCTATGCCACCTATGATTAGTGGAATTAATGGGAGAATTCCACCATTCTTTTCTTCTTGTAATTTGATATTCTCTATCATTGGTTTACTTATGTAATACTTCTTTTTGTTAATCGTAATAGTTTTAGGGGTATTTTTGTCAATGATGTTACGTAGTTTTAATTCAACCGTTTTATTATTCATTTTTTAACAAAAAATTTATAGTCTTGGGCTTAGCCGTTCACTTTTGTTCAGAGGGTTTAGCCTATCACTTTTTGTTCAGGTTACTAACCGATCGGAGAGAAGCTCCTCTGGCTTTAGCCGATCGGACCAAAGCTCCTAAGGTTACTAACCTATAGAACTTTGTTCAGAGGCTTCAGCCGATCGGAGCGAAGCTCCTCTGCCTTTAGCCGATCCTAACCATTTTTCCATTAAGAATTTCAATAGAATATTCGGCGTCTTCTAGCAATAAACCATAAGCCATCAATGAGGTTGTGGAATTTGTTTTTTCAATATTAATTGTCACATCACAACCATTCTTAATAATATCTTCCGATTGTGCACTTAAATCAAAGCATAAAACAGGATATAAATTCTTCCAATCTACAGGAGTTAATTGTGCTTCTACTCCAAATTCTCGGCATAGATTTCTATAAGCGTCATATCCTTCCATAAACTGATTATTGGTGTTATCAAATCTTAATGGATCGATAGGATAACGTGTTTGATTTAATGAAATTTGTAAACTTCGAATTGAATTAATATGGAAAAGACTATTGTTCTTATCAAAACTGGCTGTTTCATTCTTTTGAAAAGTGAGCAAAAAATATCTTGGAGTATTTGATGTCCTTGTGAAATGCCAGTTAAATCTTTGTTCGGTAAAAGTGACAGAGCTCGCAGTACGCTTCAAAAAACTTACTGGAATTGGTTTGTTCGTATTTAATCTTTTCGCAATAGTTGTTTCAACCTCTAAACTAGGAGTAATGTGCTTGATCCACCATTCAAGTCTATCAATTTTTAAATATGCTTTCTTCCCAGCCTTTCCATAAAATATTGCTTCATTATTTAAAGTACGATGAACTATGAGTTTGAATTTCAATTGACATGATATTTTATTGTAATCTAAATACCCGAATAATGGAGACAATGACCAATCAACAGTTTGTTTACTTTTATTATTAAAATTACGTCTTTTCTGATATGAGCTATTTTGTGTACTGTTTAACTGTTTCACTATGTTTTCTACATCTTTCGCAATTCCTGCTGCATCTGTTCCAGTGTGAGTTAAATCATCTTTAAGTATGCCGGTATGGTTATCAGGAAACCAACCTTCGATTTCATGCATTTTAGTATTTTCACCTATTGTAACAAATCGAAGCATTGAATCAATAATACCAGGTGAATCACTTATGGTTTCTATATTTTGTGTTGCAACATCTAAACGCATTTGTGTAAATAGTCTTGGAAAGAAATTGTTTTCTAATGTAATATTATCCGTAGCAGGTAATGGTGTTGTAAAATCAGCATCAGAATATAGAGAATATTCACAGTGTAAAAATGAATCGGGTAAATATAAATAACTTTGCTGATTATCAACTTCAAAAATTAAATCACCTCCAGTATTCACTCTTCCTGAAGAACCGGGGTTCATAGCAATTCTTATATAGTCATTCTTTTTTTGATTGTAACTAACGAACGGGGGATCATCTAATCTAAATTTGCTTTCAATCAGAGTTGCCATTATATTTTTTATTAGAAAAAATCAGTTTGGTACTAGAATTTTGCTAGACCATTTCCTCTCATTTCTTCAATTGTTTTTTCATCATGTTTACTTTCCATCTTCGCTAATTGTGCAATTTTGTTTTTTGTTTCCTCTGAGAGCTTTTTGTCTTTTTGCATTTCTTTTGCGTCATTTCTAAGTTTGCGAATAGCTTCTAGTTGTTTTAATTCGTTTTGTGACTTAACAGCATTCGATATTGCACTAGCTGTACTACCTATAGCAGCTGCTCCTTTAGCAGCAGATGAAATCAAATCTTTATTATTTTTAATCAAGTTAACGATACTGCCGATACCAGAAAAGATGCCAGCTCCTTCTGTTTGGACGGCACCTGCAGTGCCTAGGAACTTTTGTGTTCCGACAGTTTCTACACTATCATAATGGTACACAGGTTTCAGAGATGGTTCATGAGCAATTTTATTATTTGAAGCAAAATGTTTAAGATTGTGTTTATAAATTATAGCATTTTTAAAGCTTAAATTTGACTTTTGTGAAAAATATTTACGTTTGTGGTTGGTTAGTAACCTGAGGACCTTTGGGCCGTTCGGCTAAATTCTATTAAGATTTACGTTTGTGAATGGACAACAGCTTCGCGATAACTTTATTAATTGACTGTTGCACTTTATCTATTGCGTCAAGCAGCGTGTGATGTACTTTAATTTCTTTTTCATTTACTTCTAATTTTTTCTCACTTTTCTTTACTTCTGTTTTAAGAGCAGCCAATTGAACTTTAATAGCATTCAACTGTTCCTTATTTCCTTTAGAATTTTTCTTTACTTCATGTTCTAAATTCGTTTTAAGGGTCTTCAATTCACTAACCTTTTGTTTAAGTGCTTTAACTTCATTTTTCATTCTGTTTATGTGCTTTACTTGTTGTGTGATTCGGCTACGTAATTCATCAACACTTTTTTGGAATGTGGTTTGCATCTGTTGAAAGTGTTGTAATAATTTTCGATTCTTTTCGCTAACTTTTTCTAACTCTTCTTTCAGTTGTTTATTTTGATTTGTATTCTTTATAATGGCACCCCTTAAAGTTATTGATAATAGGATTACAATCTTTGATTGTTCTGAAATCTTTTTAAAAAGTTTTGATATATCTGCTTCTATATTTCCATGTTTGCTACTTAGGTCTGTTAGCTTTTCTTGCAGTCTTTCATCATTCTGCTTTAGAACCTTGGTTTCTTTCATTAGTAGAGACAGCAGTGACACAATTCTATCAAACTGTTTATCAACATATTCTTTATTTACCAACTCAGTACTTTGTTGTGGAAGAATAGAAAGATGTAACGGTCCTGTTAAAACGTCTCCAGTTTTCATGATATAGTTGTCTAGGTCTATGTCTGATTCTTGATTATTTGAAATGTAAGCACCTCCTCCAACATTTGTTAACATCATTTTTTCTAGATTATTTTTTTTCTGCTAAAAATATGTTATCTAACGAGGAATTTGAAGCCCCGCGTTCCGAAGAAGAAGTTGAACAAATGTTACAACAACAAATGTTAGAACAACAAGTGCTAGAACAGTCGCAACCAGTAAAAAAAACGTGTGCTGAATGTGGAAAAGACATAACATCTAAGAATTTTCCACGTCATCAAAAAAGATGTCAATTACCAACACAACCAAAAATAAAAGATAGACAATGTTTGAATTGTAATAAATATTTCACTGCCCAGGGTTTTACTAATCATTCTAAGTCATGTACAATTAACACACGTAAATGTACTAGTTGTCAAATTCTTAAACCCAAAACAGAATTTTATGATAGCAAATACCAATGTAAAGAATGTTTAAAAGCACAAGTGCGATGTAATAACTGTAACAAAGTTGTAATGAAGAGAAACTTCGCACGTCATGTAACAATTTGTCATGAGTAATTAAATTTTCTATCTGTAATAGTCCGGAGGTCAAGTCCATACAGTTACTTGAATCTCTTGTCTTCTTTTAAGCTTCAGACTAAATAGAATGATTGATAGATTGGTAGATTGATTGATTGATTTCCGTAATAGTCCGGAGGCCAAGTCCATAGACTCACTTGAATCTCTTGTCTTCTTTTAAGCTTCAGACAGTCCGACACTCACTTTAGTGCCTTGCCTTCATTTAAGCTTCGGACAGTCCATACACTCACTTGAGTGTCTTGTCTTCATTTAAGCCTCAGAGTAAATAGTCCGTAGTAGTCCGGAGGTGCTACGGAGGTATAAAACACTCAAATGAGTGTCGGATTAGTCTGCAGTCTGAAGCATTTTTTCTCATATAAAAAATAGGAAAAAGAAATGAATATAGAACATTCATATACCGAAATCCCGAATCACCATTATGTAAATTCGTAATTAAAAATTAGTTTTAAAAAATATGATTAACGAATACAAAATAGAACACGTGGCAGTTTTAAAAAAAAATTATTCCCATCCTACAAAACCTATAAATTCAAAACAAGCAGTTAAAATTCAATATCATCGAAAATATATGCAATTCGTGCAAGATTATAAAATAAAACATGGTATAAGAAGTTACGCTAAAACAAAAGACTTTCCACTTTGTCTAAGAAGCTTCAGAGTATTTTTAGCATACAATAATTTATGGTGGTTGGTTAATAAAGAGCGATTAACAGTTTATGATTTAGAAACACTACATCAACTAAATATTCCTGTGTATATCCAACGAAGTTGGCGGAACCGAGGTTCTATGTAAAAATGGAAGCGAGGTTCTATATTAAAAACACATAATTTTTTCTTTTAAAAACATAATTTTTTCTTTTAAAAAATATGAATTGTAAAATGAATAACAAATCAACGCATACGCTTGACGAGTTAATAAAGAAACAAATTGATGAGTTTGATGCACAAATTAAACGTAGTCGTAAACGTAGTAAACGTAATATTAAAAAACAGAACCGTAGAACAAAGGAAACATCAGCCACACCAATTACTGATATATTCTCTGATGATAGACTTGGTGATGATCTATTGAATCTGTTTAAACCGAACGTTATCACGTATGAAAATGAACTTTTTACTAATGTAGTAAATGATATACGTGCTCTTTTAAGAAATGGGAAAGTTTTAAATTTATTGGGTGTAATAAACAAAGAAGATGGAACCACGATACCAAACTTTTACGCTACATTTTATAATAAAAATTCATTTGAAACATGGCTTCGTAATCTAGATCACAAATCAGATACTAATGAATGGGTTTTTACAGGTAGTATCAAATACGAAGATTTTGGTATGAAACTAGTACAAAGATCACATAGAGGCGCTGGTATTAATATGAAATATAGAATCAAAGAATACATCGGTCAATATTGTTACATTCCTTCTGAAGATTTCTGCTTTCTAAAATGTTACAACGCCTTACGTGGGTTCAATCAAGAACAAGCTAAAATTATAATCGAGATGTTTAATGACTTTTTATATAAAGAGAAAGCTACATCTAGAACAGGAGTAATGACAAACTGCAAGTTTTCTCAATTCAATACATACTTTGGAGAATGTGTACAGTATTACAGTGCTACTAATCGTCATTTAAATCCTAGAGGTATTACAACGTCTCATGATTACGTTTATTACAATTATTCTCACGAAGGTTCATCAATAGGACACTACTGTTTAATAAATAAATTCCATAAAGCAGAAGCTATTAGAGAAATTGAAAATAATTTCAAACCAATATATAAAACAGTTACTGATGAAAATCGAACAATGCTTCCGTATAAAACCATAACAAAGAAACCAATTGACTATGGTTCAACATATATATGGGATCTCGAAACTTATCCAGATCCTCGTTGTGCAACAGCTCATCCTATTCCTTATGCTTTAGGCGCTATCAATTTCAATAAATTCATGTGTTGCTTACCAAAGCGGAGATTGTCAGAAGTGGACAAACGTTTATTATGTGACATGATGAAACTAAAAAAGAGTCAAGATCCAGAGGAAATTAAAGAACTTAAGAAACAGATAAGTGAATACAACAACTTAACTGGAGCAGAACTTAACAAACTTCAACGTTGTGTGCAAATCTTTATTAGGAAACAAGATGAATGTCCGTTCGGGGGAAACCCAGAGGACGTATGTCCGATACATCAATTTTTCAAAAACCTTGGATCTTTTAATCATTCGAAAGTAACTTTAATAGCACATAATTCATCAGGATTCGATGCATATTTTCCACTCAAATCTAATTTTAAATTAACTAAACCACCGCTTAAAACATCAAGAGGAATACTCACTGCTTCTTTACAAAATCCTTATACAACTGAAAGTGTTAGTAAGTACATTCAACGTAACATAAAACCAAGCAAACCTTTACAAATTATTGTAATGAAATGTAGCTATCAACACGTGAAAACAAGTCTTTCCAAATGGTGCGAGAATTTTAAAACCCCTACCAATATGTGTAAATTAAATTATGAAATTGGCGAAATTACACATGACAATTATCAGGAAAAAGAACATGAGTGGAAACCGTATTTAATTAACGATATTCTTTCTTTAGCTTTTTGTATCTACAAATATAATAATGTTATGCGAGAATTAATTGGTGAAGATATAACTACTAATTTAACATCTTCTGCTTTAACATTTAACGGTTGGATGAAGAACGTACAAGATGACAATACACTTATACACTCACATACTGATTTATGGACTAGAAACTATGTTAGAAAATCTGTTAAAGGTGGAAGAGTTTCAGCCAATATAAGACATTACGAATCTCCATTTTGTAACATCTTGCTACCAATATTACAGAGGTATTTACCTGGGTGCTACGCTGAGGGGGTTTTGCCCCCAGGCAATAATTTAATGGATTTAATGAAGCAGTATAATCAGTTGCAAGACAAGAATGCTCTTTGTAAAGAAATTGAACATAAACTACTCGACCAACGAAATGAATTCTTAATGGCTTTTGATGCAACATCTTTATATCCATCAGCTATGTATGACGAACATTCAGAATACCCTAAAGCTGAATCCGCTAGAAAATTTAGACAAGAAGAAGAACAAGCAGTATTATATCAATTTAACACTCAATCATTCCGTCCTAAAACTGGAATATTCACAGTTGTGTTTCATTATCCTGATGAGATGTTTTTTCAACCAGTTCCTGCGAAAGATAAGGTAAAGAATGAAAACAATTGCAATCAAGAAATAATAAGGTTTAGGAATGGAATGTGTTATGATGTATTAACTTCTGTAGATATACAAGAAATTGTTAGATGCGGCGGGAAAATATTATCTATTACAGATGGTATAATTTATGAAGAAAATTATCACGTTTCACCATTTCGCAAATACATTGAAAAGCTCTTCAATTTAAGAAAAAAATATAAAATAGAAGGAAACACTGTAGGCGATGAGTTAATTAAATTATTAATGAATTCACTATATGGAAAAACCGTACAAAAAGACATAACCACTAAATATCATTTATGGAATGAAAGTACATTGAGAAAAAATTTCACTCAAGAAGTAAAAGATTTTGAAAAAGTAAATGATGAACAATTCTTAGTGAAAGTAGAAATGGAAGATGATGAATTTCTTAAAGCTAATATTACAGACACTGAAAAGACGGCCAAAGGCCTGAGCAGCTGCGCTACGACATCATTCATGCCATCACATTTAGGTTCTTTTATTCTTGCTCACTCTAGACGAATCATGAACAACTTTATTTTAGAAATTAATGGTTTTAAAGAAAAACACATACATTACACAGATACTGATTCCATATACATTTCCAATGAACTCTTCAATAAATTAGATGCGGCTGGATATGTTGGCGGGGAATTATGCCAAGGGAAAAATGATTATGGTAATGGGGGAATTATATATGGATTGTTTATCGCTCCCAAAATAAAATATTGTATTACTGTAGATGAACAAGGGAGACTTAGTGAAAAGAAAACATTTAAGGGTTATACAAAAACTAAAGTAAAAGTAGAAGATTTCATTCAATTATACCATGGCGAAACATTGACAACAATTGTTAATAAACCATGGAAAAGATCTTTAGAAACTGGTATTAGTATTCCTGATAAAAATAATAACACTGAAGAAAAAAGATTCACTGGTAAAATAAATATTCTTAAACGTCAAGCGCCTAATGCAAATGGTATTATGCTACCTTATAACGGAGAAGATGTTCAAGACGAAATATTTCAACGAATAAAAAAAGAATGTAATATAATTGAATACACTGATAGTGAAGACTGGGAAGAGGAATTATAACTCTGTGAACAAATCTTCTATTGACTTTCAGTCGGGGCAAAGCCCCTCGAGGCGAAGCCTAGTCAGTGAACAAATCTTCTATCGTTCGATAACTCTATCATGTACTTTTTTATCAATATTGATTGTGATAAAACCATAGTCGTTTGCCCAAGCATTACAGCAAGATTGTTTAAATTCATCTTTATCTCTTATACATAAGTCTCTTAACAAATCACTTAGGTTTCTTGGATTGATTTCGAAAATCATAAAAATATTAGCATTCTTTCTAATAACACTTCCATCTAATGAATACATACTTTGTGTCAAATAAAAGACACTACAGTTATTGTGTCGTCCTCTTGTAAAATAATTTCTCTGAACTGCCTGATTTCTATCATTAACACAATCATCAAACACCACACAATGTTTTTTCGTTTTATTTAGTTTACTAGGATCTTGCATATTGCCACTATCATCTATTAATTGTATCGTTATGTGTTTATTTTTATTGGGTTCTACTAGTTGTTTATTTTTCGCTGCTTCTTCACACCAGGAACTTATTTCTTCTTCATACTCCGATTTTTCATATTCTTCAAACAGTGAAGCAATTGCTGTTTTTGTAAGATTATTTTCAAAACCATATTTCAAAAATTGATAAATAGGTTGTTCTGCTGTTGTTGTATAAATGATAAGATTGTTATAATCTAAAAATTTGGGTGTCGTGAGAATTTTGAATAATAGATACGTTTTCCCACAACCTGATCTTCCACAGATAACTGATAAAACTTTATTGGATAGGTTTGGATGATGATTGAATTTCACTTTCTTGTTTAGTGGATATTTTACAGAACTGCTTTCACTCATTTTTAAGTCAATATTTTTAATTACACCTCTCGTAATAATAGGTCTATCATAATCTCTTCACCTCCAAAATTTATTGCCTTTCCTTTCTCATCTGTTATTCTAATAGTAATTGAATTAATTGTTTTTCGTGTCACGGGAAAATATATTAATGATTTTGGGATTACATTTAAACTGTAACCAATCGGAACTGTAAATGCTGGATAACTGAAGATATTATTTGTTAGCTTTCCATTAACATAACCACCTTCTATAATATCACATTGAACATTGATTGAATTTATTTCAGTTATTTTAGGTATATTTTCACTGATATGAAAACCTTGTGCATAGAGTTTCTTTTTAAATCCTAATAGTCTTGATAAAGATTTGTCAATATCAAAATCAACTTGATGATTTTCATCTAAAGTAAGAGAAAATTTATTTACTGCTGGTTCAACTGCGAAATGTAATTGTTTCTTGTCTTTAAATTGAATGCCTAAATGTCTTTTTATTTCATTGGAAATCGATTCAACTTCATAAGATCCAGGAAGAAAAGTTAATTCTTTCCAAGTTTTACCTTTGTCATTTGAATATTTAAATCGATCATTTACATCTTTGATAATATTTTGTATAGTGTTAAATGTTGAAAAACTAGTTAATGCTACTTCATAATGTTTTTCTTGTTCTAAGTGAATAATAGGGTCTAAATTACAAGTATGCGAGGAAGTAGTTGTTATAAATTTTAATGACGTACTAAATTTTGATGAGGACAAAATCTCGGTTAAATTTTCTAAATGTTTATTAATTTTTTCTAGTTCTGCCGAAGACATTTTTAACTAAATAATTTAGATAAGCTTTTCGCTTTGCTGTAGTCTTTTTCACTAATAATTTTCTTTTCTGATAGTCTTTTTAAGATTGCATGTATTTCGTTAAAACTAGAGTTATGTCCTTCTTTTGTTGCAGCTAATAAAATCTCTAATCTGTTTATTAATTCTTGCGGATCATCGGGCAGGAAAACCGTTGTCTCTTTTAGACCTGTTCCTGTTTTTGAGTAACTAGTCGGTGTTGAATAACCAGTTCTTGCTGTCGAAGCAGCCATTGGTGTTGAATAACCAGGTGGTGTTGAATAACCAGTTCTTGCTGGCGAAGCAGCTGTTAGTATTGGTATCTTTGTTCTTGTTTTACTGGTACTAGACGTTTTGAATAATAAGCCATTCAAATTTTTATAACGCTTAAGAGTTTTTACAGTTCCAACCTTGTCTAACATAGTTTTGTATTTCAGTAGATCATCAGTATGATAGTTATCTAAATCCGCTCCTCTTAATAAATCCACGAAATTTCTGTCTAAACTGAAAGCTGTTTTGTCTGGTGTGAAAATTAAACTTTCTTTAGTATTTATAAATAATTCTTCACCACCTAAGTAAAATCTAAGAAATGGCTTACCATCTATAAAAATTGTAGAATGTTCAAATAGCATAGATTTCGGTAATTTCTTGTCTATGTTTGCTTCTAACAAACCATAATCATCCATGATGGTTTTCTGCACTGGATCAGATATATCAATTCGTTTATCACGAACTGCGAGTTCTTTCTCAAGAGTTTTGAGTGGGGCAATAGTTTTTTCAAAATCAGTTTTCACTTGTTCAGTTAGGTGCATTTTTTCTAACATATCAGATTGAACGCCAGCTTGTAGCATTCGATATTGTCTATGTTTTTTCTTCATAATATTTTTCTGTTTTATTAATTCTTCTAGTTGTTTTATTTTTGCCTCATTTGTATTCATTATTTTATAAGATAATACTTGAATTTTGTGGTATCATTGGCACACAGCATAAACACTTTACTGAACAACTTATTTTTGTCCTATGGAACTTTGTTCTAACGTCTTTAATAAAGTTCTTATTTCTTCTAAAAAAGCCGCATTGTCTACTTTGTCTTGAGATTTAACAGGTATTTTAGTTGCTTCTCTAGCTATTTGATCAAATTTTTCAATCTCATCTAACGTAATAACATTGTCATCACACACTCTCTGGAAGTAGTAATGTAGTTTATCATATACTTCTTTGACATGCGCATGTTTCTTACTTAAGGATTTTCGTTTCTTAGTCATTACAGATTTATCTATCACTGTTGCAAGTGACGTTGTAAAAACACCTGTACCTGTTAAAGCTGTAGCAACAACAGGAATTGTAAGAACGCCAGATGAAATGACAATAGTGAGAGCGCCTAAAGACATTGTTAAGAATACTCCAACTCCTTGTGTTACATTCTTCACTATAGTCCATCTTTTTCTTAATTTATTATAATGTTCTAATCTTGACAATAGTTGTGTCTCCTTATCTTTCATGTACCTGACTCTATCTTTGTGTTTTGCTTTATCCATTTCATATGATAATGAAGGATATAAGGGGGCTGATGGTTCTTTTGTTTTTACATCTTCCATTTTTAAATGAATATTTTTGTTCATATTCATTTTTGTTTTTTGCTAAATTTCAGAAGGCCCCTATTTGCATTTTTGATTTGTTAATTTCAAGAGGACCCTATTTTGCATTTGGATTTGTTAAATTTCAAGGGGGGTCTAATTTGCATTTAGATTTGTTAATTTCAAGAGGGCCCTATTTTTGCATTTTGATTTGCTAAATTTCAAGAGGTCCCTAATTTTAACAATTTTTTATAAATTTCAAGAGGACCCTCATTTTTTCATTTTTTCATTTTTGTATCTACCTGGGGTGTGGGATCCGGTGCTGAGCGAAGCGATGCGCCGGATCACATACCTATAACTACTGGCGTCGCAAATGATCTTCTGTTTTCCGTTTTGGTAAACAGCGTGATGAGGGATGAAATTTCCACCATCTTCGGAGGCTGGTTCTAGAATTCCAAGCTTGAGGTAATCTTCGAGGGTTTCACTGTATGACTACTTCTTCTCTGTAGACGAGCGCTTGAAATGGGAATTTCTTTGATGAGCTTGAGTCAGCGTCATAGACGGTCGAGCAGAGTCTTTCCACGGAAGAGGGACTTTGTAGCGGTCAACATTGAATCGAGGTGAGACGGCCTTGGCTGCAGGTAATGAAGGAGATTCGATCCCGATACATTCAAGCTCCCAGAGCTGAGAAACGTCATCAAGTCAGGAGGAATGACGCAGACTCTTGAAGATTTAGAAAAAAGAATTGTTAGGACAAGTAGATGCAATCGTACCACCAATAATGTGGCCAAAAATTGACGGTGTGAGAGTCAAGCGTTCATGGGTTAGAACACGGTCTTTGCATAAAAGTATTTGAGGAATGGCATCCATACCTAGGAGAATGTCAGTAGCGGAATCTTCGATTGTGCAATCGGCGAACTGGATCTGCGGAAAGCGCTTCTGAATTTCGATGAGTTTATCACGAGACAGCGTGGGAGTTGGACTGCAGATGGTCGGTACTGATATTAGCTTAGCAGTGACGCAGTTAGCACCGTACAGGCTGAATAATTGTTGGCGATAAGTAGCACAGTCAACAGGAGCAGAGCGAGATCCGAGGAATATTTCGAATTGTCGAGAGACACGATCTAACATTGGCGGTTTTCCTTTGCGAACAAGATTGTCAGTCACATAACTTTCTTCGGAACCAGAATCGAGTAGAATGCGAGTGGTGCGCTGCAAACCTCGTACATGAACACGAGCTGTCTGGAGAATTGAAAACCGTCTAGTGGAGCAGTTTGGAGGCACAACGTTGATTGAGGTTGGTGAGGTAGAAACGGAGTTACTTGAGGAAGGAAGCACGGGTCGCGGTGTGACGAACAGGATCTCGATGGAGCAAGGTGTGGTGCTGTTGATCGCACTGTCGACAACGAGTGGAAGATCGGCAATCTTTCTTCAGATGATTTCCCAAGCAGTTGAAGCACAGGTAAGCGCTGGCGAATGAGTTCAATGCGTTGATGCGTGTCGAGATGAAAGAAAGTCTGGCACTTGAATGGAGAATGAGACTCACTAGAATCACGAAGTCGGCATGCCTGGAGAGAATTCACTTTCAATGAGCTCACAGCAGTGGTAGGTCTGGGATTTGTGCGCGGATATGCTTTCTTGGGAGCCTTGATAGCGGATGCCCAGTCGATCGTAGATAGGGTCCGATTTCGCGAAGTCACGCAGCTTGTCCAAGTCGAACTTCTCTCTGGGAGATCTGGAGCGTCGGGCCCATTCAAGCTGACTCGAAGAACGCAATTTACCGGTCAGAAGAGGAGCAAGGAGAAGTCCATGCACAGGAGTGGAGGTAGCAGCAGTTGTAGAGGTGGTCAGCACTTCACCAATTAATTGAGTAATTTCTCACAAGTGTGATTCGAAGTTCGTTGTCATATTTCGGAAGGAAGAAATGTCATTATCTTTAACCAAATTTAGATTCACAAGGCGGTCTGTATACAAGCTGATTAACGCAGAGGGATCATCGAATCGATCTTTGAATATCTTCAACGCTAATGGATAGTTCTCTGAGGTACATGGAATGCCACGAATTGTATCATGAGCCTTTCCACGGAGCGAAGACATTAGATACGTAAACTTTTGCACGCCTGGAATATTTCTGTTATGCACAGTGTCGTTAAATTGATCATAGAAATGTCGCCATGCCAGATAGTCGCCACTAAAGGTCGAGAGACTTATCCTAAGCAGGCCTTCTAACCCGGAGTTCGATGAAGCGGTAGAAATATTACTCGATGCATTTTCAAGTCGAAGGGAGTTTATTCTAGTCAAGGCGTCGATAGCAATGTCGGACAATCTCTCCTGTTCTGCGATTTTACACTCAACTTGGTCTTCGTCTTCTACGAGGTTCAAAATCGTAGCACATACTTCTTCAATTTTTGTTTTCGAAGAGGAAAGTTTTTGTCGATGAGCGGTTACTGCAGCCATATCAGTCTGAGAGGAATTCCATAGGTGTTCTTCTTCAGATAGAATCCGATTTAAACGCAAAACATATGCACGGCGGGATGCTTTAGCCCTGCGGAGTGAGTCCATAGTTACTTTCCCGGGTCGCGGCACCAACAAGATGTGAGGATTAAGTAGCGGTAATAATGACTTAAGGCCCGGTCAAGAGGTAGCTTCCCGTCGGTACTCTATCGTTCGGAGTTGAAACGTTAAAATCGACTTGGATTGTCGAACAGCTGATTTTATTCACATTCCTTACATGGACAACAGTAACCAATTTAGATTTAAAGAGAAACACACGTAGCTTCAGACAGAACAGACAAACAAAAGTAAAGGTCAATTTAAGTCACAGAAATTAACACACACACACAATCCATCACAATCATCAAGTGTTGCAAAATTCAACTGTTCATTGTATCACGTGTTCCAAATTGGAAATAATCGTTTTGACTTTTGGATAATATCAATTGCAAGGAATCATGCGGTAGTGACAACATTCCTTCACAACTCATGGAAGTTGCTAGTCACATTTTGCCAAGCCTACTTACTCATCTGTTCACTTTATCATTCACTGAAGTTAAAGTTCCCGACCAATGGAGATGTGCCAAGATTTTCCCCATACCTAAGTGTAAAAGGCCTACATTGAATGATGTACGACCGATTTCTCTGTTTCCTGTGGCGTCGAAACTCCTAGAGCGCCTAGTTGTAAAACCTGCGTTACCCTATCTGATGAACATGTACGGGCCTGACCAATTCGGATATCGTGAAAACTCTTCAACTTGCCTCGCAAATATAAAGCTCCACGAGTTTGTGACAAGAACTCCAGATCAGTCAAATGTTTCTAGTGTTATGATTGTAATTATCGGAGAATAATCAACTAATAGATTATAGTTAGAATATGGAAGCTAGGTAGGTTAAGTACATTGTGATCCCGGGTCGTAGGCTCTATTCCTGCCACAGCCATAAAATACAAATTTCTAAATAAAATAAATAATAATAAGTATTTAGCTAGAAAATCATTTTAAGTTACTAAGTTCCGTGCCGATGGTATACGCCAAAGATACTATAGCTGTTGCGTGAGTAGTGACAACCAAAGTTTCCTGATATCAAGATTTACGTGTTGGATTTTACATATTGGAAGGAGGATTGCATGGAGCCACTTACGTGAGAAGCAGCAACCAAATCTCTTAATATGAATATTGGAATGCAACATTGAATATCTAAAGAGAATGTTAGCTATTCAGTCAATACAAGACACCAACACCCTTAATTCCCCGACCGCAATCGCCTGACCCAGGAATCGAACCGAAGTCCGCGGTGGAGACGAGCTCGCACCTTCTTCACTCAGCCACGCTGACTGCACTCGCCTGACCCAGGAATCGAACCGAAGTCCGCGGTGGAGACGAGCTCGCACCTTCTTCACTAAGCCACGCTGACCGCACGCATCTGACCCAGGAATCGAACCGAAGTCCGCGGTGGAGATGAGCTCGCACCTTCTTCACTAAGCCACGCTGATTGCACTCGCCCGACCTACGTGTAGGAATCGAACCGAAGTCCGCGGTGGAGACGAGCTCGCACCTTCTTCACTAGGCCACGCTGACGGTTCAAAAGGAATGCGAGTGAAGGCAGAAGTCATCTCTAAGTGATATCGACATCATATTGCCCTATTATTATTACGGAATGTAACATATTGGAAAGTCGAGATTACATGGAAAGTCATTCATCAAAATGGTCACGACAGACTGAATGGAACAATAGTCTCTACATGTCATTGAAGATCAGACCGAAAAATTGAAACCTTCGAAGCTGAAATCCACGTGGACTAATCCCTCTTTGAGGAAGGGCTAACAACTTGCTTGCGAAATTGAAATACTATAAAAGACGCCGAGAATTCAGCAAGAACAACAACTCCTTGAGTCAATTGAGTAAACATTTATCGACAATTTCTGACCATCACTTCCTTATCTCTGGTGAGTGTCGCCGTGCCATTGGTGTCGTGCATTACCCATCAGACTAAAGAACATGGTGTTCTAGTTCTCTCTTGTACTAAAGACTCACTAACTGATCTATTCTTTTTCACGTTTCTCGTCCGCTTTGTAACCGGAGAATAAAAGCTTTTGTGTGTCTCGTTCACTATTCGTTTTATCATTATAGAAGTTTCGGTGTCTAGTTCTGATCTTGGTTTTACACCGAATCGTGGATCTGGGAATAGTTGATGTTAGATTCGAATATCCTATCGGTCAAGTTCGAACCAAACATTACACTGGAGATCCCACCGAGATCTGAACTCGGATGGCTGGATTCAAAGTCCAGAATACTGCGAATGCGAACCAAAGAAATGCGAATTTATGCAAATATCGGTGCATTATTTGGTCCACATTGTGTCAGCAGAGCAGCAGAGGGAATGAGACCAGATCCCAGAAACACAGAAAATACAAAATCATCCAATACCATCTCAAGCATTTCAGGTGATATTCGTGAATATAAAACAGAGCTCTCTAATCATTTGAAACTAGGTAAATAGCATTAAATCATAACACCAAAGCTCAGGAACACCAGAAAATAATGTACGACAAAGTGTAGTAGCGGTGGACCCGCTACCAGTTCCTGGTATTCTACAGTCCTTCCTGCAAGCCTGGAGTCCACAACCTTCTGGCTATCATCTCCCGCTCCGCGCGTGGGTGCAGCTCAACCGCCTGCGATCCGGAGTTGGTCGGTTCGCTCCCGTAATCAGCACCTGTGATTCGGCGGCATCCGACCTATGTTCCTGCCGCCGCCCTCAAACTGCTGAACATGTGTTGAACTGTGACGTTGTGGGCCCCCTTTGCCCACTGCCTGATATTGACGATCTTCAGCTTCTCCCGTACTTGTTAAACGCCAGTTTATAACTTTTATTGTCAAGCGATGATAAAAAAATATCGAGTGCTGTTTTAAAATCGGCCTGAATGAATTAGATAGTCACTACGGACAATAAAACATCAGGCATCATTTACCAATTGAAAAAAAATCAATTTTGGGCCTATATGTTGTTTCCTGGAAATTGAGATGGAATAATGGAATCTACTGATATAATATTTAGTTCATGAAATTCGTTTGTTTCCAGGTTCCAGGATTTAAGTATAAGACCGATTGATTGAGGCCAAATTTCCAGTCCCGCGTGAGATTCGAAGGACTTTTTTTCCTACAAACCTGAGGTTACAAAACTTAATAGCAGTTATCATCAAGTAACATATTTTGGCAAAAAAGGACATTGAGAAGTCACATGTCAGAACAACATCCACTATACAACTCATAATATAGAGTCAGTAGGTTACTGCAGAAATTTTCACAGGAAAAACAAATGCTACTGTGTCATTCGAAATATGTCACAGTTATAAAGCGCAGTAGATTTTGATCATTTCAGAAAACCAAAGACACTTTTATGGAACTACTTATTAAACTTTATGGGTACCAAGGAGTCACTGTATCATTCAAAATCCATGTAAAAAACACGATTACCAGATCCACCCTATTTGATAAACTGATTTCCTTTCATAGCTGTTTAAACAAATTTATTTATAAAAAACAAACCAAATTAGGCCTATGCAATATGTCCTTATTTCGCTTCGATACGCAAATCACGGCAAATTTTCTGATTTGCTGATCTAATTTTCGATTATGTAGACAATTACACCTGCTGATTAAGATCATTGCACTTATTGGTCAGCTTTGATTTGTAACATTATTAGGCTTCACATGTAGATGCAACAGCTGATAAATGTGCCTCTGCATGAACGCTCCGCTTCACGAGCGAGAATTTGTTAAAATAAACAAATCTGTAAAATTGAACAACTTTTTTTGCGCATGCAAAGAAAAGTGGGAGTTTCCGCATGTTTGAGAGTGAAAACTTGATCACGATCAAAAGTAAAATAACGGATAATTTGAGTCGAAAAACCTTAAGTACACACTAGTTTATAACTCAACCAGAAAATCCATAGACACAAGGCTTCTTTAGATTATTGCATCAACCTAGCACCTGAAACTAGCAAACTGATACTTCGTAGGCTATGATGTTGACTTATTAACCGAGCATGTCTAACGGTATGTCACCTACATGTATGTCCGAAGTGTTATTTAATACGGATCGGATATTTGGGGAGAGTTAACCTCCCACGCAACACAAAAGAAAACTTGAAGTGATTCAGAACTCGGCAGCAAGAATAATTACGGGATGCGTGAGTGCAACAAACATCCAATCTTTGCTACTTGAAGCTGACTTAACACCAGTTGTAATAAGGTTGCGGAGTAATGCTGCCAGAAGATTGTAGATAATGAAGCGAATGCCGGATGAGGATCCCCTCGTGAAAATCGTAACCGCGACTATACTGAAGCAATGACTTGTAAGACATAGAAACTGGAAAATGGCACCAGTGAACTTCACAAGCAGAAAAATAGTAAATGGGATAATGCAAAAAGAACAAAAGTAACTGGGATCGTTTACTAAAAGATGATATGAGCCCCGACCAACTGTCTAATGCAATTGCAGAGAACCTGAGGAAAAAATATCATGCTGAAGTATGCGAAGACAGACCAACTTTATCTGATGACGATTGGAGTATCGATATTGATAATGAAACCATATATAAAATCTCAAGAAACTTTCGTGGAAGAAATCAGTGGGTATAGACGATATACCAACAAGACTGTATTCAGAAATGGCTGACTTTATTTCAAAACCACTGAAATTAATTTTTCAGGCTTCGATCAAGCAACGTCGATATCCTACAGCTTGGATGATGGCAACGATTTGTCCGATTCCAAAGACACCTTCACCAGACATTGCGAAAGTTCGCCCAATCAGTTTGTTTCCAGCCGTGTCTAAACTATTCGAGAAGATTGTACTGTACAACATTAGTGAACATATAGAAAGGAATTATGGTCCATCACAGCATGGGTTTCGAAAGAAACATTCAACTACAACCGCCCTGATAGAAATAATTGAAAATGCCGTTGGACATTATGACGATCTATCTTACAATGGTTCCGCTATATTATCATTCGACATGACGGCTGCATTTGATTCGATCAATCATCAACTGATAATTGACAAATTCAAACTATTTGGGTTTCCTAGAGGATTCATCAAATGGTTATCGTCTTACCTAGACCAAAGACAGTTCATTGTTAAGGTGAAGGGAAGTGCATCTCAACCGATGGAAATGCTACGCGGAGTACCTCAGGGATCTGTATTAGGACCGTCGATATTTTCTGTCTAAATAAGTGATTTACGTCCTGCACTACCATCAACGGCTCAAATTAGCTATGCAGATGATGTTAATCTTGTGCTACCACTGAAGAAAATTTCTTATGAGCTTGACCTTTTAGCCGAAATTCAAAATGCGGAAGAATGGTGTAACAGAAATAGGATTTCCCTGAATAGAGAAAAATCTTCTGGTCTGATCTGTCGACGGCACGGTAGTCATCCACTAACAACTAAACTTCCTATCCGTGTAGTTCAAAATACGAAGATTCTTGGGGTGCATTTGACCGATACGCTAACGTGGCATCACCACATTTCTAACGTGATTTCAACATGCAATCGAAGATTTTTTGTTTTAAGGAAACTGAAGAGCCTAACTACTCCCAAAGAGCTTGAGCTCGTGTATTCTGGACTTTAAGATCTATCATGGAATATGCTTGTCCTGCGTTTGTAAGTCTGCCAAAGAAATTAGAAGATACAGAGATTGGATTATCGTGCCTACAAACTGATAAACTCGAATAAAGAAAATTCGCAAACAAGATTCACACCAGACAGATTGAAGACGAAACGTGAAGTTATAAGTAAAAGAATCTTTATGAAGGTGGCAAACGATAAATCTAATGCCCTACACAAATACATTCCCAAACGCTTACAGCATTCAAAACATTACACTTCAAAGTTAACACGCACCAAAAAATACAAAAACACATTTTTCCCTTATGTCACTACTATCCTGAATAAACAACTGTAAATATGCGTTGATTGTGACATATTTTGCCTGATTTTTTAAACGAATCTTTGTTATTTTTAAACTTATTTATCGAAGTTGAACTTTTTATTGAAACTGTATTTTCTTAGTAGCATTTATCGCCATCAGTCACTGTAAATCCCTTGTGAAACTTGATTATCATTCATTCTTGAAATACACACCATTATTATTATTATTATTATTATTA
>CAJQUW010012790.1:0-115595 GCA_907163375.1 Prostheceraeus crozeri
GTACATAGTCTTTGTATGTTGATAAGTACTTCCTATCAGTACTATTTTCAACATTATTAAACACGTGCATTCGCGCTGTGCTAGTGTATCCAAGCAGTCTTGTAGTTGTACATCTTTCCAACGGCATATATTTGCCATGGCTAATAAAATGTTGATGATGATGATAACTATATCTTCCATGATTAAATTGCAATGTGCATATAAATTGTGATAAGCCACGGCCAACTAGAGGATACGGCCGGGACACGTGCATAATGGCCTCCAAAAAAGGAGGCCGAACTGTTATCATACTGCATCCTGTTTTTAGATGACAAATTAATGTATAGATTGTTAATATCATAATGGAGAACGACTGAATGAGATTTACACTATATTTAGAAAGTTACAAAGCCGGATCGAATGTCAGTACAAATTATTTCCTCCTTTTCGAAGAATACTTAATCAATTGGGTATTTGGCCTTTTGATAGGGTCCTTCATTTTCTTTTGGTAATTGTTGAATATGATATTTACACATGTAGAGATCAGGATTTTTTCGATCGAACGTGATGATCTTCACACGAAAATTCGATTAGTGTCAACTTTTTGCAAACAATGCTTGCAACATACTCGGAAAAATTGGAGTGTTTTTCTTTTTCTTTCAGAAAATAAGAAAAATTTCCCATCAAAATAGAAAACACTTCACAAACCGAGTCATGAAGTAATTCATTTGGCACAGTCAAACCTCCTCTGTTCAAAGCATCAATATATCGACGATCATTTGACTGAATCAAGTTCTCGTTCAAAAATACACCACAAGATGAACAATTGAGATTGCGAATCTTTTTCGCAATATAGCCAGAAATATACACCGCTACTTCATTTTCAGTATCAGACAACGAATAATCGTCAGATAAATTGTTTACATCATCATCAGTGACAGTCAAAGAATCTGTATCATCAGATGCATTGATGATAGGATATTCATCATAATCTAAATGTCTGAGGCTTTGACAAATCTTAATGATCTTCTCAGACTTGTCAAGTTCATATAAAGATACGAGGAAACGACCGCCAGACATTTGTCTGTATCTGCCGAATCTTTTCTCCAATGCATCTGTTTGAAAACGCGAAGTTAAAATGAAATCATAATCTTCATTAAGAAGATCGTTGCACAAAGTTGCTATAGCTCTTGTAGACTGCACTAATGCTTTCCAAGTCTGCTCAGAAAAAAACTGTAGGTTTTTCGTTTTCCAAGACTCAACCCACAGGGCGAATTTCAACAAAAAATCTGTTTTACCGTCATTAGGTCGAATGGCATTCGCCAACTGCAAACTATGATTTGGTGACTTGGAATTAAGAAGATCCCACCAAACGGATACAATTTTGATAAAATTTGAAGTCGAATGAGTAGTTGCGTCTTCAGGAAAAAGCACAATGGCACTCGAATTTCGCCTGTCAAAAATTGCTAATGCTAAAGGAACATTCTGCTTTTTATTTTGCGGATGTAAAGCCGCAAATGTGATCAAAGGAGCTTTCTTAAGCAATGTTTTGTGCTCAATGTCGAACACTTTATTGAGAAAGTTCCAATCGATGAATGATTTGTCAGCTAAATGCATATCAAAGACATCGACGGAGGCTTGAAATGACGTAACACGGAATCTACGGATTTTCAACCAATTATTTCTGATGTTTTTCATCAGATGAACGACATCAAAAATCAGATATATTATCATATTGTCGAATAAAATAGCAAAATTCCCATTTGATGCATTTGGATGGGGATACCGACATTTGAGACGAGTATATAGATTCACATTAACAGAATGATTATCTGTAGACAATGCACGGATTTTTACACTAATATTTCCGCATTTTCGAATAATATCCTCGACGGTCTCCATTAGCAACACGGCCGATAACTTTGTGATTGGTAGTGCCCGAATGACAACAGGGATTGATTTCTTGAGGAAAACGAGCATGAAGCAAACAACACTACCATACAGTTCTTCTTCTGGTGATGCTCCGATCATTGACGCTCCATCAAAACGCAATTCTGGTTGAAGATACATTTCATCAATTAAAGGGTAGCATCCTTACCAATTTCACCGCTTTCCAATAGAGATGACACAAATTCAGAGAGTTGAGATCTCCGCAGGTTACTCTGCGCAAAGTGCGCAATGATGGAAGAGGAAAATGTTCACTCAAAAAGTTGTACGCCGCCAAAGATGTATAGCGTATATATATTGCGAATCGCATGATTATGGCCGGGTATGCCACTTTTCCCTTTATATAAACAAATTTCTCCAAAGCTGACAAGAGAGGGAAATCACGATTATCATCAGAAAAATTCTTAACGTAGTTGCACAATTCCATCAACTGACTTCGTCTGCTCAATTGGCACCCAGGCTGAGATCGTAACCAGGCGGGTAAAGACAACTGACGGCCATGAAAAGATAATCTAACATGGAAGGATGAATCAATCACAATGGCTCCGAGAACCTCGGGCATCCCTGAAGATAATTGATAGACGCGAACATAATCGCTAAATTTCTCCAAAATCCAGTCAGCCGGTTTATCATTCACGTCGAAGTCAGTCAAAGAATGTATTTTATCACGTTGTTGAAAAACCTCCATCTCATCCATTTGTATATTCCTGTCAGTAGGACATTTCCGTCGAATAGTGATAGGAGCTCTTACCGAGAGAAGAAAAGAAAAAATAGTAGGAATGGGATCGTCTTCCCATTTCAATCTTTTTCGTCCTGATGGTGTCGTCCGTATATATTTGCTATCAAAATGTTTTTCACAAACGAATGTATTTTTTGTCACAATCAAATCTTTTCGACGAATTGCAATAATCCATTGTTGCTGCAAAGTTTTTTTATTATCCTTTGGAAACGAAAACTCTGCCGCATAAGGACTTTCTGAGGCGTATCCACTTTTGCATAACGGCACGCAGCACTTTTTTACCATGTCGAACTCTTGATATCTGATATGGACACTTGAACTCTGATAGCAGACAGGAGAGAGCAGTCAAGTCTCGCGTTGATCAGTCAAATAAGTGAAGCTGACTGCCACCTGCGCGCTGTGCATGTGCGAGAATAATAAACTTGGCGTTCCATTAACTGATCGATACAGATGGTAGAACATACCCAGCGTCTGCAGCACAAAGACATTATGACCTTGATGTTGTGCGACTTGACTCGGCTAATGAAGTTTTCTCACCCTACAGTCAGTAGCTTTATGTTGCAATCACAAATTTAATCCTAATGACTGATTACATTTAGCGAGATGATCGGCCTCCTTTTTTGGAAGCCATTATGCACGTGTCCCGGCCGTATCCTCTAGTTGGCCGTGGATAAGCGCATGCATTCATTTGTCGTTCGGCATGTGTATAGAGTCAGCAGAATGCACTGAATCTAAGGCCGACTGAATTGTTTTCTATTACTCCCGAAGTGCATGCTGGCAATGGATGCTTCATCTACTTGTCCATATCTATTATGAAACAAACGACCAGATGATGGTTAACGATTATTAATATTCACATATCGTTGTCTGAGTGCGAATATGGAATGCGTTTGACCATCGCACGCATGAACGTCGTCATGCATTCATGGAGCAGGCGCAGTATTCGTATGTAGAATTTTACTTTCGTCTTATTTGCATATTGAGAACTCGGAAACAGGATTCTGCAATCTATGTTATCCTATCTGTGTGTAAGATGGTTTCCGAAAGTGAAAGATCAAAGTCATTCTAAGGTAAGTTATTCCTGGAAGAAGGTGAGTTTTGGGACACTGATAGCCCCTAATACATGTAGGTTTGTAGCATGGACAGCTAGAAATCTGGTTTGCAGTGCAGATTTTGTCTTTAACGCCTGTCTATATAGCTATGGAACATCCTGCATTAATCATTCAGGGGAGATAACATTTGATAGTAAACCCTTAATGAGCAATCCGGACTTCATTCAAAATCTGCACCATCCCTTGTTTCCAACATGTTTTTTTGAAAAAGAAATGAGAAGTCAGTGTAGTTTTTATTTTCCATTTAACTGAAAGTGAAAAAAAAATAGTGAATAGGCCAAGCAATACACATGAATGGAATAATAGGCAGGTAAGACAAGCATGATTTGCTAAACTCAAGTGAAATAAATGAAATGAATATCAATGGGTGTTTTATCACTCAAGTTGGCATGAAATCACACTTGAGCATCATTCTCATATAATGTTTCATGGTCTAATTTTGACGATTTATGTATTCATCCATTATTTTCACAATATGCTAGTAATAAGCAATTTATAGGGATGCATGAGCCACCTGCAACATTAATCAATAGAAACTTTGCGGTTCAAATGTAAATTGAAAATTGTCGATAGTCCAACAAGCAACAAAAATTTGAAGCCATCGAGTGTTTCAGGGCGATCCGCGCGGCCATTTGTGCAATGGGTTATCCAATGTAGGCGAATAATGAAGGCTCAGTAGATTTATTCATTAATTGAGAAATATATATTCGGAAGGTTGTAATTGAGTGATATTCACCGTATTCCACCCTGGGGGCGCAGTCGCCTTCCTTACAGTTCTAATAACATTTTTGTACTCGGATAAAATGAATTCTGTTCTTGTTTTCATTCCTCTTGTAGCAATATCATCGGGCAAATAATATTGGTAATCCTTGCTAACCTTCTCTTCGCCTGAAGAAGAGGTCTCAATATTCCAAAATCTGAAAAGCGGTTCTACATTGACCCTCATTTCGTCTGAAACAAAGAGTAGCCATAGGCTATTTCCGTCTCTCCTGCTGGGTCTTCGATTCTCTAATTTACTAAACTTTCCAAATACTTTGTAGTACATTTCCCATCCAAAATGATGTCCCATTTGTGCAAAAAGTATCAAAGGCATAGATTGAGGTTGACTGAAATCTATCTGCTGTTGTTTGATATCAATATATCTCCCGATAAAAAATGGCTTGCTAAGCAGAAAGTCTGTAAGCCATAATGACAAAATATTGTTGGTTACCTCTCTTAAATCCTGAAAATCAAGATAGAAAAATATTTGATTATTTTGTACAAACAGGAAGTCAATATTTTCTATTGTTAGTAAATGCGTTATAATATAATGTTTAATGTGCAGAATTTCTGTGTTGTTTAGCCGTAAATTTTTTAACACTGCACCGCCTACAGTGTAGATTATGCTTTCATGTTCATGCGAATGAAGTGTTGATGACAGCTGACGGGAAGTTGCTAGATTTCATTCTGAAGGCCAATTTGTTTCGTCTTCCCAAGAGAAGGTTTGCTGCTAAAGTTATTTCCATTTTTTTTCTAAAAATCGTGTTTACAACCTAGCTTTCGCGAACCGACTCGCAATCTCAAGGGTCAACCACTTGCAGTGGTGGTGGTGTCGACCCACCGCCTACGTCTGCTACGTGTATATATACTCGTACGTGTGTCATGTAGGTACATGTATGCACTGACATGGTGGGTGTGCGTTTGTTAAAGGAGCTGCTTTGTTGTCGCGTTGGATGACTGTGTGTGAGGGCGTGAGGAGAACTTTCCTGAGGTGAAAATGATGGATCTCTGTTGTCTGACAGGTGGTTGTTTCGTGAAGGAGAGGATGGTCTTGACATTTTGGCTTGTTTAGAAGCTGCAATGCATGTAAATTTTGCAGTTCTCATTGACCTTCAGAATGAAATGTTTGAAGTACGCATGCATTTGTTACGATGATTCGAATTTTACAAAATCTTTTATCCTATCTGTCCAAAGCTTTATCAACAGGGATTAGACGAAAGGCCTTACATTTCCCTTCTTTAATGAATACGTTGTTCTTTTTGCTCATATGATTTCGAAAGTGGATTTAAAAATTGATAGATGATTCAGTTTTTTGCTTACCCTAGATGTAAACGATTGATTCTGATGATTGTGGGCAAGCTCGTGAAGCATACCCCAGGAGCCAAGAGAATCCATGTCCAATATTTGAGGTGACCAAAAAGTTGGAACAACGATCGGATAGCCTGCATGGGCTGTTCCATGACTTACTTGTGCATCAATCACAACAAGTTCTCTTTTCACCTTATTCGAATGGGTCATTTTTCTCATTAGTTTCACTGTTCTATCCCAGAACGATACAAATATTTCATATAGTTGATTTGAATCAAATCGAGAAACTTGATCATGCTTTACGCAAAAAGCAACGCTGTCACCAGCAATGTAAGTCCAAGGAGCCTCTGAGTGTCTGTTTAGGTACCAATTCACTTGACTATCGATTCTCCTTGCATCATATATCGCTGATTTTATTCCATTTGATATCTCAATAGTTAAGTTTACATTTGGCCTCCGATTTCGCAACAAAATAGTTCCCCCGAATGCTGATGAAAAGTATGTATTCGTTGCTCTAACAATTAAGCGTATAAGTGGATAGCGTATAAGCTCTTCGCGTCTATACACGTTGTCTGTATGACATCCTATGATGATATTCCAATCATCAGGATTCCCTGACAGAAGTTTGACTTTCGCGGTTGTTCCTGCGGGTAAATACAATCCCGTTGGAAAAATGATTCCCTTCAAATTTGAGCGAATTCGCAATATTTGAGATGTAAAATGCTTTTTGCTTTCAGGTATGTCACCCGGGAACACGTCGACAGCGGGTGCCTTAACACTTCCTAAATGTGGGCTCATCAAAAGAAGGTTATAGAGTTTGAAGAGTCGCACCAATGTCACATCTCTTACCTTGCGAGCAGTACAAGGTATATTCCAGTCAATGTATGGTCTGAAAGTTTCAATCACTGCTTTTACTTCTTCTCTCAGTTTTGAAAATGAAGATAACGGAACGTACTGTAAATGCCTCAAAACATATTCTGTTTCTTTAGTTAGAATAGATTCTGGGTTATATTTGAGGTATCTCAAATGAAATGAAATGGGCACAGCAGTTCTAGCTCTTTCCTTCATGAAACTTGTGTAAACCTTATCGGAATGATCTGTAAAATGATCCCCCATCATTATGATACCAGCATCTATCAACAGACTAGAGAATAATTTAGATCTTCTTGAAGGAGGAAATCTGGCCGCAGATGTGGTAACCAAAATGGAAGCTTTACCAGCTTTTAATAGCTTTATCGCTTTTTCCTCTTCAGCTGGAGAAATATTTTCTGCAGGGTTCCAATGAATAACATGAAATTCTTCGCCTTCTTCCTGATCCCTCAAATCTGGCAAATTTATGATTTTAGAAAGCAGATTGTCACCCTTTAACCAACGAATAACACCATTTAGAAAAGGATCTGACATTGCGGGTTTAATCCAAAAATTATTGTACCAAATGTGATTCCCAATAGCTACGAGTCTCCCTTTCCCAACGATTGACGCGGTTGCTGCACATTGCTTGGCTTCACTGTATATCAGAGACTCGGCGTTTTCCGAAACCAATAATATCTTGCTTGTCCATTTAGGCACCGTGATTTTTTTGATATTTCCAAGTATTTCTTCGCGTGCTCCCTATAACGAAATTATGAATGACAGTTATAAATTTGCGCCATAATGAGATCAAAGCTGTATGATGTAATGAAAACAACATCAACGCAGATTATGACGTGCGTTGTAAGTTCGAAAAGCCTATTACTTATTTATGGAAGTAGCCTTCTAGGAAGTGCTAGACTTCTCACTTTGCATATAAAAATGCTTTTATTAAACCGGAGAGGAAACTGGAAAATTCATTTATTGGTGTTCAAAACTTTGTGCGACTCCACAAAGCATTTCGCCGTCAGTACAAGATCGCGAAATGAAACCATTTCATAACGGGAGTATTCGTGGTCCTTGCTTGCAATGCAGTCACCATATCATCCAGCCTTGTAAATGGGTCGGGTCTGTCCTGCTCATCTGACCCGTAATTGATGCTTTCGTCGTATATAGTACATATTCCTTTATAATACTTTATTTGTTATGCCATCATGATTAATTTCATGAATATCTGATTTTTGATCTGTTAATTGGCGAATTTGAATTAGATTTTTGTCATAAACTTTATAAAATGATGCGCAATTTAGAGTTGGATTACTTATTCGGCTGCGGTGACCGCACAGAAACAGCGTTAGATAGTGAGTTGTTACTGTCAGTAATGAATGATACTGTTATTGATTTGTTAGCCTAACAGTGTTTCTGTGTGGTCGTCTCTGGTTTTCAGAAAAGTCGAACGTCAACAAGTCTGAGATTTTCAAGGAAATATTTGTCTCCCTTTGTTTCACACTACTGGTCAAGGTAAGCGTAATTCAACAGAATTATAGAAAACACGTGAACTTCAACTGTCTACTTTATTACGTAGCATCAGAAACACTCGTCAAATTGAAATATTTTTCACACTGGTCTCACGAACTCAATTTATTCCAAGAATTTTCGATTTCTTAACTCACTCCTGAATTTACTTCCACGATCTCAATTTTGCTAAGCGTGAACTCTTGAAGTGATATAAATTTCCTGATTCTTCAGACTTTAGACTTGAATTTGCACTCCTCAATGAAAAAGTGCTTTGCTGACCCCTCTTGACTAGTTCTGTCCATGACTATCAGTATTGAGAAAAGCAATCATTATTTAATGGATCGTTGCAAGTTGGCGAAATGAAAGTGATCAATTTTCAGGCCCAGCTTGGTCCGTGCCCGTGTTAGTTGCAAAGTATAAAGCCCAGCCTCTACTTACAAGCCTGCACTCACCATCATAGGACAAGCATTGCACCTTTTTTGATTTATTTTGATGCTAAGCTTGCTATACACATAGCTTCTTTACAAACTGACGGTTTTCAGGATACTAATCAGGAACTATTTGATGCATAGCGCATTTAAAGTCTCTTACAATGCTCTAAATATAACTTTTAAAACTCTACTGTGTGATCTGCTATAGGCACACTGTAAATCGCTCAATACCAATCACATACGAATGATGTATAGCAAAATATATTTTGGTACATTTCCGTACATATTCGTTTGATTTTCGTATGTTATTTCAAGTGTAGCATGCTTCACTTACTAAAGCCATACCAGCACAATGTTAAAAGAAAGCATTAATTATGTCTAAAGTATGCTGATTTAAGGCCTTTTGTCAATAAAGATCATTTGTAAGTAGTGAGATAATAACATTCAAGAGTCACACTTTCAATACTGAATTCGATTTTAATACACGTAAGTCTAAGGCATTTCATGAATAATCAATAAGATTTCAACCATCAACAATTATGCATTATGCAATTTTGAAATTAAGCACATTATCAATCCGAAATAAAAACACATTATAATTCATGAACGCAAAAATAGTTATGTTTCAGATATATAAGTCAACATGATAACAGAAGAAGCATCGTTTGAATGAATCAACTTTGATCATAAGGTAGAGCTAACTAAGCGTTCTGTTAATGTTGCTAAACAAGTGGCAACGACGACATACTCGTGGAGCATAAAATTCAGAATAAATCTAATCTAGATAAGTATCGCACTATCAAAAAGGAATATTCACGACTGGTATTACTGGAAAAAATTATTTGACAGTAGTATGTAATATATTTTTTTTGCCATGTGACTTAAAATTCTACATGCCAGAGGCATACGAATGAGGACCAATTTGCATCGGGCCTCGTATATAAAACATGCCAACAACTCGTATTTCAGTGTAAAACAGCCAATCACAGATAGAATAGCTCGCATCGCTACATACCAATCACATACGAAAGTAAGTGAGATGTGGTATAAAAAACATACCAGATCTCTCTGTAAGCATACGAGAATCTCGTATCAGATGTTAGTTTCAAATTGTATGTGATTTTGGCATATGTTTGTATGTAATTTTCGTATCCAGCGATTTACAGTGCATTTGCGATTGGACTGATTACTCATTTACTTGCGTGAAGCTAACCTCTCATGATTAATCACGGCTAAGATAATGGGACTAGCGATTATCTCACTAGATACTAGAGATCTGCAATCGTCGGAAATTACCTTCAACACGACAAGAAATTTTCATAAGAAGCACGAACACGAAAACGAACGCGACTGAGCTCCCTTATCACGAACACGAAGTCCAATCGTCTGCGCCTAACACAAAACATATTTTCCGAATAATTCATTCATAGCAAAGAAAGCAATCAAACAAAACATCAAAACAAAAGTTCAGTAGTGGAGGCTCACCAGATTCAGGAAATTAAAAAGAATTTGAATTTGATTAAAAGATCAGTAATCGCTCTCAAAGCTGCAGACACGTATAAAGCTACTTATCAAGCTGCTCTGGACTCAGGGGACCTTCTCATGTTTATGACAAAGTTCGCTGCTAAAAATGGACTTCCGCTTGGCTGGGATGTAAGGAATGGCGATGGTTCACACAAACTATTCTACTCAAGTTCGGGTACTGGGCAGCGCGCTCGACCCACCATTGCAAAGGGTCCGCATATGAGGCGATTATTACTCGCGGCTTGGCCATGTATTGGCCAACAGTATTGCTTCCTTTAGCCGATCTATCAGTGCAAGTGCAATTAAAGAATGCATTTCATCTATCCTACATGGTTGTGAAATTGAGTGGATTGTATTTGGCTTGTCTGTAGTTGATAACAGGTAATGTTATCAAATTATCTCGAATCTCGAAGTAAAAATTTGCATCAAATCCTTGTCAACAGGAAAGTAAAACACGACTTCAATTGTAAAGACACGGGTCACGAACACAAATGAATGTTCGTGTCACGAACGCAAACCTCCACAAGTCACAGTAATCTGCAATGTAATTGCTTGAAAATTAAAAATCCAATGAAGTCCTTCAACTTCATCGAATTATCAATATGTAGGCCTACATAAAACTTCAGAGTCAGAAGCTCTCGGCTTAGTCATGGAAAAGGTAAAATATCGATTACAACAGAACAGTCAAGTCCACATTATGAGTTCTAATCTCAGACACACAGGAATACATAGATTGTGGGTTAGTCTAGAGAGGACATACTCATAGCCCAGCCATTGTGTACAATGGTAGTAAGCAATAGATGTTGACAGATATTCGTCTTCTTATGGCCTGTGTGATTGGCATAGCACACGCCATGCAGAAGTGGCTGGCATCACCGAACACACGAAACTCAACGCTCAGATTTACAGGCTGACCTATCAAGTTAAGAGTACGCATATTTGACTCTAATTTCCTTCCTGATGAAATCGTCAAATGAAAATATAACTCACACCGTTCGACACTTCACGATCTAAATTTACTGACTGTGTACGGTTAATATGATGTCAATCTTCTCGCTCATCAGAATTCAAGGTTGAATTCGCATTACGCTCAATGGAGAATTTATTTTCCTACCCTTTGTGTTAACTCTAGCCGTGACCATCAGCATTGAGGAATGTCATCTCTGGATAGAAATACGAAAACAGGGCAATCAATCTCTGGGCTCATACAGCTCGATGCTTCGAGTATTCATGAGACCTGCTTGCTTGCAGCACTTGGCATGGAAGACTGTTCAGCAGTGTTTTTGAGCGAGCGGCATTTTTTCAATTTTTTGATGAGCGGATGAGCGAGTGAGCGGTGATTTTTTGTCGTGAACGAGCGGTTGAGCGATCCATTTTTTTGAAAAAACAAAAATTAAAAAGATCAGATAATCAAAAAAGCGAAATATTTGAAAAGTCTCTTAAAAATGCTTTCTATAAAAGTCTTTTTTATAGTACATGCATGTACGTGATATACGCGTATAAGTTGATTGATGAACAAACTTCCGAACTTTTTCTCTCTCTTCTGTAGTTCTCACACTCTTGACAATATGCATTGAATGTCTGTCTGGATTCTTCTTCTGAATATGATCGTAGCAATAAGAAGGTCTTTGTGATCGATGCTGCACTCAACATCTGACCATCGACACATTATTTATTCACATATCTTTTGAATCGGTCTCCCAATCGTCGCTTCGTCCCATAGACGTACTATAATAGTCTCCGCAATTGCACGAAGACATTAAAAGATGCCTTAATTTGATAGAAGAATTTCGTTGCTGGAACATATCCACATACAGATCCTTGAGAGACATTCAATATCGTCAAACGTGAAAGAACTGCGAAGGAGCTACAATTTAGGAAGAATTGAAACCAACCAAATTAGGCCTACACCAGGACAATCCTAATGTAGGCATATATGGCCTACATTTTGCGACCACGGACATTGATTCACTTTAGTCCTTTCCCATACCGGACTCTGAAGTGCGTGGGACTGAATCTGCCTCCCTTTTAACATCCAAGCCAATGTTCCAAATCACATGAAATTCACGGTACAACATATTTAGGCTCTGAGCTTTCTTATCATGATGTTCATTTGCTCCAACTGATTCATCTCCCAATGTTGTAAAAAGCAATTCAAGATGTTAAATCACCAATTTTGTCAGATTTTTTAAATTTTAAATTCCACCGAACTAAAGAGAAAAATCTCCTCAATGATAAAGATTGCAGATTGCCCGCTCGCCTGGACAAGTAATGGAGAGATGTCTTCAAACATCATGTCTGAGGACATTTTTCTATTCTGTCTCCTCAATTATTGCTATCTACGATGCCAAACGAGTTGAGTGTAATAGGAAGTTACTTATCTGAGAACGACAAGATTGATGTGTAGGCCATACATGGAATAGCCTACATGTCAAACATACGCAAACAGTCCATTTCATAAATAGTTAGAAATTAGCTAGAACTAGTCATTTTAAAGTAAACAGCACGTTTTCTAACTATAATTGAATAAATTTGCATCCTATATCATATCAAATATTTTTCTTTGTTATATATTTGCCCAGTTAGGGCCTGGTCGTTAAAAGGGAGTAGACCTTGCTGGCCAGTCTAAGGTTCGTTTTCCTGCCTGTCTTCTTACAATGGAGTTGCACTGGCACGATGGCATGGAGCATTGTCATCCATGAGAATCCAATCAGATGATGGATCACCTAAACTGAATGCTAAGGGATAAATATGTTCTTCGATCACTCGAACATAGCGTTCGGAGTTCATGTTTTCCCTCATAACATGCAGTGATCTGCGACCATCAGTCCCAGATGGTTCCCCAGATAAGCAATTTCCTGCAATCGTCCTGACTGCTCGATGTAAAAAAGTGATCAGGAATGTCTTTCGATTATTGTGTTTCATACCCAGCATTAGAACGGTCATATTTTTCCCAATTCGTTCGATCTTCCGCTCATTAGCCTTTCAGACTCGTTCGTTCGTTCACCGCCCAAATGAACTATCACCCCCGTTCCGTTCGTTCATGGCATAAAACACCCGTTCAATCGTTCCTTCTAAATCAAAACAATATTCAATTTTGATGGACCCTACATAGTGCAGTCGAACCTTATTATAGTGATGTCATTTCTATAGCTAACATTGGTTTTTTCACAGAAATGTGGAAGCTGGCGATGCAGGATGTTCTCCCATCTGACATCGCGAAATAATACAAGCTGCCCTATCGGAAAATTCGATGTCGGTATTGTCCTACAATGACAATGCGAAATATGAGTTGACGTCAAACGTTACACGTCACATGCGCCCCTTGTATCAAAACCAATCAAACTAGAGAATATCAAAATCGATGGAGAAAGTCATGCTCCTTTTGTCTTGATGATTAGCCTGCAACACGCTTTGGCAGCATCACGCTGCACGAATTTGCTATAGGTGACGATGGGTAGATGTTCACCCATTTGACACTTCGCTTACACAGTGCTTGAAACCTGCTAGCTAGCATAGGCCTAGGTCTAGTCTTCAGAAATAGTGATTTAAGAATACGATGTGACTAAATTCGATAGTGACTAGATTCAATTGCATAATGAGCTTAGGCTACATACATTACGCCCACGTCATGTACGCCGCCATGAATCCCTACCTGCATATCCACTGACCGGATATGAATTCTCAGATTAAGCCATTATTGTAAATGCCCGTGCTGCATGTGAATGCCCGCTTCCCGCAAAAATCGAGATGCCCTCATCGGGCCCAATCCCAGCTTATGACTTTGCTTGATGCAAAAGCAACATAATACCTGCCATTTTTAAAAAGTAACATGGTCAGATTGGCACCCACAGTGCAAGTAGACCTACCTCATCACAGCTTTTGAAATTCAAACTGTTCAATGCTTTGTGACCAAGTGAGGAATTAAATGATATTTAAGTGCGCATCATGACAAATTTTGTTGCTTCATGGAAGGACGTAAAACTTTTTCAGTCCGGCTTCTTCAGTTTTCACCACTGATAAACCGCATTGATGGTGATATGCGTAAATGTTTTAGTAGCTGATGAGTAGTAGAATAAGTAGATGTATTTTCGTAACGCTAAATCAATAACAAGAGATAGAATCATTGTGTAATAGCAAGTCTCTTGTCATTGTTTTGTCATTGAACTGAAGTCTTAATGCTCAAACAAGCAATTTCCAAGAGCATCGATAGAGTTTTCTTTTATCGAAATTTTCGAGGTTTCACTACACCACGAAAGCCCAATGGGTTAGTGGTGATCCATGCCCAAATTGGCAATTAAATATTTTCAAATTTCAGAATATAGAATACTACTTTATTGAAGTCAGAATGTGTAAATAAGCAATTTTGGAATGTATCAAGGATTTTCTACCATTATTTCTTTTGCTGGGTTTCCGGGGCTAAATTACCGCTCAATCACGTTCAATCAAGCAAAAAAGCCGTTCATTCCGATCACCGATCATCGGCTTCTCAGACATGCCGTTCTATAATTCGTTCATCAGAAAAATGAAAAAAGTACCGTTCAGACCGTTCGTTCAAATGCCATGTATACCCCTGCTAATCTGACACGTTGAGGAATCCGGACCGACCCTCAATGTCATCTGTGTGACATGCTGTATCCTCTCTGGCTATGATTTGGTTTCGCAAAGAGCATGCTACACGCACCGGAACGGTGTTCAAGTGTAAAGATCACCATGAAGAAGAGTGCAAAGGTAGAAGGAAGTAAGACCTGGGCGCAATGAGTTGTTGCGGACCGACCATCTTGACAGATACTGAGCTTAGTGGGCAGAAGTCTCAGTGACGGCTGGCGCCGATGTCTCAGGTCCTATTGGGTGCAGTTTTTTTTTTGTTTCGCATAAACCAGCGATTTTGTTTATCAAGCGATTTTATTTATAGCAGATTTCTTGCATTTATTGATTACTTAGTCACTCATAAGTCACGTATGTCATCAATAGCTACTTTTAGGAATTATCTATTATTTTGTCACAACTTCATATAAGTTCATTTTCAATTGTCAACGCATTACATAGTTTCTTAATGCACCTTGCGAATTTTGTCCAAGTATTGCGCCAAGAATAGCATGCACTGATTCATGTGATCAGCATGTAGGATTAAGTTTTGATTATTGCCCATCTCTTCACATGTCAAAAGAATTCTGTGGCTATGTTCATCAAAATATATTGTTTCAACTAATTTTGTGCAATACCTAATTTAATACATTGGTATAATGGTTTACATTGTTTCATCGTGTTTTTCAAATTTCAACTAAAATGAAATGGTGAATTTCCTTTAAAGCCTATAAAGGTATCTATTTGATTTAAAGCATGGAATTAGCTATGAGCATAAAAACGTTTGTAGAATTAAGGAGGGTATTATCGAGAAATGAGCGAGTGAGCGGCATTTTTTCATGATTTTGAGCGGTGAGCGAGCGAAAGGATTATTTTGAGGAAATGAGCGGTGAGCAAGCGACAGGGCGATTATGAGCAAATGAGCGATGAGCGAGCGAAAGCGGAATTTCGATCCGTTCAAAAACACTGCTGCTCAGCGATGGACATGGATATCTATGATATTCGCTTAATTGGCGGTAGACTGATGCACTCAATCAGATGTACTCTTTTAGACGGGAATGCATAGTTAGCTTGCATTCTCCGATGTAGGATGATCTGCAGTCTGGACATCGGATGAGGTAGATCACATTGTCACACAGTAGTGGCCACTTGTCGCACAACGGTGCAAGAAGTTACAGCCCAGAGTGTTCTAATTCACTTGCACCCATAGCTGTGAGACTGACAAGCATGACGAGTGCGACTTCTTTGCAAGTGTGATGCAGCACATTGAACCGATTTCTATGTAATTGCAGAAACTCTGCCTCAACAATTCAACGATTAGATCCAAAAATGAATTAGTTTCAAACAAAGAGGTCGTCTTTTCACTTTGTTCCTTTATATATGACGGTAAGATGAACATTTCAACGGTTAGAAGATCCGTCTGAACTGCTGATATCCAAGCAGAAAAGCTTTTGGATTGTGGTGCTTAAAGGGAAAACACTTTCAGGCGTCCTCTAGTTGATCATGTAATGTCATAGGAGTTCATTCTCTCCATCATAGCAATAACAACCGAAAGTTAATCATGAAATTAGCTACATAGAAAACACATCAGAGAGATAGAGAACATTCGGGTAGGTTGACAAAGAATGCTTCCTACATCTAAGCAAGGTTGGGTCTTGGGCCTTGGGTTCACTCTCGGGTTTTGGGTAGTTTTGGGGGGTACCCAAGAATTTTGGAGTTCGGACCCAAGAGCTTGGGTACCCCCCAAGAGTAACGAAATTGACCATGAATGATCATTTGCGGTATTCTTGGAAAAATTCTGCCTAAGTGTATGACCACATCATGTCATAGCAAGTCATCTACATGTAGGATTTCATGTATGTACATTCAACCACACGATTGGTCTTTCTATGATAAAACTGTGCTATCATCAACTTTGATATAGACCTACCGTAGATGTCTATCTGATAGTTTGTTTAATTAGCCTTTTAAACTATACTTTGATTACCCATGGCTTCTTTGTGAATTTAATCCATTAAGCTAGATGTAATGCATATTGTGTTAGACAGAATTTTGTATATATCATTTTGCGTGAGATAAAACAAATAATACATGAAAAAATGCAATGCACTAAACCAATACCTGTATACTGCTTATGCTGTTAAATTGGCAGCCTACAACAATTCGTAGATAACTTGCTTTTTATAGCCTCTTGCCTTGAAAGTTAAAAACTTCGTCCTATATTGTTTATTCTACTATTAGGCTACATGTATTAGAAATAAAAAGATATCGGTATCATTTAATGCAGTGACAGTTTTTGATGATTACTTCTTACGATTCGTAAAAATATCGTTATATCTACATTTGTGCTATTTTCATCTTATACGAGGCCTATGTTATGGGTGTTTCGCTTCTCGATCAGACATGCTGTAAGGAATGTAGCCTAGTCATGCATGTTGTTCTAATTAGGAAATTATTAGGCTGTAGACGTAAACATGGTTGATGATATTAAGCCCAGAGATAACCTATGCCGATAATTAAAACTTTTATCTGAATATTAATATGGCCTCAATTCCGCAATAACAAATTCATGTAATAAATAGTAATTAATATGAACAATAGGTACATATTAATTGAATAGCAGTATGTACAATATGGTATGATTCAAAATATCTTCATGCAATTTTGAATCTCAATCAAAATTCCAAAAATGCTCTGGAAATTATTGCTCCACTTCATTAGAGAAATAGCCACTCTTGGGTCCAATCTTGGGGATCCCCAGGTTTAGATTAGACCCAAGATTAATCTTGGTCTTGGGTCTTGGAGGGTGCCACAAGATTTAAGCTTGGGCTTGGAGTACCCTGCATGGCATGGACTTCAACCACGATAGCATATATTTCGATCAGAAGGATACTCGAATTTCATTCTCTAAGTTTCATTTCTGGAGAGTTCTTTGTGCTTCCCTGATATCCTTTTCATTAGCATAAGGTAAAGTCAAATATATGATTATCGTGGCTGATGACCATCGTGAATTGATAAATAAAATTGAATAATGTTCTCCTGGTTAGATTAATTATACAGTGCATGCCAAAAATATTTCTTTCTCCAATTTGGTGCATGACTAAAATAGCAGATAAAATGAGGCAATGACAATTGAAGGCAAAATTCTTGTTGCATTTCGGTGCACCGGCCCGAGAACTGGTGCAAGCAAAAGAACCGGTGCACCCCCAGTATTTACGAACAAGACTGTGTTATACCGGAGATTTGTTGAGATTCGTAGCACTTAAGTACGAGCGTTTTGGTCAAAGTCTTAAGAAGTATAGACATTTGACTCCGTTGTCACTCCAAACACTCGTGATGTTAATTACATAAGTAGTTCATGGGGCAAATATTGACTACACGCAAAAAATTCCAATATGTGGTTGTTACATAACTGTCATCACTGACATCCTTGGAAAATCCTGTCGCATTGATCCACGGACCAATGCGTTCTCCCCTCCCCACTGAAAATTTTTAATTGATGCCCCGCTGAGGAGATTTCTTCATTTGACTTTTGCGAAAGCTCCTATTTGTATTATATTTTTGTTATTACCGGTATTGGTTTGATTTTTAAACTTACACTTGTGAGGTACGTTGGTTCCTTTCCATTTTTCTCAGGGAATTCTGGTACGAAAAACGCTTTGCGCTCAGTTATTGCAGGTTTGCCAATTACTTCCACTTCGCAAAGACTTAAATAGGTTTTTCTTTCTGTTTTCTTAACGAAAGCAACGTATTGACCAATTATATGATTGACTGGGATGTCAATGAGCACATAACCTTTCCTGAAACCTTTGATCTTCATAATAGTTTTGTAATCATCAAGTTGCGATCGTCGACAGGGGTTGTAGCTACTTCCGATAGAAACAGTAGTGTTGTGGAAATGCAAATCTGAAGCAGAAATAGGCTTGATTTAAGTGAGAAACTATTATTGAACTCTAAGTGAATATGCATATGCGATATAAAGTAGACATTACAGACTGTTCAGGAAAATCAACATATTTTGAAACCAAATTTCGTGGTAAAATTCTGGTTCAACCTTAATCAAACTTAAACCATATGACACCTCATTTTCAAGCACTTTGACTGTATTTCAGCTTCTAAACAGGATCAGTTGTGTTAGTAGGTCTCACAAAATAAGCTGAATGTTTTATTTGACTTAAGGTTTCAACATGAAGATGGAATATTTAGTATTTAATGAAAATGGAGTGATTACATTATCTATTCATCAGTTTTCTCTCCATGTATGGATTTTGGGATAAGCAAAAGATGCAAAAATATACAATACAAACAAAATATATTGAAAAATTATTGTCCAAAATCATCAGACATGTTATAAGTAATGAGGAAGCTCAATTTTAATAAGATTTACACCATATAATAACAATACATTCAGTTGACAGAGAGACCATGTTGGTCAGTTGTGGTCTGCAAAAATAGAGATAAAGGATATGCATTATTAAGGATTAATAGGCTTTTATCAATGCCTAGAAGAAGCCAAAATTTGGCTTTCGGAGCTCAAAGTAGCCGGGACAAAATGGGGCTATGGCGGTGCATCGTAAATTACGTGCATGTTTCTCAAAAAATAATTTACTGATATTTGGAGATATCAGCGTTCGGTATTGCTGGAATAACAACTCCTCGAATAGTGTGCCAAGTCAATATTTGATGAGTTTGAATGCAAAACGCGATAAACAATGTAATGGTCATTTAAAAAAAACTGCGACTTTTTGCTGTGTCGAAAATATCAAACAAAAATAAACTTTTTCGACTCTTAGTAAGTGAATAGCTTCTAATTGATATAACTGAATTGCATTTTGAAATGGCCTGTTTGTCGTTTCGCCTAAAAAATCAATGATCTGCATGTTTTTATGCAAAACGCGATTAACGCTATCTTTCTTTTCTGATGAGAAATGCGATAACTGCTGGTGAGAAGCGATTTAATTGAAGAATGGCGCGTATGGAATAAATGTTCTTGCTTATAGTTCTGAATGAGATAAAGGCAGCGACCAGAATCGATTATTGGAAACTTTATTGGTACTTCGGCATCAGTTTGTGACGCAAACCATCAGGATGTAGCATTTGAGTGAACAATTTCAGAGATAGACCTAAACTCATAGTTTAATGTATTATCGCAAGCGCTTTCGATGTCTCCAATCATAAGATAACGTCATACACAAAAGGATTCTACGTGTAAATAATTTTGCACTGAAAGTTATGGACATTCAAATAACACAGCTTATGCGACTGCGGATGCAGTTGGATTGGTCGGACGAGATGTCTTGGTATCCAAATAGAAGAGCACTATCCCAAGTGGGCAGCATCAAGATTGGGAGGCCCAAAATATTAAAGCATCTCCATATGCAAGCATCTCTGCGATTGCAATCAATTCTCCGGACACAAGATCGAGTACTATTTCTATGTTGTGCATATTGTGGAAATGCATAACATTGTAAGATCACTGAGGCCATTTTAGTAAAACATGATGTCAAGAAATATTATGTCAGTGATTTGCTCCTGCGTGGACTTGGCCCATTTTTGCCTTCATCTTGTCTATGTTAATTTTCTGTAGTCCAATGTCTCGATTTTGGACAATTTTTTGATTAATCTTTTTTCATAGCTTTATAATTTGAATGCCTATAACTTTCAGTGCAAGATCATTTACATGTAGAGTCCTTTTGTATGTGACGCTATCTTATGATAAGAGTCATCGAGAGCGCTTAAGATAATACATTACACCAAGAGTTTATTTTTATTTTCATTACTAACATTCATTGGAAGAAAAGGCTGTTTTAAATTTTTAAAATTTCAAATATGCTTTTTCGTGACGTTTGGACAAGGAGGGTCATATACTGAATTTCCATTCGAAGTTTCATATGATCCGATGACATATTCGTATGGGCACACGTTCCAATTTCTTATCATTTTTCTTTGTAGCACCAACGAAAATTGGACTGTTGCATGCATATTCCAAGATGATGCGAATAATGGAGCAATGCAGTATTTTCAAATTTTCTTTATTTGAATCATAACGTTTTGAATTGATTGAGAAAGTTTCTAAATGCTGCCTTGCAAATTTTGTTGCAAATGAACGCCCGAGATCTAGTGCTCCGTTTCACCCAAGTTCTAATATTCAGAATTAATTTGGTTCTGGTAGGGATTTGGAACTTTTGATCGGAAAACATTAGCCTTGTTTCCTAATTGTTCATTTTCAGTCCATTCATTCAAAGTACACCAATTTTCCATTTTCCTTAAATCTGTTAGTCGTTTCTGTTTCGATCTTCGAAACTTGAAGGAGAATCCCCATATCGTCTGCGTGTTTAAATGTGAGAGATGATTCAGAATGGCATTTTAGGGACATGTAAATATTAAGCATGTGCAATTAGTGTTCGGTATAACTTGAGTAATCACTTCTCCAGAAGTGACTTGAGCACTCAAGTGCTCGAGTAAAATATGTAAACTGATGCATGCAGGACATCATATTGTACCGGTAGTATGCCATCCAATTCGATATTGTGCATGCATGCTTCAATATAGTACATGCGATCAATTGTCCACTCTCATACTTGAAGATTTTGGTTTTGGCATTTTGATCGTAATAAGCAGTCAGTATATTGGAGAAAGTGGAGAATAAGCGCTCGGCACTGACGCAACATTTTTATCAAAGGAGCATGTACCGGATTTTAAAAAAATCCAAAGTGTTGGCGAATGGCAATGATTTGAAATTGCGCCCCGTATGAATCAGCTTTCATCAAGGTGAACGAGGACATTTGCATGAACAGCAACTACAGTTTCATAGCCATCGATTCCCTGACCGCCAGACTTATGAATACTATCACGTGACCCCTTGATTTTCTGAGAATGTCATTCTATGACTTGTGGATATCTTTTGTGTTTGCATATTAAAAATTTTCACATCACATTGATGAACGCAGAGGTCGTTTTAAGCATAGAAATTGACAACAATAAAACCTCTAGAATGGAAATTAAGCTTCATGCAATTCACAATAACGGCACATAAATCGCACGCATTTTCACTTAGATGCACCTGCCAACGTCTGTATGATTGGGTTAGAATCAGTCACATGTGTAAATCGAAGCTTTTAATTGGTGGTTCATGCCCCAACTTAGTTCCCCCGGATGTGCCACGACCTTGAGTCAATTTTCATTCTAGTCAACTTCAGATAAACAGTTTATTTCTATGGTTTGAAGTGTCTAGCAATAAAGTTTTATCATCCCATTAGTGATAATAGTTTCTTGTTAAATCGTTCGCTATCATTAAATTGGGAAGGCAAATTTTTCCGATTCCTATCAAATATTTATCATCTTTAGAGTAGGAATTAATTCACCTGCCATTTTTTGCATGGCAATTTGATATTTAATGCACGCAAGAAACAAAATAACATTTTCATTGTCAGATTGGAATTCCGTTTTCTGGGAACTTAATCAGTAAACTCAACTCATTATTCAGTAGGCATGATGAATGAGCTTTCCGGACAAGTTGAGGTCAAGTTAGACTTATTGTTCAGTAGTGCGGGTTCAGAAAAGTTATCAGCTGACTGCTTTCATCCATTGTTTTAAATTATCCATCTTCTACAGAATTAGAGAAAATGTATTATTGCTTATTTTCTGACAAACTTACGTGTGTTTAAACTTGCCTGTACCCATACACGAACGTATGAGATGTTGTAAATTCCTCTTAAATCAATGACAACATAATTTAATTTTGAAGGCCATGATAATGAGCATTTTTTGCGTTCAGTGCTGACATCACCGTCTACAGCGAGTGAAGCATGTCGACCAGGAAACGCATTCGTTCCATAAGTCACTTTTCCAAATGCTATGTTTCCATCCTCTGTAAATAACAAAAAGCATGAACTCATTTTTTGACAATTGTTGGAAATTTAATATCTGCATCTAAGTACGTGTATGTGAGTACCGTCATGGGCTACTCTATGACATATGACGCGATGACATGTGCAATTAGTCAACATATTTGTAATAAAGAAATCATAATGAATATAATGTCTATGCATGAAGGCCTATGCATGCAGAATTTTAGATTTAGTGCAGGCTTATCTTATTGATACCCGCATACCTACATTTTTGCATGGATCTGCATTTTATGAATGATTTCAAAACATTCGTGGAGGGGAATCAGTGTTAGTGTTAAAGGCGAACATACTAGGAGGAGGTGCTAGGACTAGGAACAAGCTATCTGATGGCTTCGCAGCCTAACTCTAAACACAATTAAATTTCAAAATTGGATCAAAACTGGATACAAATATGAACATCGAAGTGAGGCACTATGAACCATGTTTAAAGTTCCCCCATCTTAAGCGATCAAAAGTGCCCTACATCATTAACGTTTCAAACACGTGCTCAAAAGCAAATAGGTCTGCACTAAAATGAATATATTTCAACACTTAGATTGACGAAGCTGATATAGAAAATTTGGAAAAAATGCTGACTGATGAAAATATACTGAAGTCTTTGGTTGCATTACAACAAAGGTTCAGATTTTCTGAAAATTTGCTTCTTCATCGAAAAATTTGGGAAATTCTTTGAAAATAGTGAGTGGTTCAATGTGCCCCGCTCTCCAAGTAGACACGACGACATCAGATTCTCCAGAGATGTTTGTGAATGATTTTTCGTGAGCATGCCATATTTTTTAATAATTATCGGAAGGACTAACTTTATCGACGAAACTCATGTGCACAATGATCTGAATTTTTCGGATCTGAAGAATTCGTTGCGATCGCAGCCTTTTGAAAGAATTCACAGAAATCCACAAGCAATGACTATTTTTCCTATCTCAGTATGGGATTAAGAATCTATCTTTGCCCACCTGCGAGTAAGTAAGTTTCTGCACGTGTCATCGCTTTGAATCAGCTTGTACTTCTAGTAAATTGACACGCTAAAACAATCTAATTCAGTGTGCAAAAGCTTCAGTGTTTTCCGTGGTTATACTTCTGGGGCTTGAAAAACGTTCAATCAATTTTTAAGTAGAAAAGTTTTTGCAAATTATTCCTGTGTTTATGTTCTATCTATTCGATGCTTGAGATTTAAATATTTAAGTAGCATGAAGCGTATCAAATATTAAATAGAATGATATTTATTGAAAATAATCTTAAAAACAATCAATCAACTGTATGGAAATGAGGTTGATCACACAGGAAGTTTTATGAAGAGCAGCATGATTTAAGTCTTCTTACGAAAAAATGAGAACTTATTTATTATTGAGTAAAATATATTACATAATAATAACTGAACAAGTCTTTCTTTGACAATTGTGTTGAAATAACAAAAACTAGAACTTATTTTTTGTTTGGTACAATATCTAGTTTATTAACTAAGCAAACATGGTTTATATAGCTAAAATGCTATGTGGATCTGCTAAGTTTGCACCTATCTAAATCATGAAAAAAGATTTTTATTTTAGCGAACTAATAAAAATCATGATGACAGTATATCAAGTTTAATTTTGTATCTAAATAATGTTGAAGACATATTTAAGCTTACATCTTAAAGTTGTGATTATCATTATTGCATTTGATTACACATGCTGCTCTCTCTGTGTGTGTGTGCGCCATCAGTCAATTGGTGAACAATATAAAATGCATTTATTGACAAGACTGAATAACTAGACTGTAAGGTAAAAGTTACCTCCAACAAAGTCAATTAAAAAACATTATCTCTCCTAACTACAGAGTTATCAGTGGCGATTCAAAGGAGTTGCAAGTATTATTTTTTCATCTGTGTTGCTATAATGACAGTCACTGCCTTGGCAAATAATCCAAAACAGTGAAAATTGCACATCTTATACATGCATGGTACTAGATACCAAAAATGGCTCATTGGATGCTATTTAGTCGAAAATGCCATCACATTGCCGATCCAATAATACGGAGTTGTCCCTCCATTTAATATAAAAGTATTTACTCTATGATTCGGATTAATAGAGTCCAGTTAGAGGAATGCTCGCATGAAACAATATGACGTGAATTTACAGTTGATATGCAGAAATATGACATGAACACCAAAGCCTGCTTACTTGGTAACATAGCAGAACAAGAGCTTGTTCGGGGTAATATGGCTTCTTTAGAATTTGAATCTTCTCCATACACTTCAAATTCTGCTATTAAATGACTTTTCCGTTTACTATAAAATTGCAAGCCGATAAATCGAGCCTCTGCATCGCATTTAAGTTCAAAATATAGTTTCGATTGATTTCTTACAATTTGACACCTCTTCATCATTTTGACTTTATACGGTCTGCAAATCTGGAAATCGTTCGAGTATATCACGTCGAAATTATATGAAACTGAAAAGAAAAGATTATACGTCATGAAATATGAGCTCATGAGAGTGCATGCATTGAAAAGCACAAGGACACAGTTGAGTAATAAGGAATGACTATTGTGTGATGAAATGAGAATGCAAATGATTACAGCTATCAGTGAATACTGATGCTAAAAAACTGGGCATGACGTTGACGTTAGAAATGGGTTCTTTCATGGACAGCGACAACGGAGGGACTGACGAATATCCACTTATCAGTTTGCTTTGATAGTCAGAGCAATGATTTGGTCGGTTTCTTCGCAGAGTAGCCGGATCAAGTTTTGGACGATCGTTCGTAATTTGCATCAAAACTCATCTTGATTTATTAAAAAATCAGCTCTTTAAATCGAATTGAAGCAATTCCACTTTTTGAAGTGTGTGTGTGAGCATCAAATCAGTGATAATTTGTCTTTCAGATTATAGAGGTGATAAATTAAACACCTTCCGGCGTAAACTGAACCCTATAATGTGTGATGTCGGTACGCACAGACACTGTACTCTGTTTTTCATCTTCACCGCAGCTAGTTATGGTGGCAGAGATGATGCGATCTTTATAATTCCTTGCATTTTGCAGATAAGAAACGAAGTTTATTCAGTTGGGAACCGGTCACTAATTTATGTAAAAATACGCGATTAATTGTTTAACAATTTTGTAATCGGTTGCCTGGTTAAAGTATTTTTTTCGTGCATATTCCATCATTTCGTAAGATTTGTATAAGACTTTCATGTTGAATGCTATATTCTTCTTTTCGAGTTCAGAGACCGAATTTTGAGGTCAAACGTGACAAAATTGTTTTCCTAGGAATTTTCCGCTCGCATGGATGATGCTGATACATTACTACTTATCAATCAAATGTAAGTAACACATTATGTCATATTGTGGATGTCATTAATGTGCGAACACTCTTGATACTCACGTCTTTAAATTTCTAAAGTAAAAGCGTCACGAGGCTGGCGCTTCGCAAACCTGGAATATGATTCGTCCATGACATTGTATACTTGTAACCGTTTACAAATGTTTCTATATAATATTTTTTAGATATTGTATTATTTTATCTTTAATCGCACTAGAATGTGTGTTGTTTATTGTGTCATATATTAAAAGACACACATATCGGTTGCCGATACTAAATGTAGTGTGTTCTGAGGAAGAACGCACTGGTTTCATTAGACAATTATTTGTATTATTCAACACGTAATTGTATGTTCTAAGAATGAAATGGCACAATAAAGACGTCCTTAAACACAAGAATCACCTGAAAATGACATAGATAAAATTTTCAGTGTAGGCTCTACACTATTCTACTTACACTGTAAATCCATGGCACGAAAGTCGCCGCGAAGCGGATAATTGGTGCTTGTTCGTACTAGAACGCTTATCGACATCAGCTTCCACAAAATGCTGTTTAAGTATTAACCAACTGCAGTACCCAACAACATTTAAGACATTTTCTTAACTCATCTTTAGATTCTTTGCTTACATAATTTGTACTGTATTTACAAGCAGTCATACACACATGCTTGAAAAAGTTAAAATCAATAATTGAGAATCAGTTAAATCATTCATAACTGTGGATTTTTTATGCACATGACCTTGCGCAAACATTATGCATTTAAGCGTGCGCATTATGTAGCTTTGAAACTATGAAACTGTGAAATCGTGGAATATACTATTACTGTGTTGTAAAAAAGAGCAACATTTTAATGGCGTTTTTCATAACGCAACAATTTTAAATGGTTATATTGTTTTAAAAATTTGGTTTATAGCGACTCATTGCTTAACTCTGAGATGTCTTGCAAGTGCGTACATATTCACGATATCAGGGTACTCGGCAATGAATGTTCCTTGAACACTGCGTGGCCTTTCCAGTCTGTTTGGTGGGGTCAATAAAAGAAAAATTTGTTCGAATATCACATGTTTCACTAAAAAATGTTGCAAATCATATCTATTTGCAAATAATGTTTTTTTTCTTTGTGCCAATAATAAGCCCAATTTTGCAAAATTTCATTTTAATCGGATAATCAATTCGGATCGTTGAGCTGGCGAATCGGATAATCCCACCTCTGTCATACACAATAGGAGATTGTGAAGTTTTGTGAAACATTCATTGATTCATGGCAGATAAATTAATGCTTGCTATGTTTGATGGATTTCTGTGTTGATATCTCGTAAATTGTAATAATGTTGACACCTTTGCCTTGGTTATATTCTCAGATAAAATTGAACGACTTTTTTCGTTAAACTTGTTTAAATGACATGCGCATGTTGTGAACCTTTAGATAACATTTGCAATTCATGCTCACCTGTGGGATTGGTTTTACGAAACCAAACTCTAGCGAAAGTTATTATCTTTAGTTTTCCCAAATCAATGATATGCCAAGGATTTTCATTGGCCCATATCCATACATTTGTGCGTTTGTTTCCATCATTAATACTAGTCTTCCTCGAATCATGTGGCTTCTTCGAATTGTACACTGTCTTTTTGTATGCCAAAGAGTATTCTACAAGCAAAAACTCAATGCAGCAAATCATGAAGACAAGTGCATTTTGAAACTTATTAAAGTAGAATGCCAACTGGTAAAAGTGATAATAATGCAGATACCTACATATTCCATGTAATTTGCTCTGCCATTGAGTCTAAGTCCCTAGTTTCACACAATGCTGATCGTGTTTCAATTAATTCATTCCTCAATACCACATAGTATTATCAAATTTTGCAAGAAATAACTATATTATGTGTATATGATAGAGTAAAATTCCAGTTTTTATTTAGTTATTTCAAAAAGTGCCCTGAGCTATAGGGTTTACCTAAGGAAATGATGAATATCAATTCTGCTAACATATTAAAAAAAACCTCTATAAGTGTCTTCACTGGCATTTCGATGAATTTGATAGTCATTGCAATCATTTGATTGCGCATCAAAGTTTAGTGAAACATAATTACCTCATGTTCCACTTTCTTACATGGGACAAGATGATCATATAAAATAATGACATTGACTGAAGAATGGAGACTTATTTTCAAGATTTCGATTAGCCTAATCTAAAACGATTTGCCTGATTCCGATAATCGCTTTTCCCTGTTCTGATGATGCCGTAACGACAGCCATGGCATTTACGCATCCTTCTGTCGCAAAGTCTGCACGTTTTAAGCACACTTTCAGCGGAGGAAGCCCGGTCGAGAAATCTGAGCAGGGAACTCAGCAAGTACTTCACTTGGGCTTTAGTTATAAAGGAGCTTTCCGAGTTATTTTGTTCTTCTTTCTCAATTATGGAGTTGAATAGTGGATTCAGGCTACCGTTTCCCACCCCTCCCTTGAACAGGTGTACTTTACCTCCCAAAGGTTCACATGTATGTTCGTAAGGCTTTGATTCCACTACCATATCTGATGGTTCTCCAATTACGGAAATTTCTGAAAACTTCAACTGAGATTTTCTTGCCAAAGTTGACTCCACCGCTATGTATCGAGCATTGGCATTGACGCTGAGTATTAATTCTCTTCCTCTAGATGAATTCAAAGCCAATAAATTTCGAAATTGTCCAAAATTTGGCTTGCACGGTTTGAAGGCATCTCCTATGCTGATGACGAAATTTGTCTCAACTACAAAGGAGAAAATTCTCAGTTAGACAAATGACATAATCGGATCTATCTTTTCCTGATGCTGTGATTTATTTCGACCAGTTGGCCTACTTAGGTCATTCTCCAACAATCTAACAAGTAACTCAGAGCCATGTACCCAAAAACAAAAAAATAATTAATTGGAGAAAGCGTTCTAATAATAATTAAGCATAGTAATGCTGCACAGACAGAAGGAAAAAATAATCACAATGCAATGGTCTTTCATTGACAGTCCTCGCATCTATAAATTTTATGAAAGCAAAAATATACATGGCTCGGTTTCAATAGACCTTTTGGAGTACTACCGAACAGAACTCGCAAAATTGAACCGAAAACGCGCGTTGAACTAAGTGACCATTACGACCGTTGAACGTCTTTGATGTGACGTATGCCCAGCCTTCTAGATTAACTTGTCAACCTTGTTATCTGTCCAGTGTGTTTGTTTATTTTTCATGCCTGAACCTAGTTGCCGCGACAGTGTGGTGACTGGAATCATTTTCGAATTTCGATTCTAATTTCAAATGCACCACCAATGTGTATTTCCTTTAATTTCGATTATGGAGCCTAATCATGCTAAAAATAAATTTTCAATTTGATGTCGAATTCGAAATAAATTTGCCCTATGGGCACAGACATTTTCTCAATTCACAGGTACAGTTTGAAATTTTCGCACTGCTATCTGGATTTGATAACAATTAAAATTAAACAATTCTACGGCCTGCTCTTTACTCAATTACAAGTTGGTCACGTTATTACAGCTGTTCAACTATATTTATTTAAGCTGTTCACTTAATTGCATGTTTAGTTTTTGCTGGCCGATCTGGCGGCCAGTGATTCTAATTCACCTTATGTCGACGATTGAGAACATTCATTCTAGAATTAGTTGTCAACTCAGCTAAAATACGTGTAGAATTGCAACATTGTGGGAGCATGATACATAATTTTTATCACGGAAAGATTGCGAATTGTTTCTTGAAAATTTTGCTTCAAATCATTATTCAAAGCGGCTGACAGAAGCGAAGTTTAGGTACTTAGAATAGCCATTAGAACGTATGAGGGATATCTATTAATTTTTGTTGTTTTCTGTTTGGAGAGAATAATGTTCAAAGACACGACAAGACACATACATATTAGATTGTAGTTCAAGACACAACTACATTAATGCGTTTAGGTAATAAGTCTATTCATTGCTCAATTCACAGCTGATTTTGCTCAATGATTCTGATCCCAGCTGAAGTTTTGTTGTTCGTAATGAGTACTACGAAGTTTTGGCTTAACGTCATCAAAGGCACGTCGATTCTGATCAAGTGCTAATGCATAGGCAATTATTTACTTTTGCATCTAGTTTTAAGCCGTACTCGATCTCAGACAGAGTTGCCGGAATCGCATACTCAGCATAATTAAATTTTGTCAGAATGATGCGTTCACTAGACTATCGTGAAATTATTCCACATCTTAAATAAGTTATTGTGCGCATTGCTGCTCAATCTTTTTCATACGCGCACAAAATACAGGGTGTTCAATATGTAACCGAACCCAATAAAATGAAGGAAAAACTATGCTTCCAAACCTCTCTTTTTGTTTAGAGACAGCGCTGTAAAAACAAAAATGAGTAAACAATTAGAATGTGGACAATTCTAAGTTCTGAAATGTTCGAAGTGGTGTCCATCAACTTTTATACACTCTTTGAAACGTGACAAAACACTGTGACACACTTTCGTGCAAACTTCAGGCGTGATTCCATCACATTCACTTTGAATCAACGTCCTCATTTCTGAGATTGATCTCAGATGTTGTGCATAGACTGAATTTTTTATCACACCCCACAAAAAGAAGTCGAAAGGAGAAAGGTCAGGACTTCTGGCGGGCCATTCAATGGACCACGACGAGACATCCAGCCATCGTAAAGTTTAATCATGTCTCAACCAACCACTCACAGCATTGACAGCATGGGATGGATCTCCATCTTGTGGAAAATTAAGTTGATGATGAACATCATGATGATGGACGAACAAAACCAAACCTGCCGAAGTAAAAGTATGAAATACCTATAAAAAAAAAACGGTCAAAAGCCTCCTTGGACGTAATTCATCCGTACCAAGAAACAAAAAACATTTTGACACTTTTTTTTTTTCTTTTTTTTGGGTTTTTTTTCTCCAGTCAGTTGATTTGTGGCGGGCGATTAACAATGATTTTGATTTTGAAAATGGCTTCATCTGACCATAAGATATGATCTACAAGATCCGGTTGATCTTCAGCAGCAGCTAAAAAATATCACAGAACTGCATGCCCCTGTCCAGATTGTCGTCGTTTATTGCATGCAAAAGATGTGGCTTATATGGTTTTAAACCAATATCATGTAGGATACCATGCAAACTTCCAACTGAGATATCTAATTCCACAGAAGCACGTCGAATAGACTTCTTTGGGATGGCAGTAAAAGCAGCGGCAACCAAGTCTTTATTATCTTCTGTTCGAACAGATGGTAGTCTGCCAGACTTTTTGAGATCAGTGACTGAGCCGGTTTGATGGAATTTTGAGATCAGCTCGCAAATCGTTGACTTAGACGAAGTTGCTGATTGAAACGGCCAGTTGTCCGAGACACATTTGTAGCTACGATTGTGTTGGTAATATGATTCCACAACAAAGACGTGCTCTTCAGGGGTCAATGTTTTTTTCAATGTGATTCAACTCCAACGCACAAAATTCCTAAATCAAGTGATGATATAAGAAAAGTATCTATGCTCATCACTCACTCAATTAGCGTCATGATTACTGAATTATTGATCGCGCTTTAACTTTCAGTGCAACCATAGATATCTGATTTTGTCAAGCTATGATACACTTCATTTAATGCTGTCGGTAGCCATAAAGAACAATTTGAAAGCATAGTTTTTCAGCATAGTTTTTCATAGTTTTTTTCAATAAGCCTTCATTTTATTGGGTTCGGTTACATATTGAACACCATGTATGTTATCAAAGTACGAATATTTGTCTAATTACCTGATAGAAGTTCAACTTGGATAGAAATTGATGAAAATCAGCATCGTTGCACTTCGGAATTCTCGCTTATCCGGAATAGGTACCGGTCATGGTACCGGCAAGCATGTCCATGCTACATAGATATCGTTAAATCGAATGATTTCTAACGGTCTAATTTGAACAACTACCAGTCTTAATTAGTAGGATACAGAGACGCTGGCCTAGTTGCGGCCGGTTTTGGACCGTTGTCGATCACGCCGGCCGGTTCCAACCCCAAGACACTGTACACGATGTCTTGACGATAGACGCTAATCATTGTCTTTCATGTTCAAACACGAGGTTGATCTATGAACGATTTATTATCATAAACATTATTTCAGGTTTAATTAGAAAAAGTAGTGGGTTAGAGTTTGTGTCCAATCAAATCAGTCTGTTCTTATGTCCCTGGAAATTCATCAAACCCAAAGTATCAGTTTTATATCAAACGTACTAGAAGTTGTCATTATTTGTTAGGGTATTGATGCATCGTTCATTTACTAATGTGCTAGTTGATGAAGCGTCCACGAAAAAAACTAGCTCGACTAAATGTCCAATTATACTAAAGATTTTACTTCCCTTTCCAAATCTACAACTATTAAATTCATTTCAGTGATTTGATTATTAAAGGCACGATGATTAGATGTGAAAAAGCTCATCAAGCAAAAAAAAATGCGTGCAGTAATTTTAATACGCGACATGGCTCCTATGAAACATATAGCTTCGGACTTATTTTATGAAAATTGAGATAATTGTATTTGTGTCATCCCCGGTAACGGTCGCTTCATTCTGAGTAGACAACTAATTTCAGAAAAGCTTTTCGTATTGAAGAAATAGTTCTTTAAGAGCTTATCTAGCTGCTCACAAAATAATCTCACGCTGAAAATATCGATCGACAATTACTTTAATGTAACTTCATGATTTCTTCCATTTATAGCACTAAAAAACTCATTTCAGACACTCATTATTGGACAACCATTTCAGAAACTTGTGTATCGGCTTCACCCGTCATTAACGAGCTTTGCCCATTCAAGATTGATAATTCTGTTTCAAAGTGCAGCACTGGAAAAGAATTTGCGTCATTGCCGTTGCAAGTGCATTTTAGTCGGCATGAATGCGCAAACTGTTGCTCTTTACCAGATCAACTGCAGCATTATCGTTTCAAATGCAAAATGAAGCTATGACAGTAGTATAGATGCAGCTCTTCCTTATTCTTTTAGCCTTTTGAGACTCACTCAAATTGTTTGCAGATTATGTTATTAATAAATGCACTTCAAAACTTGCGTCACTCATCTTTTTGAAAGGAGATGTCGATCAAATGTGCTCAATCTTTAACTTGAAAAATGGAGGAATGAAATCGACTGCTTGACCAATCGGCTGGATGTATGCAATAAGGCCTACAAAACAAATTTACTTATCATCATTTTATCTGTCATTCGATTTGTCATACTAATTTTCTGTTCATAAGCATCTCTATATCTATCCCAATCGTAATCCATGAACAAGTAACGAAAATGCTAGATGACATTGATGTGACAGGAGTTCAAATAATGGCGTACGATTTGAAGAAAGCGTTCGACAGTCTTGGTCATGCAGTTATTCTAAAACGTCTTATAGATTGTCATTTTCCACCATATTTTGTAAATTTGATGTCGTCCTATCTTTTTGATCGCACGCAAAGTGTTCGTGTCGACACATCTATTAGCGAAGTTGTTCACGTTACGTCTGGAATAAGTCAAGGATCCGTTTTTGGTCCTTTGTAGTTCAACGCTGTGTGTGGTGGCCTCAAACCATTAAATTCAAAGTACTTAATAATCAAATATATTGATGATATCACAATTTGTGTCCCACTGTATAAAGACTGTATTAATGACCATGTGTTGAATGAGCATTATAATATAATGAAATGGGCTGACGAAGTAAACCTCTCTATCAATCATGTAAAATCTAAATGCATTTTTGTGAAGAAGTTGTCAAATTGTGAACCAATACCCTTACCGGGAATTGAATTTGTCGATAGCCATGCTATTTTGGGTGTAACGTGGTCGAGTAATTTAACATGGAAAACTCATTTTGATAACATTTCGAGAATTTTTGTCCAAAGAACTTATTGTCTACGAATATTAAGAACTTTTCTCTCAAGGGAAGAACTATTTATTGTTTATAAAAGTCTTCTACGGCCATTGCTTGAGTACTGTGCACCACTCTTCGTTTGCCTACCTGCTACTTTGTCTAATGAAATCGAAAAACTCAACGACGAGCTCATCGAATAATATGTGGGAAAGACTGTTGTGAGAAGTGTCTCGAGCCTTTAGATGTAAGACGAAGGAACATCCCCTTGTCCTTGTTTAGGAAAACAGAAGACCCTTTTCATTGTCTCAATCAATTCTTACCAGTTCACAGTAACCGTTCTGAGCGTTTCATAATGCCGTCATTCAGGACAACCCGACGAAAGGCATCTTTTTTTGTGTCTATGACTTTGCTGATAAATGACCTTCATAACATTTTGTGATATCTTGTATTGGTTTTGTTAATTAAATGACCGCCCACTTAAGTTGTAAATTACTTGATTTTCATTTGATTCAATATACAATTATGAATGAATGAATATATAAACTTACAATACAGATGAATGCTAGTTGCTATATTCAATATTAGCTAATCGCTTTTTGTCTTGAAATCAATACTCCAATCACATTTAATGAAGTTCTCATCAAGAATAAATCCCAGAGAAACATGTCGATCACCAGATCCATTGATAAATGTATTATAGCTCCTAACCATGGAAGAATACATGCTGAGACTTCTTGTTTGTTATCAAGAAGATAGACATTTTAATGTTGTCCACGGTATTTGTTCAAGCCCTTACTTGCAATAGCTAGTGTTTGCCTCTTTGTTTCAAGTCTACAGCTTCAGATCGCCATTGATTAGGAATTTTTGTGCTTGATTTTGTTTTCATTATGCTGTTGATATGGCAATTTGCATTTGAAAATTTGCGTTATGATTTTATAATTTTCAATTATTCTACTTCTTTTAGTGAAGCACTTTGCAATTAAATTAAATCATGTCTCTTCGAAAGTAAAAAAGGTTTCCTCATAAGACGAAAAACCACCTAATGTATTCTACTAGAAAGGAAGAGCAAAATCATCCTGCATTTTTGGTTAAATTGTTAAGGTGATATTTACAGTAGATGTGAAGAGGCTTGACGGGCTTTCGACGTTCAGCGGCACAATAGTACAACTAGATTAACAATACATTTTTCACTTCGATTTCAAAAGTTAAAAAATCACCGAGAAACATGCATACAATCAGAGAAACTTGCGAAACGTACCGTTTTTCATCCGAAGAACGATTTTCCGTATTCTTGCTGTTTTCTTTAAGTCAATCACCAACCAACCTGTTGCAATACTGTCAATTGTGACGAACCTCCTGACTTGACCGTCCACAATGAGAGAAGATCGTCCTGTGCTAAGTTTGCTTGTGTATACAGGCTTTTTATATGCAATATTTGTACCATCTGTTTGGTAAAGAAGATAGAGAGAGAGATGAGATTGACGCATTTCATTCACAACCATTACAGAAACAATAGACTACTCAATTGAATTTTACTAATTATTCTACCTTTCTGCACTTCGAAAGGAAAGCAAGTTTGGTAAAATTGGGCATCTTCATGTATATGGTACTTTCAAGCTCAATGGTCGATTTTTTACAACTCTACGAATTGTCTGAGCAATTAGGCAGTAGTCCTACTAGAATTTTTAAAAGCATATATTTAACCTCGCTTATAAGCCTAAATGTTTCATCAAAAGTCAATAGATTTAAAAATAGGTTGTACTCTTAAATCTAGTTGGTTTTTTTAATAGACAATCGTCTTTACGATTGATCAACAATGTCTATATATGTTGCAACCTGCTGTATGGTCGCAATTACATTCTTCCTCCGTTTTATTTGTGCTGAACGAATAAAATTAGATAATATTAATTAGACAACGAAATAATTAGATGGTTCTTGCTCAAAGCACTCTTTGGATCTCTAATGCGACTGCTATGATAATATTACTGATAACGAAGCTCAAAAGGGCGAGAACTTTGTCTCACATAAAGGTCACTGTGTCACAAGCAATTGAAGCAACACTTGCTTTTACAGTTGCATTTAGGGCCACTAGCGTTATATACATTGCAAATACATTCTTCTTTGGTTTTCTTTAGATAATCGAAACAATTTTCTATTCCTGGTTGAACAAGTTAAACAAGTTGCTGGAGTACCATTTAATTTATGTAGTTTCCTCTCATGACTTTGTGAAACCGAGTGATAAGTGTATGTTGTCTGTGTCTGCATAGAAAATTATATTGTGTTTATTTCTATCCATGTCAACATATTGTTGATCAAACTTAAACCCTTCGCCGCTTATTCTATCTATTATAATGTGTAGTGAGTCAGAAGCTGCATCAGCATTAGAACATCGATCATTAATATATATCGTCAACAGATAGACTTTGTACAAAGAGTTAGTGATAGAGTTAGAGGTTGATGATTTCTAAGGTGGATATGCCTATGTGAAACGAGAAAATGTCGGTGTTTGTCCTGTATCCGCTTCAGTTATCGCAAATTAAGCGAAAAGCAAGTCAAAGCACATTTTAGCGCGTGTCATAGAATGTTGACATAGAATTCAGCATGCCATACTTCAATCTCGTAGGCTATTACAGCGGCGCAGTCAGGATTTATTTTCGAGGAGGGCCCGATTGGGCCTATGAATCATCAAAGAGCAGTTAAATGAGAACCATAAAAAAGTTTCGAAATATTGTTGACATTTTAATAAAGAGACAGTTGCGAGAAGCCGTAAGAGAATTAAAACATGTAATAAAAATAGTAAACCTTTACTATAATAGGAAAAAATCAAAATGGCCAACAAATTTTCAGGTGAATGAAGAAAACTTCACAAAGTTGCTATTTATACATAAATAAAGCCATTCAATTCATTTTAAGAAAATCAAAACTATTAGGCCTACTTTGCACAGTGCATTTCGTGTACTCTTATTCAAGTGCAAACATTGGATTGAATACAAACTTTAAAATCATATACTTATAGAGTAACTATACTAAATCTATGAGCAAAATTGAGAGCATGCAAACCTTAGAGGTATGAAATAATAACAACTGAGTAATTAATCTAGATATTAAAAGAAGACTTGAAAACTGACAAGGTAACAAATCTTTTAACTGGCAAAGGCAGGGATTTTCACGCAAGATAACGAGAGACTCGAGAATCCCTAATGCTTTTGTTGTTAATGTGGTACTTAATTAGTTTGGCATAAGTTGCTATTGTAAAAATTAAATCTCCGGTAAAAAAGTTTCCATCTTAACCATAAATTAGATTTTTTTAGGGTTGTGATGGACTTGAAGGGTTAAACTTGCGATACCACTTAATCTGAAATTGAAGCTTTAAGAGATTTGATGTATTATGCAATCTTTAAAAAATCGATATTGTGCTGAAGATTTATATTAAACTGATGACGCTATTATGGGACCGCTTTATAGAAGCTTTCAAGTTGCGACAAAACTTTTTTTAATTGAAGTTTTTAATTCTATAATAACATAAGGGTCAATCTAGAAATTCCAGCGGTAAATTCCAGATTTAATTTCCTTAATATTTCCTATCGGTATTGAATATACAAATAGTAAAACCTAAATTATCGGTGGTTTCCTGTTTACGCATTCAAATATTACTCTCCAAAAGGACAGTCGACTCCTCAGCAAAAGACAATGAAAAAGAGCGAAAAGCATATCAGAGAGACCTTTTCAAGTTCGATTAAAAGACAAAAAGCAGTTGAGCGTCTGCACACTCACTTAAATTCAAATGGCTACAATAAGAGATGCAAGAAAAAACGTAAAACGAAAAAGAAAATAAGACATCATAGGAAGAATCTTCAAACTTTTGGAAACTTTCAAGACTCCAAGGGAGTGTCGTTTAGTTCGTGAAACCTTCCTTGTGGTTACGACACCGGTTGTAGGATTCTTCAGGGAAACATGCATAACGCGTTTTTGGTCAGACAACTCAGAAATTTTCACAGGAGGCACGACCACCCCCATGATCTCCAATTGGATGCGCCTCTGGGCCACTATGCTCAAAAACTGGATCAATTAAGTTGCCAAATTGTATTACATATATATAGCAATTGACATGGCTGTTTCCTCGATTAGGGTTGTCACAGTAACTTGCAGGGGTCGAGGCGGAAAACAGGCGACTGTCTGTAACGGTGTGCTGAAAGGAGGTTTGGTTTAAGACTAAAAAATATATCATCACCAATTTTTTAGGCTGTTCCATATGGTGTACTAACATTATACATGCAATGAAATATATAATTATATAAAATTGGCAAAATTATACAATATATAAAATTAATTATACATGCAATTATACAAAAAACTAATCATTTTAATGTGCAGATTATGTACAGTGCCAACAGCGGAGAAAACTGAATAATAAGATATACATAATCGATGTTCTTTTAAATCACATTTGTTGGATATTCTTTGCCAGTTTCCTATTTTCGGTGATTTACATGACTTTATGCTAATATTGACATCACCAACTTTACTATTTTGTTCATTGTTGAAAAAATGACCGAAATTCAATATGGCGGACGAAATAATTCGTGGAATGAATGCAACTCTTTTTCACAGCAAGACATGAGTGGCTCATCAAATTCTTGGAATAAATGACAATTATGTGCATTTGCAACAAAAACGAAATGGCGTTGACCAAAATTGAACAAAATATCTAATATGACGCCCTGCATATGCAAAGAAGTAGCTGGCAGTGAACGTGTTGTGATCCTATTTGAAAATCAGGTCAGTTTTCAGAAATGATCTCTTTTGATTTTACATCTTATGCTTTGAAGATTCACTGTTGTAACAACTGCAATAAAAAATGAAAGAAAGTATACCTGTTATCTTCTATTCATCAAAATTGAAATTATTTTCATATTTATCATAACTGGCGTACTCTCAGAACAGAGGATTCCAAGTGTTTTGCTCATAGATGCAATTACCTTATCCAATGGTTACTCACCGTCGCTGGAAAGAAGAAAACAACATTTCAAACAATGCAGAATTAAGAATGCTACTATAAACAAAGTATTCAGTAGTGCTTTTTGACAGTAAATATTTAGAGCAGTCTAAAAACATGACAATTTGTCCGATGACTTTGTTCTGGAATTTGTTGGCATTTTGTGACATTTATCCTCCATAGAATAATTGCCGGGTGCGCTCATTGGACTTATCCCTATCAGTTATCCTTTCGAACAGTATTTCAAACGTGCGCAAGCCTACGCTTCATGCTTTTCTGTGCATTACCTAAATGATGCTGAAAATTAAATTGAAAAAAGTGTTCTGAAAAGATCAAAGTTGAATATGAAACCTGAGTTGCGAAGCTACATGTCCGTAACAGTGAACCACCTGGATGAAGACATCTTTAAAAATTTTGATAGATGGTCGTGATCGGGCGTTTAATTCTAACAAGAGCTTTGAATATCTTCGACTCCGTGTCGAGGTAATACGCCACACCTATCATCTAAAACAATCCTACGTGAACACAGCCATCGTTTCGTATAGCTCAAAGAAAATCCGGAGTGTTATCAAGGATCTCTGCCGATCTCTATAACAACACAACTCCCTTCACGGCCGAACAACGTGCCGATTTCTTTGTCTCGATCCACGACAGTGACCGCAGCACCAATGTTTCTGAGTGTCCACCTTTCTGTGACCACGATTATCTTTATGAAGTGGCAGTAACGCTAAGAAACTTAAAGAAAAGAAGGCCAGGAACTGATGGAATCCCGCGGTGGATTTATCGCTATTTCGCATCACATCTTGTCCGCGGGATAATTTCGTTATTCAAATCAGTCTTCGCCATGGCCAAGTATACTTTCCTTCGCCCATCCAAAAGTGTCTTCAACCATCGGAATCGCAGCACTTTCGACCTATTTCACAGCTTTCCACGCTTTCTAAGTGTCTCGAACGTATGATTGCTAAGAACGCATCATTACCACTTGCCTCAACTAATTCCCTGACGTTGGATGTGGTAGAGTACAGGCATTGAGCGTCCGCTTCTATTTTCAAATATTAGTATGTGTTCTTCTTGACTTCTGCTTGTTTTGTCGATGCATCTGTGTTCTCACTTAATTTAAATTTGATCCCATAGGCACAATCTGTAACTTAGTAAATTTTTCTTCTGATAGTCTGTATTCAACGAGGACTATTTGAGTCCTGATAGTGTTCATAGTGTTCATAGAACATTTTGAAAGTGCATTTTATTGAGCGATTTCTCTATGAGATTTCATAAGAATCCTTTCTCATACATAATTACATTTCATCTCATCAAGTTCTATGAGTATCATTACATTTTGTTATTTTCATATATATTATTCATTCTAACATTACTGACATTTTACATTGAATTTTGTAGAAAATTTATGATTCAACCTTATAACAATTTCATTTGTTTTTGTGTGTGAGTGAGTTAATAAAGCTTAAAATCAACATTTAAACCTAAATTTTTATTATGATATTTGTTCATTTTTTCCTATGTCATGCTTTCATGTAATTTGGGTAACAAATGTACCTCAGGATAACAGTTGCAGTCTACTTACCAAAGAACATCAGCAGTAAGAAACACCACAAGTGCTATGACAGCTTTCATTCCTGAAAATTTCTGCATTGATGTACTGAAAATAAAGTCACAAATTCAAAGTAACTCACGTAAATTATATCAAACATAGTGCGTTGTTCCAATGTAAAAAATTCTCTCTTTAGTACTTCTGAGTAAAAAAACACCCACCTTTAAGTGCGACGCTTAAAATGTGCGATTTTCCACATTGAAGAGCAATAATAATTACATATGACCTTCTCAAATAAGAGTCAATAACAGCTGATGAAAACATAGAGTAGGTATATTAGGTAGAGTGGTAACTCCGCATTTGGTAAATCCCCAATGTGTATGCACTTTCGATTTTATTAAATGAACTCAAGGGAGATACAGGTGGTATTGTCACAAAATGTGAGATATGCAAATCTTTGCAGTTTTGCAGAAATTACAACGGAATTGACTGATCATGATTGCAATGCAGAAGGAATGATGGTATTTCACAGATTCTCATGACAGCCTTGGAGATTTAATGTTTGTTAAATTAGCAATTCGATGGGTTCCTATTACTTTCATGGTCAACCTCAAGAGTATTTTCTTTAGCGTGATCATATCACAGGCAACCTGTCACTGGCAGAGCAAAATCACATAATCAAAGACAATGATTTCAATTAACTTTGAGAGATGTAAGTGGGTTCACATTACTATTCAGATTCAGGAAATGAAACATGAATTTAGTGATCGAATCATAAAATCATGCCGGTGAAAATTGAATTAAAAGCTTGAAATATCAGCCAAGAAAGCACGAATAACATCTCGACTTTTTCATGAAGACTTTCATTATAATGCGGTTCATGAAATTCCCTTGAAAATTATCTTAATTCCGCTTAGTAAGGATGCTTATTATCAAATAGTCATTCCTTTGATATCGAACTTGCTTCATACTACTTATATAGGAGAGTCATCTCGGAAGTATAAATTGGCAAATTTTGACTCTTTTGAAATTTTTCAAAAGTGCTCAAATAATTTTGTGGACCACGGGAGCGTGATCTCCGCAAAAATCTGAATCTTTTGATATAAAAATTTTCACTGTATACAGATACTTTTTTGAGTCGACACTCTACCTACATATCCCTACTCTATGGATGAAAACTCATCAAGATTCTTCCCACTGCATTATCACCACTGCATTGGTGGCTTCGATGCCGATTGAACGCAGGGTGAGACCAAGTTCTTTGAATTACCGGCATATTGCTCCTACTTGCTATGTCTTTCCCATCGTCACTTGAAGGCGAGTCTCGCACCATACGTACTTGAGATTGGTGGGCCTTACCATGACTCAGTGCTCGCCGTTAAAGGCTACTTTTGTAAGTTACCAAATCAGAATCTGATGTCGATGGAGGTAAGAAATTAGACATATAGAAGATAATTAACTATCGAAGCGGTTTGAGTGTGAGGTTGACTCAACCTTGCATGAGTATGAGTTGAGCATGAACATTATATTTTGTGACTTCTTTTATCATAATAGAGATTAGAGTCAGAGAAATATCATTAGGCATTTCAGTGACGTTTGTAAACTATATCTTTGCTATTTCTAGCTAAATGGAAGAGATATGCACTACACGTAGCTATTTTCATCTAATTTTCTTGAATTTTCTTGAATAAATTTATTGCCTACTAGATGGGGTCGTTTATTAGAGGAAATACGACTTGCAGATGCTCAAAGAATCAAATGACAACAAAAAGACACAGAAATTCCTTTTAACATGTGTTAATAATACAAAGAAATAAAGAAAATAATATTCACTTACATGTACTCTTTTTACATTAATAGTCATTTGTCTATGGCATGATAGATGATCATCACATGATTCATATAGACTCATATGTTTATCGTTTTTTGCTTATATTAAACAATTGAGACATTTTTTGCAAGTTTTCACAAAATGTTTTCAAAAGTGGAAAAAATGCAGAAGTTCGAAATAATTGCTTTTCAAAATAGGTACCGTATTATGAATTTGGTCTTATGTGGGCCAAATCCAACAATGATGACGTGCTTAAAATTCCATTAAAACTGAAAGTCACACGAGCCTAGGTTGTCGGGCAGCTTCGTTTTAAGAAGTCATCAGCAAAAATACGATATTGAGCGCACCCGCCCCGTTGGACAGGGATCAAACTTCAAACTAATCCGTGCGATCTAGGCTTTCGTGTTTTTAGCGTGTTTACAAACTTTTCGAAAACTGTTGAATTTGGCTTACAAAGACAGTCTAATTCTTTAACTGTCTCGATACGTCAATTTGAAAAGTCTGAATATGTGCACTTTAAAAGTATTTTGTACGGTGACATTTGATGAAATTATGTACTTTGCAATATCAGAACAGGTCTTTAAAAACATGATTCTAGGAGTTGCTCATAGTCATTCAGTTATGCACTTAGGCAGCGACTTTGGGTCAATGCTGCTGTGTGGGAGACTGCTCTTGAGGAGACACACAGCAGTGCAAACATGTAATAATAGTTGCAGATTCTTGCTTTAAGGGGTTTTATCAAGAGTCATTTTATATTTGAAGAATTATGGGAATAATCGTAGATCTTTACAAAATTCTCTGACAAAGTGACGATGCCACTGAAACTTTCACAGAAAGAGTTAGGCGATGTGATCAAAACCATTTTTAGTTACTGGGAGTCGCTATTCTTTAGGTATAGTAAATCCTAGCAACGCTTGCACACAGAGCAATGTTGTTATCGGTGCGTCGGATCTCTGTGGAAAGCACCTGAACTATAGCTGAAGGAATCATTCCAAGCTCACCTTTGCTATGTATCACAAAAGATTCCATAATCTCCCAAAATTCTATTGGAATCAAATGTAAATGTACTTACAAACTCATTCATGCACTGCCTGAAAATCTTCGTCGATGTCTACAGACCACGTAAAATTTTCTCTACTGAAAAATGAGAATTCCACAACAAATGTTCTATCAATCTAACTGACATTTGCCGGCAGCTGCAAACCAGCCAGCACCGAATAACTTGACATGTTTCTCTCCGTTGTCAAACTGTAACTTCCGGTCTTCTGGTCGTCTGGGGAAACCGATCATTTCGAAATCAAATGTACACATTCATTAGAGCTCTTCCTCAGTCATAAAATCGGAATTCTCCATAAAACGATATTCTGTTCTGTATGACCTTTGTCATTGTAGATAACAGATCGGCTTGAAGTCGAATGTTATATAATGTGTGCTTTGTATTGATCACAAAAAATCTATTCTATCATGCTGAACAAAATCGTCTTAACAACGGGCGTCTGAGAAAGGACACATTTTATCTAAGTTACCTTGGTTGAAAATGTTATCGATCAAAGAAGATTGTTCATTATTCTACACATTGCATTGAATGACTAATGACAGAAAATTTTAAGCGTGGGTTGGCATAAACAGACAATTGAAGAACAATTGTCACTTGAAATGCAACCATCTTTACCGAGAAATAAGATTATAATAAGGGTAATAAATATATAATCTTATGCAGAAATAAGATTTTCAGCTGACTCTTACATGTCCTACACACACTCACACAGTAAACCTACTGGTCACTGCTGAATAATAAGCAAAATCATCTACGGTCACATAACGATTAGCAAATCTGAACTGCTTCAATTATGACTGGCATTAGTTTCACTTCTTTCCCTGGTTCATTCGGTCTACACTGGTCGGCTTGGGTGTAAAAGCCAAATTTGTTCAGAATGGTTTGAACTTTGAAACAATGGTTGTTGGTTAGGATCTTAAGTCGAAAATTTGACTTTGAAAATTTTGTCAAGGTGATTTTACATTTTGATTGATTGTACACCGGTGATGGCCTACCGTACCGGGTCTAGACTTAATTAAAGGCCAATCACGGTCATGGCGAGCCATGATTGTGTTGTCATCTATGAAAACATGCATCTATTCATACATGTATACTGTTTACTTTTTAATATATGCTTTTTATGCATGCATGCATATATTTTCAAAATATATTTGTATCTTATCATTTAACTTATGGAAATGGAGAACAAAGAAGTTAGCATGTGTTTGTTTTTCACGCGTTCTTATCATTTGATCATGAAAGACATGTTGACTTCTTATATTTTCCATTTCCATACCTATCGAACAAAATTGATAACCAATTATAAAAATGTTAATATCAAATTACAAAGGTGAATTAGTACATTGAAAAGTACTTTAATAACAGGAAAACAACTCAAAATTGCTCGTTAATATTGAGCAAAGTAAAAAAGGTAGCTCCCCTTTGTTTAGCAGTCGAATTTCTATTAGTCGAATAACGTCATAATGCGCGCTGAAAGCTTTACTTGCTCTTGACACGATCATGGTGGGTGTGCTTCGCTGGTCATGGTGGTTCGAAGACTGGGTTCGATTCCCAGCCGGCAAGCCATTTTTCATAGTTGTGCCAAGAGTAAGAAATATCATTTCGATCTGAAATATCATTTGGACCTCGTGAAAGCAGGAGGCATCGAATTATTAGATCGATTATCCGAAGTCGTCCGGAAGCGGTTGCTATTGCTATATAAACCAGGGATGCGGAGTCCTATCATTTTGATAGGACTCCGACTCCAGGGTCTGAAAGGACTCCGGCTTTTGATAGGACTCCGATTCCGACTCCGGGTGGCAAGTACAGGGTGTCCCGTTTTAGACTGAAAAAATAAAATGCTCATAGTTTTTAGAAAACTAGCATAATGATTTGAAGGTAAATATTATTAGGTAGGACAGGAAACCGGATTTACGAAAAACATGAACACCAACAATGTTCGTGAACCGTCAATGAAAATTTAATGCCGAAAAAATTGTAATTTATTCGAATAAGTCACCATTGTTATCTAAACACAACTGACAGCGTGTGATGATGCTGTCAACACAACTGGAAAAATAGTCTTGAGACAATGTGCAAACAAAGTTCTTTGTATCACTTTTCAAAGACGCAAGACTGCTGTGATTGCGTCCACATACCGCAGATTTCAAATATCCCCAGAAGGCAAAATCCACTGGTGACAAGTCAGGTGAATAACCAGGCCAATTGAAGGCAGTTCCTCGGCTGATCAACCTGTCGCCAAAGTGTTCCTGGAGAACAGCTATCGTCGGTCTAGCTGTGTGGAGGGTTACTCCATCCTGCTGGAAAATTGTTGACGAGAATTTCCTTCTTCGTTTAAACTCTGGAATGACGAAATCTGTTATCATATTGGAATATGATGTCGAATTAACGGACCCATCAAAGAAGTACGGACCAATGACAACTGTCTTTGAAAAGCCGATCCATACCATCAACTTTTAAGGAAATTGTCGAACGACAAACGACGAGTTAGCAGGTCTCTCACTAGACCAGAAACGACAGTTCTGTCTGTTCAGTGAAGGGTTTAGATCAAACATAGCCTCATCACTGAATAAAACCTTTTCCAAGAATGTGCTGGAACCATTAACGGCACTAAGAAATTCTTGACAGAACTGTACTCGTTCCTCGATAGCACCATCAGAGAGATACCGTTCAAATTTTGGTTTGTAAGGCTTTGTGCCTAATTCCTTCGTCAGGATAGCATGAACTTGCTTTTTGAGAAGAGGCATCGATTAGCGATAGCTCTGGTGCTTGTATTGCAATCTTCATCAATCACCTGTTTCACATCATCAATCTTCTCATTCTCACGAACCCGACGGGCATAAGGCTCAACAAGTCAAGATGATGTGGTCTCGAATCGTGTTATCATTAATTTCACAGTGTTAGAAACTGGAGCATATTTTCTCTCCTTTATTTTGTGAGTTGTGCAATAAGCACGAATGGCAGCAGAGATGTTTTCACCATTCTGATAATAATATTTGACAATGTCAACATTGTCTTGTATCGTTAAGTGCGGCATGACTGACTCGATTAACAGAAAGCACAAGAAACAGATGGTTAATTCGAGACGCTACTCCTGTCTTATCGCTGTGTAAAATCGATTGATGGAATATAAACAAACTATTGATGAAATCTATTCACGTGATTCATCATCATCAACAGCTCCTCATTGAAAAGAGTATTGATTGCTTGATGACAATAGCGATTGATGATTGGAATGCGGACAAAGAGAAAACAGGTGCGCCAATGTGAATTCATCTCATGACTGTCTGTGTGTGTATAATTCAGACAGTCATGTCTGTGTGTGCATGGATAACAATAATTCTTTTCATTTGTTATTCATCGCAAATAAGTCGAATTTAGTCTTATCAAACAATTAATTTAAATGCATTTTTTGTAAATATTTTGGAATTTCATGACTATAAATAAAAGTATAATGCTCCTTAACTATTGATAGCTATTTTAATTTCAAAGCATAGAACAAAATCCGGTTTCATAAAGATAAACTTACAAGTGGAAGCGCTGAGCTATGATCTTCCATTCACACACAGTAGCGTTTTTACTTTTTCATTCTAAAACGGGACACCCTGTATATATAGCCTAGTTTTTTGAAAAAGCTGGTAACCTACATCATAGATCACTACAGGTTTACCTGAACCTATTTTGAGTAATCATTGTTGCATCAATCATCAATTATTTTCGATGAAAGTTTATCAAATGTCACTTTAAGTTGGATGCATACGACTCGGCTCCTCCCATGCTGTTGATGTGTGCTTCACACGGTTTTTCTCCAGTCTCAACCTGGCAGGAAAATCCCTTATCCTTCTCCAAAAAATATGAGTACACTTTCGATTTTAATATGCGCTTAGGAGGAGCTATCACACACGATTAACGTGAGGGTAAGAGGTAATGTTCTGAAACAAACTAATATTTTACTTTTGTCTCTGATGTGAACTTTGGCGCGTAGTTGTGATCGAGGCTAGGAGGGCTTGTCTTCTCTATTAACACTAGAAGACCGAAGCGCGTCAATTGACGCAAAGTCAGTTCATTTTTCATGTTTTTAAGTTACTCTGTGACATTTATCCAATGAAACTCCTGCAATTTTAATTTTTTTCTTATTTTTATACTACTAAAAGAAAAGCTGCCCTCTCGGACATTCTATTTTGACACTAGGAAATCTTCTATAGAAAGCCAAAGTGCGTGAAAATGACGCTTGTATTCCTAAAAAAGATAACACAGCACCATCTTTTTTTTTTCTGTTATAGCTAGCGTTAAATTAAACTCCAAAGCAATCCTTTAGTCGTCCATCAGTCAACTGAACAACTGAATACCAATAATATTCAATAATGATCGGCACGCAGCATCCGCATAGCATAGATATATTGAGAAATATCTTCGTGTTTTTGATGAATGGCGGCAATAATATATAAATTGTCCACCTTCTGTGTCAGGATTAAAATGAAATGATCGAACAATAAAAAAAACATCATCAAGCACTTTTCATTCATTTGACAACAGATGGAAAACAAATAATACAAGGAGACAAAACATTCCGCTTTGAGAGCTTTACAATTTGTGAGCAATGTAGATTGCTGCACGATAGAAGACAAAGACGATAGTGAAACGGAGCAACAAAAATATGAAAACCGATGTTGTTGAACATTGTTGACCATCATGACGTCGATGTATCGATGATGACATTGATTATCTCCTTTGATATTATATCTCCGCGATCATCAGAAAATACCCGAAACAGTGAAGGTGATACTGACAAGGCCTAAGAAAGACGCACCAGTCTCGTTCTGAAGACAAATGATAAGACGAACACACCACTTGCTTCACTTCCAAACAATTCAGGATTCATTCATGGTCGATGTGATGCAACGAATATTTGTCAGGTCTCAATCCAGGTCCAAAGTTCATATGAAGTGAAGCCGTTTTACTTGTGATCACTGATCGCTCAATGATAAAGATGTCTACGAAAAATGCTACGGAAAAATGTAGATAAAAGTACAACATTTCAAATCCGATGATTCAAAATCCGATTGGATAAATTTGACTCACTTTTTTGAGACATTGGATTGCTCTTTGCATTTTCTTCCTCTTCGAGAATTTTGAAGAGACTTCCTCTTCGAGAATTTTGGAAATGTATAGTTCGTAAGATTTGTTCTCCGAGATCGGTTCATTGAGATCAAACGCTTTCTTCGCTTCGATGATAGGAAGACTACAGAAAATGATAAAACTACGAGAAATCTTTGGATTTATTTCACTGATTTCACAGCTGTTTCTTTGGTATGATTTATCCATCTGATTCAATACATATTTCTTTCATTCCTTCTGAGTATTGGATTTTGTGAATACCTTTCAAATATTTTTTCAATACATGGCCATTTTTTCAATACATATTAGGCATCAAATTTTGGATTTATGGTCATATCTGTGGTTTATGGTATCATACTCACGTTTCCCTTATTAGGACAGTTTCCCATACTTACGTGTTTCTCAACACGTGTTGACTGTATAAACATCTGAAAATGTGATGAAGTAGAAATTACGGTACACAATTTATCAACACTCAATTTACAATGGATAACTTTTGGCTAAACAACTTGCAAGCAAACATATCGGAGCAAACATACTTCGATTCAAACACGACGACCGATCAAATCCCATGACAAAAAAAATCCCATCAGTCATCATAAATCATCTGGGATCATTCATCATGTACTCAAAAACAATGACAATCATTCAATGCAAAAAGAAAAACACAATGCAATACTAAGCATATATGTCTACAATCACAGTGACTATTCCTACATCTGACCACTATAGAGCAAGCCTGAGATCAGATGTGCAAGCAACAACAGTTTTAATTACAACGCCAATAATCGGTAGCGAATGCCTATGATCTGAACAAAGCGTTCGGATGTCGTGAATGGCCGTGTCTATCGCTTTCTGTTCATGTGTTCTCAAATATTATGGATAGCAACAATGTCAATTGAAAAAACGAAACAATGACCAAACTATGACCAACATCAGTCGCTCATCATAAAAAGAAGCAAAAGAGCAAAAATTCTCAATAAGCAAGCGAAAAGTGAAACTCGACTCGAAATCGAACAGTTGGCAAAGAAACAAATGAATAATCTGGGCAATGTGATGCTCAACTGAGAATGAATGTAACGCTATACCTTATATATTCGGTGTTTTTGTAAAAACCCATTTCCATTTGACGTTGTACATTTTGAATGTGCATGAATGCAAGTAAGTAATCCGGATGTTTCTATGTTTCTGCTATTAAAAATATTGCAGTTTTGCAATCCATTAAATTTATTAAGTTTTTAATGTCCTAAAATTTTTTCATAAATGGGGAATGTATATTAAGTGTTAATTTTTTTTGGAATTTCTCGAAAATGGTTTTTTATATTCTTATTTTGTAGTAAGTTTACACTTTCTAAATTAATTTGGAATAGATCCCTACCCATAGAGAAACCATTATTTTCTTCATTTTTTATGCAAATTATATCTTCTAGTGTTAAATCACTGAGTGAAAAGACAATCCTCTTTTCACTATCACGATTCATTCTCTCAACTATTACAAACTTTGCATGCACTGCTGTCTCTGTACTTTTGTTTGACGGAGAAGGCAGTTGACATCAAGACAGTGACAGCTATGTACGAGGATAAATAATTTGTTTTTATGATATTTCAGGTCTAGTTATAGGCCGGAGTCCGGAGTCATTTGATAGGACTCCGACTCCAGCAAAAATGATAGGACTCCGGGATTCCGACTACGACTCCGCATCCCTGATATAAACAAACCAGGAAGGTAACGTCATAATGCGCGCTGAAAGCTTTACTTGCTCTTGACACGATCATGGAGGGTGTGCTTCGCTGGTCTTGGTGATCTTCATGCCGCGTCAGCACTTCGAAGACTGGGTTCGATTCCCAGCCGGCAAGCCATTTTTCATGGTTGTGCCAAGAGCAAGGCGTATTGAAATATCATTTGGACCTCGTGAAAGCCGGAGGCATTGAATTATTAGATAAATTACAATAACCGTGAATCTTTTCTAATTATGCTGACAAGGTACCGGTACTTAACCACTGTCAACCACTGGAGCACTACATCGTCTATGAACCGCTGTTATGGGAGCACATGTCACGACGTAGCATTGTTTTTGATGTACATGTCCGCCCTAGTCCCATAATATTACAGTGTCGCATTTCTATGGTTACGGGCATTGACACGTTTTAACATAATGAATCTAATATTTGTATATTTATTGTCTGTTTTATAATGTGGATGCATCAATGTTATTTCCAAAATTGTCAAAGGAATTGTTGAAATTTTGAGGCAATTTATTCATCATAATTCATAATATATCGAGCGTTGCAAAAGTATGCATGGACTATTGAACTGTGAACACTGTGCATGACAGATACCGGCACGTACTACCGCTATCGGCGCCGACAAACCGGTTCCAGTTCTGTTCTATAATTGCGTTTTCACTTAATTTATCTCTTTTGCAAATGCCTCCTCTCAAATTTGACGTACATGTTCTGTACACATGCTTTCCTTTTTCTTTTGATTTTTGGGTGTGATTATTGATAATTTTTGTTATTATATATCTATGTGACTGAAAATATCATTTATCTCACCGATTAACTCCAAAACTCCACCTGTAATTTGAAATTGGTCAACACTCAAACAAGGTGCAATATATTTTACCTCCAATTGCAATTGAGCGCATGCTTAAGAGCAGTACATTTGTGCAATGTATCTGTCTCGACGGAGAAAATTACTCACCATGCTACATTGTATCAGGTACCGTTAGTGCTCTGTCCTTGTTACTCTGGTTGTTCATTTCAATGTCATAAAATTGTGTCATTCGATATTTAAGTATCACCACGTCTTCTTATAAATTGTCCCGGTTTCGATACTTGGAAATGATTGAGATCTCATCGTGATGGGAATGGCGCAGTACATGGCTATTTCATATCCAAATATTTCTTGATCTCTGAAATGAAATTGCAAGGTTGATATAATAGTGCATGCTGAAAAAAGAACGACAATTTTACATTGAAATAATCAATTATCAATCTATAGATTTTGCTCATAGATTTCGATCAAATAATTTCGCTTACGTCGAAGTGAAATTCACATAATGATTTCTCCAAGTCTCTTGTACTAATACAGTCCGTTTCATAAAAAGTGGATCATCCTAAAATTTGACTAAATAAAACATAAGTATGATACAGAAAGCATTTTTCATGTTATTTCATGTCCCTAATATATTTAAATGTCCTTATATAATCTGATAAGCTATGATACAGTAACGGTTCTTAAGAAGCTAATATTTTGTGGCCCTACCCTTATTGTCAATGACATTACCAATTCGTCTAGGCATTGATTCGATGATATCGTTGATTTTTGACTGATCTAACTTTCTCCACTCTCTTTTTAACAGTGACGTAAGTTGTGATACGCCATCTGTATACGTAGGTAGCAGTGAACTACGAACGTTACGTTTTAAAATACCCCATACATTTTCTATGGGATTCAGATCAGGAGAGAACGAGCTGGCCAAGATAATGTCAATCACTATCCTTCAGACGGACTGATGCCTCATCAGACCAGACAACCCGATCCCGTTGATTTCGCCAGTGACCATGACTCATTGCCCATCTGAGACGTCTTTTTGTATGCTGATCTGATAATTCGATCTGAGAGGGCCTCTTACAGCTCTTGAAATTCGACTCAATAAGTCTTCTACGAATAGTGGACTTAGAAATAGACGAGTCTAGTGCAGCCAAAGTTAACGAGAGACTTGGATCAACTTTAACAAATCTCAAAATTAGGCGGTCTCTACGTGGATGTTTTACGTGGACGGCCAGAGCCACGACAGAATCGACACAATCTTTACGACAGAATCTTTACGACAGAATCGAAAATTATCAATATGCCATCGATGCACATTTGTGTAAGGGACATTTAGTCGCTTGCTTGTAGCTCGCAAAGAAAATCCTAGTTCTAGCAAGGCTGACACTTTGCCTTTTGTGAATGCGATCTCGTTATTGTTCATTTGTGCTTTGTATTGTTTTCAACCGGTAAGAGATAGATTTCTAGCTGAAAGCAATCAGGAGTGCTGCCAACACCACCGCAACGAAGTCAGGAAGTTATGGAACATGAAGTCCAGTTAATCACATGTGACAGTTACATTATTGTTGATGAATAATGGTGCTATACTGGCTCTGATTGACCGATTTTCTTTATTTTTGTTTTGCTTGATAGCTTTTGGCTTGTAGAACAACATATTACATAACAAAGGAAGCAAATGTAATTTTATAAGAGTGAGGTATGATTTTGTGTAACATTGCTAAATGAAGATCAAATTATCTATTACTTTTTTATCTATAACAGGAAAACAACTCAATATTCATGCTTGAAATTTCCAACAATGATATTAGTAAGCACAACTGACATATCTTCCAAATTTCAGAGAAATTCGTTCAAGTTTGGCGGAGTTAGACAAAGTTGAAGTTAAGGCGATGTTTAAGGGTGATCCATTTTTTATGAAACAATCTGTAATACCCGGTAATATCAATATTAATAGCACTACATTGGTAAACTTCACTTTAGAAATTCGATGATAGCTCACAAATCAATGCAAAAGACAAAATATGAAATGAGGATAAAGAAGCATGCTGTACATCGATGTAGAGGTTAAATACTCATCACTGGACTACCATACTGTACAAATGAGGAGCTGTAACCTTTGCTTATTGTCAATAGGGCATAAGGGACAGTGTCACGTCATATAGGGTCGCTTTCATTAAACATCGTTCTCAGATGATGTTTTGAGATCATAGAGTGAAACAAACGATAACGGGTAGTTCGCATACAACTTTTGAAATACCTTCCATTTGAGCTGGTTCATCTTCATGGAGATGATTTTGTTCTCAAGGTACTCGACTATTTTCAATAACTGGCTTTGAATCAAAAAGCACAAATCGTGTGTATGACAAGCACTGACACGGGAACAGCCGGACCTCAGCAACCTCATAAAAGGGTGTTACGGCGTATAGATCAGACTAAGAACCAGGGATTAAAAACCAAGAGCCAAGTTTAAAGGACTGTATCTTGACCAAAAACATTTATGCGCAAAACGTATGGCATATACAAGCGAAGTAATTACAAATTTTTGAACAAGTAGAGTTTCACATAGATAACTATGCACATGGAGATGATTATCACTATGGCACACAGAAGGAAGAAGCATAGAAAGTCATACATGGGCTGTGGCGTAGCCAGGAGTTGTTGGAGGGGGGGGGGACATACCACGTCTACATGTATAGTATCTAGAATTAATTACTCATTACCTATATTTATTTATTTATTTATTCGGGCAATTTATAACGCGCTGTACCCACATGGCTCACAGCGCGAACTAATACAATGAACACTTAGAAAGAAAATGTACATAAAAAAAACTTACACAAAAAACATATACAAGAAACACAGAAATAAAAAGAAGCATATATATATATGCATGTATAACAGTATAATACAGGTAGCCTAATAGAGCATAGACTCATAAGAGGCCTACTTTTTGTGAGTCATCAGCTGTATGAACGTGTAATGCATAGTGTACAATGTACATGTACTTTACTTACTCAAATGAAAAAAATGGATTTATCAACCATGGAATATATTCAGTACTTATATGAACAAATCCTCTGTCTGAATCACCGTCACTGAATCCTCATCCTTAGTGAGTATTTACGTGAGTACACTTTCATGCATTCATTGTAGTCCAATTTTATCTCTTTGTGGATAGACAACATTGCCAATCCGTTCAAACGAGATTCATTCATTGTCGAACGGAGATAGGTTTTTAGTCTTTTCATGCAACTGAATGAACGTTCCGATGTTGAATTAGAAATTGGAAATGTTGCGAAGAGTGGATCTAACTTTCCTTTGCAGACCGATGGACATTTTGAAGTGTTTAACAAACAATTCAATTGAATTGAATAATAAATGTATCTAGGGTGCTTATTGTGATCTGATGTTTCGATTACGAGTTTATCAAAACTGCATAGAAGTTTGAATGCCGGTAGCTGTATTCTAGAATACAGCCTACTTAATTTAATCAATGATTTCCAACTTTCTCTGTCTTTTCTGTCGATGACAAGACTAGTAGCGAGGGGGGGGGACATTCCATCCTTTCCCCCCCTTGGCTACGCCACTGTACATGGGAAATGTCACATATCATGGGCGTGGAAAGGACCAACGTGAAAGCATTCGAAACATACCGCCCACCAAAACTAACTAAATTGGTTTGTTTTAAGAAACTGGCAACTTTCGTAATTTCACAATTGGACGCGTTATCTCACCAGACGGAACTCGAATTGACGCGACCCTGCATATGTTGTCCTTTCATTTGTTCAAGTGAGTGATGCGTCCCATAATCCAAAATAACGGAGAAGTATTATCGCGTTTTTGATAAGAACTAAGTCACCAATATTGAATTGAGGACCATGAGTTTTCCAGTGCTTACGCTGTTGGAGACATAAAAGATAATCTTTAGTCCAACGCTTCCAGAATTGCTGTACCAACAATTGAGTCAAATTCCATCTAGATAAGCCTTTGTTATTTAATTGATTCATATCCCTTTCAGGTAAACTCATGAGAAATCCACCGATGAGGAAGTGTCCAGGTGTTAGAGCTTGAAGATCATTCGGGTCAGAAGATAATTCATGAAGAGGTCTGGAGTTCAGGCAAGCCTCGATTCGAACAAGAACCGTAGTGAGTTCTTCGAATGTAAGCGCAGTTGTGTCTACAATCCGACGAAGATGAAATTTTACTCGTTTTATGCCAGCTTCCCAAATCCCTCCGAAATGAGGTCCATACGGAGGAATCATTGTCCAATGTATGCCCCGAGTACATGCATAGTTCGCCATGTCGGTATTGAATTGAGAATTGCTCAATAATGTACAGATATCAGATGAGTACTCAAGGAGCCTTTGAGGACCTTGAGACGTTTTCCATGGTCACTATAAATTTTTTGTGGTAATCCGCGCCTTCCAATGAATCTGTTAAATGCCCCAAAAATGCTTCAGTTGTTAGGGATGTGACAAGCTCTATATGAACAGCCTTGGTCGAAAAGCATATAAATAATGCAACGTATGCCTTTTCAAATTTGGCACCTCGTCTTTTACTTGTCTTGATGGAGAGAGGGCCACCATTATCAAGCCCGGTAACAGTAAAGGGACGACTGGGAGTAACTCTGTCTTCTGGAAGATCTGCCATAATCTGATGAGAGACTTTCTGATTAAATCGAGTACATTTTGTACATTGAATAGCATTTTTGCGTATCAAATCCCTGGCGCCAACAATCCAATATTCTTCACGAAGCGTTGAAAGTATCAGTTGAGGTCCTCCATGCAGGATCTTCTCATGAATGTGGCGAATGATCAAATCTGATTAATAACTTTTCTTTGGTAGTAATACTGGATGCTTACAATTTTCACCGATATGGGAATTTCTGATTCTTCCGCCCACCTTGATAAGCCCAGTTTCCTGATCAAGAAATGGAGACAATGACAAAATTTTGCTTTTTGTGGGTAGCTCATGCAAAGATTGTAAGCAAGAGTATTCAATAGAAAAAGCTTGCTGCTGAACTTGCTTAAGGATATAAACCAAAGCTGTGGAAATGTCACTTGGTTGCAATGCCTTCAGATTCGAAGCATTCTACTTTCGTAAGATTTCAATAAATCTAATACAATATGCCAGTGATCGGATGAGTCTATTAAAGGATGAAAATCGCGAAGTGTCTATCAGATCATTTGTTAATGATACAACATGAACTTTGATAGTTTGCTTCTTCCTTTCTTCTGTAATGTTCTGACTAGTCTTGTTTGTTGAATTAGACGGCCACTTCGATGTATCTTCAAAAAACCTCGCGGGACCAGACCACCAAATATTGGATTTGACTAATTCATCAGCTGTAACTCCACGTGATGCACAATCAGCTGGATTGCTTTCTGATGGGACATGTCTCCAAAGTGAAGGTGGGATTATTTCCTGTATCTCGGTTACTCTGTTTGCAGCAAAAGAAGTCCAACGTCGAGGAATACTAGAAAGCCAAGCAAGAACTACTGTAGAGTCAGTCCATCCTGTAATATCAGTAATCGGGAAACCAATTGCATTTACAGCAGAAATTACAGCTTGCAAAAGGCGAGATCCAAATAATGCACCACAGAGCTCCAAGCGTGGAAGACTGATTGATTTGACGGGTGCTACTCTCGTCTTTGAACACAACAGTGTGACAGTAACACTTCCATTTTCTTGAATCATCCTTGAATATATGACAGCTGCGTAGGCGGTTTCAGACGCGTCACAAAAAACATGTAAGCTGCATTTGGCGTTCATGAAAGTATTGTTTTGATATATGCACCTTGGAATTTTCATTTCTAGCAAATAAACCAATCTTTCACGACAGGCCATCCATTGTCTGATCATAAAATCTGGCAATTGATCATTGCAAGAGTTGGCGCATGAAAATTCACAAAATATCTCATCAAAAATATCCGCCTCACCAGACCAATGTTACGGCGTATAGATCAGACTAAGAACCAGGGATTAAAAACCAAGAGCCAAGTTTAAAGGACTGTATCTTGACCAAAAACATTTATGCGCGAAACGTATGGCATATCCAAGCGAAGTAATTACAAATTTTTGAACAAGTAAAGTTTAACATAGATAACTATGCACATGGAGATGATTATCACTATGCTATGGCACACAGAAGGAAGAAGCATTGAAAGTCATACATGGGAAATGTCACATATCATGGGCGTGGAAAGGACCAACGTGAAAGCATTCGAAACAAAGTGCTTAAAGGTGGAGCTGAGTCCCGGCAGTTTCGGGGACCCGAAAGGTGACGAGCAATGGGAATATGGCACAGGATGTCCACAAACTGAATTCACACTTGACCTAAATGATGGTTTAACGTCACCCCCACTTACTGAGGGCTTGGACGGAGCTGACACAGTCAGACTTTAATCTGGACCGCTGTGTTATTTTAGTCCGAATGCCCTTCCTGACGACCTCCAGTGACACTTTCGGTGCTCGACTGCTGGACCGAAAGATCGCTAGGCCAAGCACTTAGCCACTGTACCATAGAGACCTAAATGTATATTTTTATTCTATTTACATGTTTTTGTTATTAAATCATTCTAAGCTCATTAGAATGTGGATCACAACTTGTGTCAATGTTTCCGCCGACAGCTGCTACTATAATTAGAAGAAAATCACTTAAAGGAAAAAAACTGCATAAAACAGCAGTTGATATGTCATTGACGAATGTAGATTGCAGCTAAAACGCGAAATCCGCCAATTTTGAAATTCACAAATTAACTAAGAATTCAGTTAATTCTACAGTTAACATAATTCGCAAAGTAACTAACGGAGGTCGCTGATTTTGAAAAAGCCTGTTTATTTCTGAAATTGCATGTCATAAATAAAGAGAAACCCCAAAAATGTAAAGCAGCCTTCCTTCTGTTGAATTCAGTGAAGAAAATATAAATAAACTCACAATAATACGTTTTATCTCAGGCGCTTTCGATGACTCTAATCATAGGGTAATCTATTTTTGAATGATATTAATTATTTTATTGAAGCGGTTCAGGCCCTCGTTGTGTGTCATGTGAATGGTGTGTTCCTGCCACGGACTTGACCCACTTTTGCTTTCATCTTATCCATGTTCATTTCCTTTAGCCCAATGCCTCGATTTCAGAATGTATGCATAATTTTTCACTTAATATTTTTTAATTGCTTTGTAATTTGAATGCCTACGAAATACTCGTATAACTTTCAGAGTAAGATTATTTAGAACCCCTTTTTAAATGACGTGATTGTATCATTAGTCATCGAAAGCGCTTAAAATAATGCTTATTATGAGTGTATTTCTATCTTCTTTGATTTAACAGAAGCTCTTTAATTGTGCAGTCAATTATCTTTTTTCCTTCTACGACCGCGGTATCGGTGGAACTCCTGAAGAAGTGACATAATTCTAGAATAAGCAGCCTCTATCAGCTATTTTGCATATTTACTACCCATAATTCAAGAATTAGATGAATACACTTTTGGAAGTCAACGGATTTACGAGTATTGCTTCAACCACCATTTCGTCCTTCAGAGAGCATGTGGAACCACTCGCGGTGGCCAGTCCAAGCAAGAGCACGAAACATGGTGGTGGAATCCTCTGGTGCAAGAGGCAGTTCGAACCAAGAAGCAGGCTTTTTAAAGATGGCAGAAAACGGATACGATCGAAGACTTGGAGTATTATAGGAGAACAAAGAAGAACGCCAAGATCGAAGTAGCAAAAGCGAAGGAAAAGGAAGTCGAGCTACTGTACCAGAAACTTGGCAACACACCGCTCCACATGGTTTTTATCGACCTGGAAAAAGCATATGATTCAATTCCACGTGAAATCCTTTGGAATTGTATGAGAGCTCGCAATATCCCTGATGTATATGTCAAAGTGATACAAGACATGCAAACGGGAACAACGAAGATGAGATCCAAGCAAAGTCTAAGTGACGCGTTCGAAGTGAGTGTGGGACTCCACCAGGGATCCGCCTTAAGTCCGTTCCTCTTTGTCCTGATCATGGACACGATTTCGCAAGCGCAGAGAACAAGTCCACCGTGGGAACTGCTTACGCAGATGATATTGCCCTTATGGATAGTTCGAAGCTATCTCTGGAGAGGAGGCTGAACCAGTGGAATCACACCATCGAGCGATATGGACTTAAAATAAATGCTAATAAGACTGAGTACATGCCTACCGAAGACCATGGCGAAACGATGTCTTTACCATCAGGACAGGTGAAGAAGGTCGACCATTTCAAGTATCTGTGGTCTGTGATAGATAAAGACAGCACCAACGACAAAGAAGTCAATAGAAGGATCCAAGTGGCTTGGGGAAGCTGGAGAGGATTAACAGGGGGACTGTATGACAAGAAGATAACCTACAAAATTAAAAGCAAAGGTCTACACAACCATGGTGCGACCAGTGATGCTGTATGGAAGCGAGTGCTGGGCAGTCAACGAGAAAAATCGCCAAAAGATCGCCACAACAGAGTGGCGTATGTTGCGAAGCATCCTCGGGGTAACACGAAGAGACAGGATAAGAAATGAAGATATTCGCGGAGCACTCGGGATTCACCCGATTGATGGGATCATGCGATGGTACAGACAGAGGTGGTACGGGCACGTGGTACGTAGACCTCGCGAACACCAGACCCGGCTAGCGTTGGGAATGCCTGTGCCAGAACCAAGAAACAGAGGGCGACCAAAGAAGACATGGGAGCGCCAGGTGATGAATGACATTAAGATCATTGGAGCCTCAACCGTGGATGCATTAGACCGCTCGAGATGGAAGAGGAAAATTAGGCCGCCCCTTCACTGGGACACGGCCTTTCAAGGTGAGCAAGGTGAGCAACCACAAAATTAAAAAATCACCCAAACCTAAAAATCCACAATTTCAAACATATGTGCGTAAACATAATACGAATAGGATCATTGGGCGGCTTTGCTTTCCCATGTCAGTAAAGAGGCTTGCTGGTGTCAAAATTTGCCAATTTATATACTTCCGAGATGACTCTCCCATATAAGTAGTATGAAGCAAGTTCGATATCAAAGGTATGAATATTTGATAATAAGCATCCTTACTAAGCGTAATTAAGATAATTTTCAAGGGAATTTCATGAAGCGCATTATAATGAAAGTCTTCATGAAAAAGTCGAGATGTTATTCGTGCTTTCTTGGCTGATATTTCAAGCTTTTAATTCAATTTTCACCGGCATGATTTTATGATTCACTAAATTCATGTTTCATTTCTGGAATCTGAATAGTGATGTGGACCCACTTACATCTTTCAAAGTTAATTGAAATCATTGTCTTTGATTATGTGATTTTGCTCTGCCAGTGACAGGTTGCCTGCGATATGATCACGCTTAAGAAAATACTCTTGAGGTTGACCATGAAAGTAATAGGAACCCATCGAATTGCTAATTTAACAAACATTAAATCTCCAAGGCTGTCATGAGAATATGTGAAATGCCATAATTCCTTCTGCATTGCAATCATGATCAGTCAATTCCGTTGTAATTTCTGCAAAGCTGCAAAGATTTGCATATCTCACATTTGGTGACAATACCACCTGCTGTATGCCCCTCGAGTTCATTTAATAAAATCGAAAGTGTATACACATTGGGGATTTACCAAATGCGGAGTTACCACTCTACCTAATACACCTACTCTATGGATTCAATAATTAACATTGGCCTCTATTAGACCGAGATATGAGCGATGACTACCAGCTACTCAGTTGCAAGTCAACTAAATTGAAGTAAAAGCCAGTCTGGGCTATCGAGATGATGCACAATTAACGCACTTTATTTATTCCTACTGATCCTTTGTTGCTATTCACATTCATCCGCCCGGCACTCTTTGTATCTCTCATTGTTGCAGTCAGTGTCTTTCACAATAAAGTGTTACTTGATTCCGATCGACATTGCACTATCAAATCATGCATTTAACGAAAGCATGTAGGCTTATAAGGACATACTTTTCAAATATGGACTTGTTTTCCAATGCACTCAACTACGTTTTGAGTTATAGAATCAGTAGGCTGACTATGAAGTTTGAAAGGAGTCGGTGATATTCTTATGCGTTGCAGATTTTGTCGCAATAATGTTGACACGCGTCTTCACATCAAGAATAACATTTATAACTCTATCACTCGCCAACGATTGGGAATCAAAATATTCTAGAGGGGAGTCAGCATCATTGGATGTCGAGGCTTTTAGCGCAGACAATCAGTCATAGACAAGATGCTCATGCATACTTACTATTCTTACTCGGTGACGCGGCTATCAACAACTAGCACAGCGCTATTCAGCCGCCATTGAAATTTTGATTAGGTTTCCCCATACTATCGCTATTAAAGAGATTTCTCTGATCTAATTCGGGATGATCACACCACTTCCAAAATTTACATGCAGGCTAATTAAATTATATAAAAATATAATTTTTATCAAATTTGCAGGTTATCATTTTTGGTGGCAAGTGAATTGGCGGATAAATGAATTTAACATGTGAAAATTCCTATTTGTCGTTTCGTAATTCAATATTTATTGGCGAAATGCGGGAATGGCGGTTAAACGGGAGGCGGATAAGTGAAGGTTGACTCTACAGTCTACATGTACTTATTATTAGTTAACACAAATTTCTTCTTTAAAACCTCTATCATTTCTAAATTGCTTTTTGACATAATTTAACATGCTACTTCATTTTACAGAAATGCCCTATGAGTAGCATCATGTAAATAAACATTAATAAACCGAATAGCAATTGTATTCACATTCCAATTCAATGAAAGTCTAGCTGCTGCGGAGGGTTTGAATTTTCGATCAATCAATTGCATTTTTGAAAACAGTTTGCGAACAAATTAATAAATTGCACATTTGGCAAACCAAAAGGTATTTTATCAGTAGAGTATGCATACAGAAAAAGAGCAGCCAGCTATTTGAAATCAGTTTCACCTTCTTGACGTCACTAATTGATAAGCCCATCCAGACCTATGTAAGTGGGCCGGGTAGTCCCAGGATGGGCCGGAAAGTTCATCAGTCCCCATTTAGGCAACTTGGAACGATCCATTAAATAATGATTGTTTTTCTGAATGCTGATGGTCATATCCGAAACTAGTCGCGAGGGGTCAGAAAAGCATTTTTTCATTGAGTAGTGCAAATTTAAGTCTGAATTCTGACGAATCAGGACATTTACATCACTTCAGGCGTTCACGGTTAGTAAAATCGAGATCGTGAAAGCAAATCGAGGAGCGAATTAAGAAATCGAAAATTCTTGCAATAAATTGAGTTCGTGAGACCAGTGTGAAAAATATTTCATTTTGACGAATGTTTCTGATGTTACGTAATAAAGTAGACAGTTGAAGTTCACGTTTGCTCTCTAATTCCTCTGAATTACGCTTCCTTTACATTGACCAGTAGTGTGAAACAAAGGGAGACGAATATCTCCTTGACATCTCCGGCTTGTTGATGTTCGACTTTTTGTATTTCACAATAAATATTATTCGTCATTTTCTAGTTTTTACATATTTTTTGTTTACTAGTTACTTTTTCACACTGCGTTGGTTATTTTCTTGCTTGTAGGGTCACAGCACGTTTCAATTTCGCTTTGCTGTTATACCCCCAGTCCACTTATATTGTAGTTTGATCTTTGTGCTCCTCTGTTCTTACATTGTGATGTAATGATTCATGCATTTCAATTGTGCCAGTGATTGTCCTTCTATTCAAGCAGCTTTGTGTGTGCATAGATGCTGCAATTTGTGGTCAGTTCTGTATTCGCTTGACGAAGGACAAGGTCCAAAAGCTCGCGTAAAAACAATAATAATTTAATTTCGAGCCCAAAAAAAAGTGTTTTCCTTTTTCTTGATCCATCATTACCTGCCTCGATGGTCCTTCACTTTTCTGGATTTCAATAAAGTTTCAAAAAGAAAGGAAGCACAGTTTATAATCGCTTAAAAACAATCATAAATCACTGCTTAAAAACTGTTTCTAAAATAGTGATTCTATGAGCATCATACACAGTGGCGGTTGCAAAACAATTTCGTAAAATCCAGCAAAAGTGGTCCGTTTATTTATTCTTGAAAATTTGATTTCACTTGGTCCTGGAAGTTGTATTTGGTTCTTATGAGGTACATTATGTGTGCTAAACCACAATACAAATATTATCAGTAGATCTGCAGCCGAGTTTCTGAAATGAGGCCGTCGGTGTGATCACCGAAAGTTAATGTAGCCTACATCGTTATATGAATGTTTTTATTTTTTTATACAGATAGTCTACTGAGGACATCACTCATAATTTTACATTTCGCAGTATTCATGATGAATTCAGTAAGCTGACAATCTAGTATTGACCCAAGTTGTCGTAGGTTATATGAGATTCCTTTGACAGTTATAATTTTTAAAGTTTAAGTATCAAATTTGTAGGTGTACGCAAGTCCTAGTTTAGGATGAATATAGGACATTGATGAATAAGAGCCAGACTAGACCAGGATATAGGTAAGATCCATGTACTGTCACTTCGGCTACATCGACTTTGAATTGCTACCTTTTTATCACCCGCTTTACGCGAAAATAAATTTAGAATGAAAGCGAGTTTATATATTTTTTAAAATATTTCAATATCACACATATCTCTTATTTTCATACACCCAGGGACAACATAATTTGAATTACAACACTTATACCATCCTTATTATTCACATAGCGAGCAAAAAATGGGTTAAATCAATCAGTTTGTGATACTGTTTGGAGAATATATCTATTGTAAACTTATAGCTATTGCAAGTTCATAAAATGCTTTTTCTATCTAATTGCGCATAAAATAATGTTTGTGCTCTCTTAAAGCAGAATTGATTGTATTTGTTGACTTTCTATCAGAAGGACTTATAATGATAATTCTGTTGCAATATATTATAATGAAAGTCTTTGTTCTGATCAACTCTTTACCGCATCCTGTTATCATATTTACAAAATAGCAGTAATTCAATTGCATTAGAAAACAACCAATCACTTTATTGCAATTATTCGACGTCTGTAACCAACATATCACGACCAATTAATGTTTCATAGCTCCTGATTAATGTTTCGTAACTCCTGATTAATATTTCTTAACTCCTGATCCCAGATAACCAGAGATCTCCTGATCCCAAATACTTGAGAACATTGGACTTCCTGATTGTTCGATTGTTCGTTTCATCTTTTCACTAAATCCGGTGGTTGCGCTTCCATCATTCGTGTCAAGGGGTTACATCACACTCAACCTATGGTTTCCATATGGGGGGCCCATATGGGGGAGTCCAACTTGCTGATCTTGCAAGCACTATCAAACTCCGTCTTTAATCCGGAAGGCCTTTTCGACCTTAACCAATGTAATCGCATCTATTACCCCAGAGAAAGCACGGCACGCTTGCTAAAGTATAACATTTGACGAATTACGTGTGTTTATGTATTTCAACAACACTAAACAAATTGACAGGAAAGGGACAAAAGCAAAAAGGAAAGTTGCGCGGTAAAAGAGCAAAATAGGTAAAATAGGGGGGGAAAGACCTTGGTTGAGCGTGACTGGACTGTAGGGTAACGCCTTCAGCCCTCTGAAATGGTCACATGTGCTCGGGTCATCAGCCGACTTGTTACCTCCTCGTGGTCCCCCCTGGGTAACGCCAACAACAGCGGCTCACTGGCGAGTGAAGGGCGCCAGCCTAAAATAACTCTTGCTCGGATAGATGGAGTTCGTCAGTCAGTGAAGACAGTCCATCTAGGAGAAGGCTAACTCCGAAGTCAAATTGCCGCTCCCAGCTATGGGCAAATAGCACCCGGCGTGATGACACGTCTAAGGTCACCTGACCATGTCATCTAGCCTGCGTGGGGCCAACTACTCAGCCAGGCGAACTAACCACAGTTACGAATGCCGCAAACAGATACACCCGAAATGTCTACAATGGTAATGGACTCAGGACCGACAACGGATTACGCTTTTTGGATACTTGGACAGAAATCAAAATAGGAACTTGGAACGTATTAACTCTTCGTCAGCTTGGAGCCACCGAACTTTTAATGAGAGAAATGAGAAGGTACAACATCACTATGACAGGATTGTGTGAAACACGACTGACTGGTAGCGGAGAAACCTTGGTAGACGGCTTTACGCTGTTGTGGTCTGGCCATGAGTCGCATGGTCGTCGGGGAGTGGCCCTTGCTCTATCCTCCCAAGCCCGCAATGCCCTTCTTGCCTGGCAGCCAGTTAGTGATAGAATTCTCATAGCGCGTTTCAGGCATCGGTTTGGCAAGATGTCAGTCATCGTTGCCTATGCACCAACTGAAGTTGCCGATGACGACGTTAAAGAAGAATACTACAATCAAATCGAAGTGACATCAGCCACAGTGCCAAATATTGGAGAATGAAACGATAAACAGTGATAATTTCAAATTGATGAAACCAATACAACCTTCTACCGCACAAGCGAGATTCAATAGAAAATTGAGCTTGATTGCAAATGGATACAAATCTAAGTTTTCACATGTTTACTATGGACTAATGGATCTGAGATGTTCTGAACCTCTTCCATGTTCTGCTTACGTCCTTCCTAAGGATCATAAAAATGGTGAACTAACGGGAAGACCCATTGTTGCTGCACTTGATGGACCTGGTAACAAATTATCTAAATTTATATCTTCAAAATTAAACAACCTATTACGATTTGTACCATGTCATATCAGAGATGGCGATTGTTTCGTTGAATGGGTCAATTCTATTCCCCCTGAGTTTCAAATTGGTGGATTTGCGTCACTTGATGTGACGAACCTATACGGTAACATTCCGCTACATGGAGATACAGATTTATTCACTGTATTGAGAGAATTTCTTCACCTTCATGGTGGATCTGATGATTTCTTGAAAAACGTGGATGTGGAGGATATTATCGATCTGACGAAACTAGCTTTATTCTCAAATACAATTATTCATGATGATCAGCAATACAGCCAAATTAATGGATTGACTATGGGGAATTCTATGGCCCCACAGTTGGCAATTATATATATGAATTTTATGGAAGAAAAAATACTGAGAGCCTACGATGGTGGGGTCATTTGGAAACGATACATTGACGATTGTTTTATCATATGGCTACCCCGTATTTGTGTTGATGACATCCTTCCTTTTGCTAATGGTTTTTCTGAACATATCAGATTCACTATGGAGTTGCCCAATAATGGTTTATTACCCTTTTTGGATACGGAAGTGTTTCGAGAAGATAACCGCTTCCAAACGAGGCTATATATGAAAGATATACAGAGTGGTACAATATACCCGTGGGATTCTGCTTTCTCCTACGTCCGTCAAAAGAGCCATTATTCTTGGAGAATTACGGAGAGCTGATGCTCGATCTACAACGGAAGAAGCAAGGATATATTCGGAACAACTTGTTTTGAATCGGCTTAGGAACAATGGTTACCCATATCGGTATTTACGAAAAATACAACACCAATATCTTCAAAAAAATAAAAATCACAAAGGGGAACAGAAAAACAAAGATGGGAGAAGAGAATTTTCGTTCGTTGTCCTTTTGTTGACGAAGCTACCAAAAGAAGAATGATTACCACTGTACAGCGATCTTCATTATCTGACTATATATTTTTGCATTTTGAATCTGGGAAATCTTTGCGTAAAATATTTCACCCACCCAAACAACGCATACTTTGCAAAGATGATTGTGATACGTGCGTTATCAGTGAAAAACGAAGATTATGCCATACCAAGAACTTAATTTACAAAATTACGTGCAAATTATGCAATGCAATATAAATAGGCGAATCTTCCCGCTGTGTCCGTTCGAGAGTGAAAGAACGTTTGACTCAAGATAGCAGTGCGGTCTTCCAACACATTAAGACCAATCACACAGGTTGCCCCTCACCCTGCATATCATGGTCCGTTCTACATCAGAATTTGAACAACACTCAGAAAAGGCGCTCGCTGGAGGCTATGTACATTCGTCGTCACAGCGGGGCATTAATGAATGGATGTCAAGGCTTGCACATTGACTTCGAGGTTTGAGAACACTTCTCTCCTACTTGTCGTGAACTCATATCTTGCTCTGTATATAAATGCTTCATCTCTGCTTTTATTTTGTAACCTTGAGAAAGCCGTAAGGCGAAATATTGGTTAATTTATTCATTAATACAATTTGTATCCGCTGAAATCAATTACTTTTGATTTATACCCTATTTCCGGATACGTGGATCTGATCGGGTTTTTTGAAGTATCACCCACGGTGTGTTTTTGAGGGGTTATACCTCAACTTTCATGCCCACTCTAGAAATCAAATGGAGATTGTTTCACATGTCCTGGGAAGCGTAAAACAGCAAATTTGAAAAAAATTTGTCGAGCCTTTTTCTTTCTGCAGCTTTTTTGCATTTTTTTGCTTTTTTTGCATTTTTGTTGTGGTGCATTTTCCTTGAAATTATGAGCCCACTCTAGAAATTAATTGGAGATTGCTTCACATGTCCTAGGAAGTGTAAAAAGGCAAATTCGAAAAGATCTGTCGAGCCCTTTTCTTTCCATAGCTTTTTTGCACTTTTTTGCTTTTTTTGCATTTTCTTTGTAACACGCTTTCCATGGAATTATTTTCCCACTCTACAAACTAATTGGAGATTGCTTCATATGTCCTAGGATATGCTAAAATGCAATTTTGAAGATTATCTACGAGCCTTTTCAGCATATTTGTCACAATTCTATGTCATTGAAATTGTGTGAACTAATCCATATCAATAACAAAACTATAAATAGTTACAAAAATTTCAAATAGGTGGCTAGCGAATGATGGTCTTATAATATATAGATACAACCCTATAGAAGAGGGCTGCTCAGCTGCCCGAGGGATAGCATTATCGCCCGAAGTCTATGGGATGTATCGATTTTATTACCCACTCTGCGATTTTGCCCGGACACTGTAATGTTATTTTTATGGACTGCCGTATTGCCCACTGGCAACTGCAATATTTCCCAGTTTGTAGTTAATATTTAGTCGCACGTATTTGTATGTTGTAACATACATTGCGCATGAATGGGTTAAGTTGTTGAAACTCTGTATTCTGGTTGTCAGTTATCTACATTTTACAACATGTAGCCCTAATTAGTAACTATGCAAGCACTCACTAAAAATCAATTCAAAAGCATGCTTTAGATAATCAGTTTCTAAAACAAATGATAACTGTCACATTGCCTGGTCAATCATAGATATCAAATCGCTGGGTGGGTAATAATGAAGGTGATCCATATTTGCCATTAGAATTCATGCTGTTTGATTGCTATGATATATGCTTTGGTTTTGTTTCGTGATCAATAACGCAATAATAAGATTCGTAATAATGCCTCATACTGCACAGGATTTAGTGCATTAGACTGAAGCCGACAACTTACAACATTGAAGCTGAAACACGATCGATTTGCTGTGCACGCGCACAACTGATGCATTGTGTTTTTTAGCTTGTCTTTCCCAAAGTAAGTATAAATGTAAACACTTTGGTCTTTCCTAATTTTGATTATTCAGTGTACATGGTCATATAATATCATTGTTACTGCTCTACAGAAATGCTGTAATCAATGGAATATTGTTTTCGACAATCGAGTGTTTTCAAGGCAGAGCGATTATCATGGAAATATGGCCTTTACTTAGCTTAGCAGTGCAATAAAATGATGGTTCTTGTAGAGGTTCCAACATTCTGCTGGCCATGAAATATGAAATGCAAATTTATTAAAAAAATTCAAACTGGAAGAGTGTTAGCATGCAGTTTCCGAATAAGTGTTTTCTGATCTTCCAATTGAATCGATCAAAGCTGGCAATTCAAACGATCTCAGCTTCCAACTGTTTTTTACACAGTAGCTACGTAGCAAGTGTTAATAGGCCTATAGACTTGATTGGGTACGCATGCGAAAATAGTGAAAAAGCTTGTTGTCATAAGAAGTATAGTCTACAAGAAAAGAAATTGTACTTATCTGATTCATATAATTATGCACATGTAATTGTTTTCTAATTGTAACTGTTTCTAATTTGCATATACCTGTCTCGTAAGATATGTCAAATGAACTCAGCATGATTCTAGAGTTGGAAAATAATTTCAAGGAAAGCGTACTTATATAAATGTACAAGAAATTTCTAAAAATATATATTGGCTCGACAGATAATCTTCAAAATTGCATTTTAGCATATCCTAGGACATATGAAGCAATCTCCAATTAGTCTCTAGAGTGGGCAAATAATTCCAAGGAAAGCGTGTTACAAAGAAAATGCAAAAAAAAGCAAAAAAGTGCAGAAAAGCTATGGAAAGAAAAGGGCTCGACAGATTTTTTTCAAATTTGCTGTTTTACACTTCCCAGGACATGTGAAACAATCTCCATTTGGTTTCTAGAGTGGGCATGAAAGTTGAGGTATAACCCCTTAAAAACACCGTGCACCAACGACGAAGTGCGCAGACGAACACTCCAACCGCCGTTACCACGCCTTCTAGCTCAACGGCGCATGCGTTGGCTGGGGCACATGCTCCGCATGCCTAGTGAACCGCCAACGAAACGTGTGCTCGATTTCAATCCGACAGCCTCTGGATGGAGAAGACCTCGAGGGCGCCCACAGACACGGTGGATGGACGTGGTTGTCGAAGATCTCAATCAACTCGGTATCTCCATGGATGACAGATCGGAGTTGGCCCTGGATCGACCATCTTGGAAATGAATGGTGTCAAGAGCGGCCTCAACGCCTCACAGGCGCGAGTCATAGGCAGTAGGCAGGCGGTAAAAGAGAAGTACAAAATATGTCAGGTGTCAAAATTGTTGTGTGTCAACGAACAAACGATGGACGTGGAATTTCCTCAGACGATGGCAAGTGAAATTCGCTGCGCTAACCATGCATACTAGAGGCCGTCACCCGTATTGTCAGACATGCGTCTTCCAATACCACTCAGAAGTCTGATTGCTTCAGGACCCCAAGCGCCGGAGGTTTCAAATCTGAGAGGATGAAACAGATACTAATTTTCGATATCGAAGTACTTCCGCCCCTTCAACTCCTCGGCTTCAGAAGCAGCAGAGGAACTTTTAACGCATGTTTTGTTAATATGCGATTTCAAGTAGCCTACGTGTAAAGGTGCGTCTGCTAAAAGGTTCTAAAACTACAGTGACACAATGGATGTTTCCAAGTCATAAAATCAAGGAAATACAAGTTCGATAATTACTGCAGGTCTTTAGATTGCTGAAAACAACGAATAAAACAGAAGCGGGTATGTAAGAAATCATACAACCAGTTTCGATATTCAGAAAATTCGACGAATTCCAATAGTGCGCCTCTTGCTTGCATTCTATACAATAGACTGCTACCTGGATCGCTGACGAAGGAATATCATATTTGATCACATCGATTATAAATGTTCTCAACTCAAAATAATTATCCTTCGTCAAATCCTCTTGAAACCAATTTTTCAGTGTGGATGAACTTCCAGAGGATTTATTGGCATTGATTTGTCCATTGAGATTTGACTTGCGCCTTTCCTGTCACAATCCCATCTCTATCATGCTCAGAACAAGTCATAATCCTCTCGCCATTTCAGGAAATCCGATTTCCTCCTCTCGTCCTCTCGCGAATAGGGCAACGGAATTCCCACAGGAGAGTGCATTATGCCACAGCTACAATAGACCACTGCATTGTGACGTCATCGGATCAAGAAAATAATTCTACTTAGTCCTTCAAGAAATTCACTCCATTTAGAAAATCCAACGATTAATATTGGAGATAAAGGCATGGTATTGAACTTAAAGAAATGCTTTTGGACGTCACTAAAGATCATAAAAATTAATTTCTGAACGTCCACAACAACGACATGGAACTCATTCTTTGCACGACGTTTGACGTCATCTCAAGTGTACATGTAGATAAAGACAATTTTAACAAGCGCACATTATTAACAACCCATACAAATAATTTATATAATTTTCAGCCAATGTAAGATATACAGGGTGAGTCATAATGTGCGCAAAACTTCAAGGACTTGTAGCTCTGACCAAAATAATTATTCGAATTGAGTTTCTCTTCCATATTGTTTAGCATGTTTTGGTTTTTGCACTGTGTGCCATTATTTTTTTTATTTTTCAATTATTTGACAGTTGATTTAGCTATTTTTGAATTCTGAATAAATTTTACTATTTTTCACAATTTAAAAAATTAAAAAAAAATTAAAAAAAAAAATTTCCATCCAGCTTTCTTATAATTATAACATTATACATGATGATACAATTTACCAATAGTTCCAAAAAACAATCCATCAGCCTCGACTCACAACACAATCCTCTGTCAGCAAATGTTAATGGCCCTTGAGCTCAGCACTTTCAATTTGGCCCGTTGATTTTTCCTGCTTTCTTTTTTTTTTTTCATTAATAAATCTCGATTCAAAAAACAGATTACTCATCGAGCCCTTCTAATTCAAAGTTAACAAGTAATCGTCGGGAGGGGGGCGAATCGGGAAACCGACCGTAATGGGGATGACCGTACCGTTTTCCACGGGGAATCACTCGGTCGAATTTCGTTCTCGAGAAAGCGGAATCGCCTTCGGAGGAGTGATGAGAGGATGAGACTCAGACTGGAATACGACAGACTTCATCTTCCGTTTCTTTTTGAATCACGGATCATGTCCCCACGGTTTTTTGCTCTTGTAGTTTTTCTGATCACGTAAGATCGTTTGCAAGTGGGAAGTTGATTTGATGTGTTTGAAGATTGCCATCCAATGCAAGCAAAACGCCTTGGTGGAGATTAGATTGCAATTCTCGTATTGTTTTATCACATCCATATCAATTGGTTTTTGAGCCATCATATGCCTAATAAGCACATCTCAGGCAAGACGAATCTTTGCAGGAACTCATGGCAGGAATTCCTCATTCTCCAAGTCTTCAAAATTTCACTTCTCTCTTTTTCCACTTCCTTTTCACATAATCGCGGATGTTCGGATATTCATGGAATGGATTTTGATGTAGGAGGGTCTGGATCGAACGACCTAGAGGATGAGGAATAGCGTGAATGAATCGAGAGCTGAGGAGACCAAGTTTTCAAGAGAGCTTTTGGGACCTTATCGACTTGACGATTTCGATTTGCAGCTTTTGACAATGGGATCAGAACCAGATGACTGGATGTCATGGAGAGTCTTGGATGCATCAAACTGTTGCACTCATGGACTCAGGTTGAAGGAGAAAATTGAAACATCTGGATCAGTGTAGAGTCATAGGACATCACACTGTGCAGTTGTTGCAAATTCCATAATTTTCATAGAACAATTTCAACAATGGTAATTAGTTTTTGGATCGTAGTTGATCCAGTTCAAAAATTTAATAGCATTTTTGTTTTGAGTTTTCGCATTCAACAAAAAAAAAGACAATTTAGATTTTGGTAAAGAAAAAAAAAATTCAAAAAAAACATTTAACTTCGATTGTGTCTAAAACAAAATAAAAATGGAAAAAAAATTCATTTGATGTGTGTTTGTGTCATTGTGAATCACAAAATAAAATAAAGAGAATCATATCACACAATATGTATAATTCAATAACTGAACAATTTGCATGATCATGATTCAAAATATTTTTTAATTTAAAAATTGAGAAAATTGTGAACAATGATTTTTTTCAAATTTTTATACTTAAAAATATGATACAAATTAAATTAATGGTATTGAACAAAACCCAACCAAAAACAACATCAAAAATTACATCCACACATATGACCCCACCCCCGTCCCCCCTGTAAATTAGGAATGAGGAGAATTGGAATTAGAAATAGTTCATGTCAGTCATTTGGAAAGACTCTCAACAATCAAAATTAGTTTTTGAAATTTATATTACCATTCTCAAACGACTGATTTATTCTCAGAGGTTAACATAACACGATATACGCAGACACACCAATATTTTTTCTTGATCAATTAATTTATATTTTTATCATTAGTACTTTTATTTTTGTCGTCATATTCGCCAATAGTCATTGATATTCACACCATGTCGTGATTCTGCATCATTCAGTAAAGTATTTTGTATTTCTTTCTTCCCGGAATGCTAATCCAATCATCATTCGTATCGCTAACCTTTGTTGACCACTGATTTTCTACTCGTTGTTATTTACCTCCATGTGTCTGTGTCGATCGCACTACATTATCCTCCGAGAAGATGTCAGAAGTCGCTTGAGATAGGCCGAAAGATCATTCACAGATAAAAAAATTGCAGGCGGTTTTGCTTCCATATGCACTGATGAAGTTATTGATGCATAATCTTATACAATTCATTAAGTAACTGACTATGTGAGAAACTTAGACTAAGAAAACTAAAAACTAAGTTATCAGCTAAAAATTGAGTTATAACTCAGTAAAATATTTCAGCAAAACTCGGTTAATTCGGTCACAAAAGAAAAATGCACCAATAGGCCTAAACTCAAGGTTGGGAAAAACCAGTATTGTCCTCAAAGCCCAAGTTTCAATAAATGAGTAGAATCAAGTAAACGAAGTACATTGGTTGTATTTTGTGCTGCCAAAAGATATAAATTCTACTTTCTATAAGCCAAAATTCCTGTTGGGTCCATGCAGGCACGCGGGAGCAATTTCTAAGTTGAGGGGGCAAAAGGAATCGCATGCCTGTTTGGTAATTGTTGCCTAAACTATCTAAGCGTTTTTTTGAAAGGATGTTAGTTGATGTCAAAGAGTAGGCCTAATGTATCCATTATGAATCTTCATTTGCACTTTTATGACTTTATTAATACAAAACCACGGTACAATACCTTGCTTCGACGTTCATTAAACTAATTCAAAATTTTATTGTTCTTTGAACAATATTAGAGTTCATGAGTTTATTATGAAATTAGAAAATTCAAGTATGTGCAAACACAAAGTCTACCTCACACTTAAACTCGATTTAAATTTCACCTTCTCTTTGTATTCCTGAAAGTCTTGAATGCTATAGAAAAATAATATTAGGTTATTATACCACTCTCAATTAAAGTTTTTTGCATAGAAAATCAAGTAAATTCCTGACAAAATTTCTATAAGTCAACTTGATATACAGCAGAGCGGTATGTGTAAGGCGTTGTTGCGTCCTCCGACTTTTGTACTTATTCAGTGTATAAATACATTGCCGAAATATTGCTTATTCAACAGATTATAATCTATGAAAACATTTTTCACTATGAATATTTTGGAGGAGCAAATAAAATACTTTGCCCATCAAAATATTTTTGGGGGCAGCTGCCGCCTTTGCCCCCGTGCTCCCGCGTCCATGGGTCCATGAGAAGAGTGAAATTATTGTGAAACGATTTTTTTATTGTAATAACTGTAATTAGTAGCTTAAGTACGAATATTACGCCATAAAGCTTTCCTTTATATTAACCTACACTGACATACTGACTGACTGAAGATTTTTGATTTAATTATGATTGAATTACACATTGCTCATAACAAAGTATTGTTTTCATTTTATCATTCACATAGACAAAATTAATAAATGGCAGCTGCGTAGTTAGTGCATGGTTAAAGATATTTAGAATACAAAATTGCAATTAATTTCATTTTTGGATAAATGTCGGCTATTGCAGAAAGTTTAAGGGTGTGAAGATGAATGCGAAGATATAGAATATATGAAGTATAGAAAAATTCAATATAATAATAATAATAAGTAGGCGTTTATTCTCAATAAATTGAAATCACAGAAACACAAATACAAAGTCAAAAGTAAAATATTGCAGGAAGGATCATGCCAAAGAAGGCTTGTGTATGACAAAGGTCAATACCATCGGCAGGATGGCTCGGCACGAAGCTCGGCACCATCGTGTAGGACACAAGAGCGATCATCACAGAGTGAATATTCTGCGTTTATGACGTGCATAATATACATACATATGGGAAGTACGAGTTCAATCGTCGCTCTGTCGAGCAATAGGGAATACGGTGATGACCGGTGGCCGGTAACTGTGGAGGAACAAGATGATTTAAGGGGTGGTCCGAGCATTTACACGAAGAGAAAAACTTCAGAGAAGCCTGCTTATGGGCATCGACAATGTCACGGATTACAGGACAAGGACAGGACTCGTTGCAGATAATGCGATGTGCTCGTTTTTGCAGTCGCTTTATTTGAGAAGTGACATTCACAGGAAGTTTACAAAATAGGGGAGCTGCATACATTACAACAGACATGACAAATCCAGTGTACACCTCAGCTAAACCCTTTTTGGGAACGAAAGACTTCAATGCACGAATGGTGTACAAACGTCTTGATCCAGTCAGGAATATTCTCTGAAAATGATCATTCCAGGTTAGCTCATCGTTCAATGTCACACCTAAAATGCTCACTTGAGAGGTCAATTTGATGCCATCGTATGGACTAGTTAACCAGTGATTCCCTTGACGAATGATCATCTGTTGACATTTCCCACGATTCAAAAACATTTTATTGACTTCAGACCAATATGCACAAATGCAGCAAAATACATGTAAGCTTACAGCTAATACAATATGTACGAACTTTCAATGCGCAGCATTTTCAAATCCAAAATAAAACTACCAATCATCACAAGTATTCCAGTTTTGAAATAATCTGTGAATTGAGTGAAACTTTGATTAAAAAATCAGACTTTTATGCTCTTATCATGTAGTTTTCCGAAGATTCAAATCAAAATATCAATTTTTAACTTAATTTGTGTATGTCCTATATGCAGTATTAATAGTGCAGTAGACCCAAATTTTATATAGAAAAACCAAGTTTTGTATCATTTACCCAAGGTTGACCCAAAACCCAAGGTCCAACCTTGCAAGCCATCAGAAACTGAATATTATTAAGGTATATTTCATTAGCATTTCAATCGAGAGCTCTTTCATCAAAGTTTGAAGGAAGAGGATGAGTCATTTCACCATCTAGGTACATGGCCCCAAGTAGAAAATTAAAAACATGAGATTGATTAAGTTCAAGAGAGAAAGAGAGAGAGAGATGTTTATATATTTGCAAAGTAAATGGAAATCATATTAGTCATAGACACATACAAGGATAAATATAGAGAGCACTATGTGACAAAGACATTTCAAAATTTGTGCAATTAGCACTGGTCCACGGAAGCAATCTAACAAAAATTAAATGTTCTTTAAATGTAATATTAAATGTAATGATCAAGAAAGGCTGAAACATGAATGTTGAATCATTCATCCATGGTATTATTAACAATTATTGCTGCGACCGGTACGAACGAATTCCTTCTCCTGTCAGCTTTACAAGGTGGTAAAACTGTACCTCTTCTCAACATGGACAGATTGAAAGAGGTTGCTAGAAAGTAATATGACAGAGGTGATCGCGCGAGAGAGGGAAGTTAGAAGAACTTCTAGACTATGTAAAATTTAGGCTATTTTTGTGGTAGGCTATCTACTATTTCTGAATATTTTGAAGGAGGCATAGAGCCTAAGGAAAAGAAATATTATTACCTCATACCATAGACCACCTCGATGGTTTTGCGTTTGACAAATTTGATAAATGTCTGTGAAAAATTTTTTGCTACGTGTTTTCAGCTACGTCCTGCGTGGATGGGTTCTCGAGGCCCGGTGGCAACGCTGCATTAAACGACCTACGTAAACAAATTGATAACCTGTTTACATGGAATATTTTACGAGTACCTATAAGCCTTCAGCGGCTTGTCTACGTCTATTCCTCTAGACGATTTATGACAAAATGAATCATGAGTCTCAGCAAGTTCTCACATAGTCTGAGCGGTACCTGAGAGTTAGCGCAACAAACAGGTATAAATAGAAACATTTTCAGTAAATTTGTACAGAATATACAACAATGACGTTCAGTGGCTACTGAAGTGTGGGTTGGCTGAAATACAGAATGCACATACAATATTCCATTTCTCTGTTATGACTTGTAACCGCAAGAAGCACTAAGCTTACTACTCTACTTTTAATGGCTGATATGATAGTTCGCCAATCTATATATCATGAATATGAATAATTTACTTTTTCAAATAAATGTGCTCGGCTTCAGAGATGATTCACCAGAGATGATGTGATTCGAACAACTTTTGCCATAGAATGACTTGTAACCTAATAGTCGGGATCCTGTTTTCATGGACAAGTATTAGCAAATATACATCTATGAGTTTGTTGAGTATCCACGAAACCATGATCCCGATCATTTATGTGAACTGCACACTACGAAAGCTAGCTGATTTTGACGACGAGGGCAAGCTAACAAAACGGATATTAGTATATAAGCCAGATATCTGCAGATTTTTCAGCAGATTTAAATTCATAGTGTACTTCGTGCTTAAGAAATTGATTATTTTTTATAAACTTTTGCAACTGAGCAGCCAGCTGAACACAGCAATCAACAAAAATCAAGCTTGTCCTACTATCTAAAGCAAAAGTGAAACATCGAATTTCTTCGGATCAAGCATACTTAGAATGAATCTAACCTTGTGATGTAAAGTGGGGTTTTGGTCATCAAACAGTCAATGAAATCACCAAATTTAGGCTGTTAGTTGGTTTCAAAATAAATTAATCTTCACTGGGGTATGATGCGTAATTCATCCGTCATAAATACAATCTGAATATTTCTAAAATATCTACCAAGGATTCCTTTCTTCGCATTCCAGGTTTGCATTAGATGTTTCTTAAATGTGCACATAAACAATATCTGATAATCGAATGACAAAATACATGGTTGCGCTCCGCCAAACCATACTGAACGATATCTTGACTTGAACTTTATTGCATCGATTAACAGATACGGTGACGGGAACACATATGCATTGCGTTACATAATACATAAGCATTACAAAGAACATGTTTCACTCACCAAATTATGGTTGATTCAGGGCGTAACAAGCATTGACATTCATCACAGCCATGGAAGTGGATAACAGTACACAGAATGGAAGTTTGATATCTTGCTCATGTACAATGATGTCACATTTGAAAATGGTACTGTTAATTTCTATGGTCACAGCACGAAGTGTGAGCGCAAGATTCAAATTTACATTACGAGTATACATGCAGATATAGTTCAGATCAGATAACATAGCACGACATTTGGAAAATGCCCTCATCAGTCATTGCGTAATAGTTGAGTCGGAAAGAGTCAGGTTTTTAAAGATCCTAATTATTATTTTTCTTATGTACAAAATTTTTTTACGTAATCTTACACAATTACAAAATTACAAAATCTTTACCTGAAGATGATTGCTGGATGGCGATCGAAAAATTTTGTACACAAGAAAAATAATAATTAAGATCTTTAAAAACCTGACTCTTTCCGACTCAACTATAGCACGACATGTAGTAGGTCAGTTCATAGTTCATAAATATCAAAATGCAGATGCCTGTGATGTAGATATCACAGACTGGCCATAACACCGGCCCCATAAATTTTTTTCTTCAACTAATTTATTTAAATTATATACATAACAAAAATAGAACCATCGTTTAAAACACGCTCTAAAAAGTATGATAAAAAAGTCACAAGTGAAAGTCAAAAAATTCAAAAAGGCCCCATAAATATCCTCATGAAAAGGTATTTGAATAAATCACGTCAAAGAGAAACGTCATAAATTACTCGAAGGGCGTAGGAGTACCAATTTTGCAACTGGACTTACTAAATCGACATATTTTGGTAAGTAAATCTTTAATGATATCAGATTGGCTGGTACTTTTGTTTGGTCTGTCATTATTTGTTCTAACTTTAACTATCCGAACTGCATCACTTTTGACTTGGTCACTGGAAACTTGGCGCTCAATTATTCTCCCTAAAGACCACTGAATACGTGCAGGTTCTGATGCACAAATAACCCTAAGTCCCCTTCAGAATGATTCTGGCGTTGAATGTTCCATTTAAAACACAAGATGCGTTGATCGGGTACTCCGTGGTTCAATTCAATTTCAGCAACGTCTTTACCACGATCAAAAACATCGACAGAGTCAATAACTAATTCTGAGTTACTGATGAGCTTAGTCAACCTGAATCCACCAAGAGAACAACACTCACGTCTGACGCAGGATTTCTACTGGTTCGTTTTCATCACTTGTAGATTTCAGTAAATCGTCTACGTAGAAATTGCGCAGCACAGTTTGACTGACGGATTCATTGAACTTAATTCTGCTATCGAGAACAGACTGAACTAGAGCGAAGTTTGTACGGTTAGTTGATGAGATTCCTCCGAATACATGTACGGTAAGTCTGTACTCTTTTCGAAGAGAACTTAAGTTGGGAACCAGAATCTAATTTAGCAAGCTACATTACATCTCCCAGTTGTCACGACATGGAGGATTTGTGGAATACTATTCCTTATTCTGTATCGCTATTAGTATCAGTCAAATTCGTTTACATTTCTCCAAACATGTAAAAACTGCATATCTCACAGGTGGTACTGGGTGTCGACCTGGTCTCGACTCATGTTCATTTAATGAAATCGAAACTATACAGATTGGGGATTTAATAAATGCTGAGTTACCACTCTACCTAATATACTTCCTCTATGGACGCTGCTCAACTCAATGAAGTGGACAGAAAACAGAGGGGCAAAGATATATAATTGTTTATGAGGGCTAGATGAGAAATAGATGACTAAATTTGAACCCACTTTCGTGTGGTCCTTATCGTGGCATAAAAAGCACTGCGGCAATGTGCGAAATTGCTGTTTCGTCGGCTATGCGATGTACGATACGACAAAAAGCCTTAGAAATGGCATATGGTAGAAAGCATTATTCACTGATATTACACGGTAAGTTTCAAGAATATTCATTCCGTAGTTTGTCTGAAAAAAGATTGTTGAAGATGAAAGCGATAATACAGCAATTTGATACAGTGCAATCAATCCAAGTGGAACAAAAAAATATTCATATAATGACTGATAGGGTATCAATTGATAAACACTCTAGTCCCTCTGTAGAATGCATGACTATTGACAATTTCAGTGAGAATCCGAATATTGCACTGAGGAATTGGCCTTTAACAAGGCTCACCCATGTTAACAACGCTCTTCGATCACCAGGCTGAAACTACATTATGGATCTGTGTATTGCAAATAATTAAAAAGGGCATTTTAGGGCCAACTGGGATCGATCATCCCGTCTGTCAATGTCAAAGATGCTGTCAATGTGCATTGTATAACATACGTAGTATATGTTGTTTGTTTTTATTTGCTTAAGCCTTTTTTAAATCAAATTTTCTGATAGTTCATTTTTTCTGCTGTATCATGTAATTTCTTAACCGCAAAATTACATGTACACGTTAGATTGTTGCCAAGCTTGGTAATCGCGTCTGGGCATAGCAGCGATATACATGTACAACCATAGCCAGGCCCCGTATTTATTACAAAGAAACAATCCCAATGCATGATCGCAAGAAAAGACGCGGTTCATTTATTTTGTTCAGAAAAGTCATTTAGTCATGTATTTGATAAATTGTAAGCGAATTTTACTCTGCTTTCATCTAAAAATGAAACTATTGGTTTTCATTTGTATTATTCCCATATAACATGCGTTCTTCAGATCTAATAATCAACTGACATAAAATAATGCAATAATGTCTAATTGAAAGAATTGCATCAGCAGTACTATTATTTACACTGCGTTTTGCAAAACATCTGAAAAAGTAGAATGTTAGACTACTATTTGTCGCAATTGGAAGTTGTTTTTAGACAAAATAAAAATTTCTTGATTTAAATGCGTTTTAGTTCTGCAATTACTAAAAAGAGACAATGAAAAGGAAAATTTATTGCTCACTTACAAATATTGTTAAATTCATGCAATATAAGCTGATTTTCACTGGCTTCGTTGCATATAAGGTACACGTCTATTTCCTATCTAGCTCTTTATGATATTAGATATCTTTGCAAAAGGGTATTGGATGCGAAAACGAGAATGTCTTGACTTCATTTTTTCAATCGTAATTTGGATAAAAAATTACAATACTTCAAGATATATGATGCAGAAGTACCTGGAATTGTATTTGCAATTGAACATGAGTTTCTCCTATGGAAAATTCACTATTACATTACTTGTTGCAAAAAACTATTCAAATGAAAGCATTGAGTGAGTTGATTTATAAATTTGTCAATCGGAACACTAATCTTTAAGGTGTTGCCAGAGTGTTTTCAGCCATGAACCAGTAAATATTTCCTAGACACCAATTGATGCCAGATATTGATTTCTTTCGGAACACATGAAAATTGCTTCAGGACAGCATGATTAATGCAATTCATTACATTTTTCATAGAGTAAGCATCTTAGGCAAAATATCAACTCAGTAGGCCCTATTAATTAAATACTCAATGTGTATACAGTTTCGATTTTATTAAATGAACCCGAGTTGAGACCAAGTAGGCCTACCAAATGTGGGATAAGCAAATTTTTACAGCTTTGAAGAAACTACCACGGAATTGACTGATCATCAAGACAATAGAGAAGAAAGAATAGTATTTTGCAAATCCTCCGTGTCATGACAACATTGGAGAGGTAATGTTCTTTAAATTAGCAATTCCATGGGTTACCATTACTTTGATGCTCAGCCTTATTGATAAGAGCATTTTCTTAAACTTGATCCTATCACAAACTATCTGCAACAACTTCAAAAATTTGCACATTGTTCAACTATAGTGTTCACCTTGAGTTCATTGAATAAAATCGAAGGTGTATACACATTGGGGATTTATTAAATGCGAGGTTACTACTCTACCTAATATACTTACTTACTCTATGGCAGGTAGTTTGTGACATAATCACGCTTAGAAAATAATCTTATTATAGTAAGTCATAAGCTTTAAAGCAATGGTACGCCATCGAATTGCTAATATAATAAACGATATTACCTCTAAAGGTTGTCATGAGGACATGTAAATTACTTTTCTTTCTTCTGTATTGCTGTCATAATAAGTCAAATTCGTGTACACTTCTCCAAAAGTGCAAAAATTTGCATATCTCACATGTGCTGGGTTTTCGTATCAAGTTCATTTTATAAAATCGAAAGTGTACACACATTGGGGACTTAATATATGCTGAGTTACCACTCTACCTAAATATACTTACTCTATGGTTCAAGCTTAGAGAACCAATCTCTATCCGTCATCGGCTCTTTCGTTACAATTTTAAAGACATCCTATATTGACCTGGCTGCTTGACTCCAATTGCGTTTAGCCTGAAAAATCATTTTCTTCACCTTGTCCTTAAAGTAATTAAACAACAACCAATTACCATTTCGATAGGCTTCGTATCGCTTGTTTATAAGAATTTTGATGGTGCTATTCATCCATGGTTCATCAGAGGCGGAGCGTTTTACAAAATCCCGAGGAATCAGATTCTTTGTATGGAATAGTAAGCAATAAAAGGTTTTGCACATAACATCAAGGCTTGCATCTTTGAAAATGATATTCCAGTCAGGTTTTTGTAAAATCGATGGCGGTCTTGAAAGATTGGAGTCACGTACCTGAGTCAAATACTAAAGTAAACGCAGCCTGAAATGTCATTTGATTAATAGGTAACAACAAAATAACTTTAGATTCCCAGAGCCAAGTGGTGCAATATAATACTCGTAGCTAGAAATAAATTCTTCTGGTATCAAAATCAAGTCCAGTACTGCATCAAAACGTGTCGGTTCACGAATAGCATTATGTATTCCATAAGAAATATCCATAAGAAAGAAACTGGTTACCTATTATGCCTATAATACCTATTAACTGGTTACTGGAATCTGATTCCTTGGGATTTTGTAAAACGCTCCGCCTGTGATGAGCCATGGATGAATAGCACCATCAAAATTCTTATAAACAAGCGATACGAAGCCTATCGAAGTGGTAATTGGTTGTTATTTAATTACTATAAGGAAATGGTGAAACACAATTGGAGTCAAGCAGCGCAAGTCAATATGGGATGCATTTAAAATTGTAACGAAAGCGCCGATGACGGATAGAGATTGGCTCTCCAAGCTTGAACCTTCCAAATCCATAACTGACTGGCTTAATTCTGTGAGCAACATAACTGCTGAGCATTTCATTGATGATCCTATCGTGAAGATCGATTCGCAGCCTTTTCAAAAACCAGACTGTTTATTTACAGAGTCCGCAGTAGAAGCTTTCTTGAATCGCATTGAACCCAAATCGTCATCGACAGTTGGTCCTGATGGTATTCCTGTAGTGTTCTGACCAAAACTTTCGAGGGTTTTATTAGTCCGGGCAATAACTATTTAACCCTCCACAAGTGATTGTCAAAGAGGATGTTTTGGTGATAGAAAGTCACGCACATTTTTCTTTTGCCACAGGCAAATTTGTATTGATTTACGTCTATGTGTACTTTAGAATGTGTAATATGTGATATGCGTGCGCAAACGCGTTTTTGATAGAGATTCTCAAATATCTATGCATATTCACAAGAGAGTACTTGCAAAAAAGCTTCGCTTATTGATGGAGAAAATGAAAATTTGTGTCCAAACTGATACAAATCTTTATCAATTTGCACCCCAAAAGTACCTAGGAAAGCTATCTACAACACAAGGGTGCACAAACGCGTTTTTGACCTAGCATCTTGAACAGCTATGCGTTTTCACAAGACGGAAGTTGCTAAAAGCAATCATTTATTGATGGTAAGTAGTAAGCCCGTGACAAAATCAAGCGCAGAGCGGTGCAGTGATGAGTCATCGCTGCTGAGTCATCATGCTGACTCATCCCCCCTCTGGAAGGAAGGAAGAAGGGCGAGGGTCAAGGATGTGTTGGGAGGAATGGGTCCCAGAGGAGGAAACCGTTCCCTACCCTCCCTTCTGGAAGGAAGGATGAAAGGAGGAAATGTAAGGCAAGGGGTGGAATCTCTGAAAACGGCAGAGTTAGAAAAGGCAGGATTTGGATGTTTTGGGACGAGAAAGGTCATTTTTCGGCATGAAAGATAGCTCGGATGGGAAAACGGAGGGCAGATTCGGAATCTACGTGAAATTTTGGGTTAGGAAGGTTGTTTACAGCGCTATCGGAGAGAAAAAATTTAGAGCATGTCCCCCCCTCTGGAACGAGACTTCCAACTTTGGTTCTAGAGATCGTAGAAAGTCGTGTGATAGCTCATTTGAAAGCTAAGAGTGAGAAAAATGCAGTGGAAAGCTCAGTTTGGTTCTATTTTTCTGGGTTTAGAGAGGAAAATGGCAGGAAAACGTCAGAGTGAGAAAAGGCTGGTTTTGGATGTTTTGGGATGAGAAAGTCCATATTTCGGCTAAACGAAGCCTCGTACGTGAAAATGGACCGGAGATTCAGACGTTTTGGCCAATTTTGGGTCTAGGAACTTCTTCCTAGCTCAATCAGAGAGAAAAAGTTCTGACCTCCCCCCCCTCTGGAACGAGACTTCCAACTTTGGTTCTAGAGATCGTAGAAAATCGTGCAATAGCTCGTTTGAAAGTTAAGAGTGAGACAAAGTCAGTGGAAGACACGGCTTGTTCCTATCTGCCTTCGTTTAGATGTGAGACGCCATTGAAAATTTTGGACATTGTCGAAAAAACGAGAGTTAGAATTTTTACGAAAACGGCTCTAGCGGATGAACGAAGTCTCGGACGGGAAAACAGAGACCAGATTTGGAATCAGAGTGCCATTCTGCATTCAGAGGGTGAGTTTCAAGTCAATCGGAGGGAAAAAGTTGAAAGTTTTCTTCACACTGGGTCTCCACACGGGATTTTTCCTGAATATGTTTAATTGTAGCTACCTTTGGCGATGAATAGCGGAGAATTGGAAGTGAATGAAGAGCTCGGGTGTCTTTTACGGGCAAGACCACACTTTGTTCTCTAGGATCCTATCTTTTCAGATCTGTAGAAGGTTTTGTTTCCAAATGAGAGCATGTTTAAAATCGATTTTTTTCACATTTTCCAAGATTTTGGAACAGAATTTGGAACAAGATTTTTGGAAGAGTTTTTTCAACTCGGCTTCTGGTCATCGTAGAGGGTCGAGGGATGTCTTAAATGAAAGGTGAGAGCGAGAAAAACTGACTGTCAAAATTTGAAGTCAATCGGAGCACTACAACCGGAGATAGACGTGTTTAAAGTTTTTGGATGATGGATATTGCGTCATCAGCTGATCGCCACAAACTATATAAGTGGAAACTCTACTTGTGGAAATCAGTTCTCCTCCCGACTGGGTTGGGGTAGGTGAACTCCGGAGCTCCGATGATAGCATCGGACATTCCAAATTTCGGGTTTCTGTAAGAAACCGACTTAGAAAATTTCATGGCTGATATCAGCTAAGGCGTCAGACTTAAAGGTTCGCCAGGAGATGGCCTTCGTCTCCAGGCCATAAAAGACTCCAAAACTTTAAAGGCTTGTAACTTTGCTTCTACAAGTCCTCTTAACTTGATTCAAAAAAGGTACGATCGCTATTGATCAGACCTATATTAACAGACTACTTATAAAATTTCATAAGTAGTACTAAAATGTTGAAATTTTAAATTCACTATTTTTGGAGGTTTTCTGGGGTTTTCGACCCTGCTGAAGTCAATGAAGGCATGGTTAAGTGTGTCAGAGCCAGTCTTCTCATATCTTTACATGATGCAAGCGACTTTTCACTGAAGGCGAGCATGGTACGGAGAGTTTCGCTGTAATATTCCACTGACAGGCTGTTCCTTCGGGACGGCGGATGACGCTGACGCCGTAGTGATAAGTGTGGCAAGGGAGTGTGTCATATTTTAGACCGAAAACGCTGGGGCAACTCATGTTGGGCATTTGACACAGTTCTCAACGTAGCACTTTGAACGCCAATCGGTTGAGTCTTAGCTATCTTGTCATGGCTGGCATCTAAACATCTCCATTGCAAAACGCTTGTGAATCACGGCTTGCTATCCCTCTCTACGGCTTGCTATCAAGCTGATCAAAGTCTGCCAACCTCTTGTAAATAACTCCACCGGTTTTCATGTCTGGCTGTCAAGTCATTGACGGTGCAAGTCACGGAGATTTTCGGTGTCATACTTCCTGTTGGTGGGTGTTCTTTCGAGACAGCGGTGAAGTCCGTAGCGATGAGTACTGCACGGGACGTGGGCAATGGTAATCCTTGTAAAACCTCTCTACGTCATGTTTCCAAGTGGTTGCCTTTCGTCTCAACGTTGTACTCTGACTGCCAGGGCGACATTTAGCTATCTGCCACAGGTTACCTCATAAAATCTCCATTGCACTTGTCTCCCGATAGTTGGCCATACATACGAGAATGAACCATGCGTTCTGCTTGTCTCTATCACGGAGACGAAATGATGAATGAAATGAAATGGGAGGGCATTCATGTACCACACGCAATCACACGCTCATTTTTCTCTTCGCTAGTGAACAAGCTCTTGTGAGTGTAGTCAGAAAGTGTATCATGTTGTACAAAAGTTTTACTGCAACACAGGTTGATGTATAGTCAGAATGTCATACATCAGTCAAACACAAATGTCATAAAAGCAAAGTTTGGTATAGTCAAATAGTTTGACCGCGACACACGTTTGTAAAAGTAAAGTTTGATCATCGAAGTTTTATTCGTGAGTGTCGTCAGAAAGTGTATCATGGTTTGCAAAAGCAACGTTTAATGTAGTCAAATAGTTTGACCGCGACACGCGTTTGTAAAAGTAAAGTTTCATCATCGAAGTTTTATTCGTGAGTGTCGTCAGAAAGTGTATCATGGTTTGCAAAAGCAACGTTTAATGTAGTCAAATAGTTTTACCGTGACACACGTTTGTAAAAGTAAAGTTTGATCATAGAAGTTTTATTCGTGAGTGTCGTCAGAAAGTGTATCATGGTTTGCAAAAGCAAAGTTTAGTGTAGTCAAATAGTTTTACCGTGACACACGTTTGTGAAAGTAAAGTTTGATCATAGAAGTTTTATTCGTGAGTGTCGTCAGAAAGTGTATCGTGGTTTGCAAAAGAAAAGTTTAGTGTAGTCAAATAGTTTTACCGTGACACACGTTTGTGAAAGTAAAGTTTGATAATTGAACTTTTATTCGTGAGTGTCGTCAGAAAGTGTATCATGGTTTGCAAAAGCAAAGTTTAGTGTAGTCAAATAGTTTTACCGTGACACACGTTTGTGAAAGTAAAGTTTGATCATTGAAGTTTTGTGACTGACTGAACTCACAACAGCATTAGAAAGTTTAGCACAACACAAGTGTCATGAAAAGATACTTTATTTGGTATTTGATTTAACATCATTGAAACCCACTTTACTAATAGCAATGACAATATGGTTTATTGTATTCAGAATCAAATGATCGCCGTAACCATGAAAGTTGTCCATCCGAGAAATAATCTTCCGCAGATGTCGTGTATAAAACTCAGACGCATCAGTAACATATTCATGTCCGTAGGAACGAAATTGAAAGTCAACACTTTCCGCTGATTCACCTTGTGGAAAATGAGTGTAATTGACATGTGCAATTAAGTGAGCTTTGATGAGACTGTCTTTGAAATAAGATATCAACTCCGTAAGATATTTTTCGTGTGTAGTCTAAACATACTTCCAAATCTGTCTCCTTCCTTTGAAACTCAAGGATGTAATCTTGTATTAAGCCTCCGAAGCTCTCTTGATGAAAACGAATCGTTCAATCATCATGTTTCAATGTACTGACTTCAGGTGCCATGGTTGAGTCTATTGCTAAACATCATTTTTGCCTAAGACGATTTCAATAACGCGTTACAAATGTGCGTGCGCATATCGGGAACTCTAGCTCGTCTTTGATTGGACGAGAGGTCTCATCCATTCACCGCTTAGGAAAATCATATAAAAGGCAGTACACCAGCTCTGCTCTTCACATTTATCTTTCACAAGGTGAGTGTCGGTAAGCTCCTGCTATCAGGTTGTTTTGACTTGCTATCAAGTTGAATAGTCTCTGGCTATCAAGAGATTCACTTCTGCTCATAAAACGTATCATCGCTGTAATACCTCCTTTGCTCGAGCGTTCCTTCGGGACGGCGGGTACTGCCGTAGAGGGATTGCGTTGCACGGGTTGTTCGTCGTTTGTTATAACGAAACCTCAGAGCCGTTGCTCATTTTGGGCGTTCGACTTCATACTCAACGTGACGCTTTCTCTCGCCAGGTCAGAGTACTTCAGCCATTCGACAAAGGTTAGTCTTTATGATATGGAGTAGAGTGAAATGTAATTCATTAGATGTCACTTCAATGATTGTTCTCATGATAAACGTTGACTAGGCAAATGAAACGATTCTCATCTTTCCTTTTCAGTGATTGAAGTAATTTTTCAGTGATTCAATTAATCAACTACATCCGAACAAGAAAATGGAATTCAACAAACTTGAAAATTACCGCATTGCTGTCGAGATGGAGAAGGCCACCATCGAGCAATGTAAGTACTTGTATCAAGTTTGACTCACTCTATTACTAACGTCATTAGGGTACACATCCTAATTAAAATCAAGGCTCCCTCCCTTATTTTGTTCATGTTTAAACCGAATCCAAATTTTACCTCTGCTTATCTTTGCTGTCATTCTTTTTTCAGTACATGAATGTATTCGTAATGGGGAACCCGTCCCCCAAGGAGCAATCGGGGAAGCCTATGAGCGGCTTGGCAAGTGTAAGTATCTTTAACATCTCATGTTTAGACTGCCTCAGATCCTCTGTATCATCCTTGTCTCATTATCTAATCTCTCTTTCCTCTCTAAAGACTTGGCCAAGATGAAGAAGTGGGAGGAGATCTGGAGAAGGCGCGCCGACCGATCCCTCAACGATCGAAGTGTGAAGGTTGTGGACGCACGTTCTACAACAGCACCTACTTGCGAGTCCACATCGAAGGCGGTTCCTGTGGCAGTGTGAGGCAACCACCGACAACAACAGGTAGGAAGCATCCTTCATCGCACGTCGGCTTTCCCGTTCTTCGTGTGGGAAGACCTTTCCTACAGAGTTTGTTCTTTCTTCGCACACACTCTGTCACACACATTCCACTGAGCTTTACACTGACAACAACGTCACTCTAAGGCTGAGCAAGTTTTCCCTTGAGAGGCTCGTTTGCGACTATGAGTTAGAAAGATTTGAACCTGTACAAGATATTCATCCTTTCTTGATGAATAATATAGGTTTGATTCATCAAATGTTGGCGAGCTTAGATAGATTTTTGCTCAAAGGCATGTTCTATCTTACTGCTCGTTTCAATAAGGTAGACAGTAGCACGGGAGAAGTAGAGTCCACTGTGACCATTAGGATAGCCTCCTGTGCTCCTGATCTCATAGGTGATATAAACGAGTGGATAGAGAGACATGCGACCTATCTCATCAGCAACTTAAATAAATTTAATGAAAGAGACAGCGGTCTGGTTTTTGATGGGATAGAGAAAGTAGACATTAAGATCAATCTTTTAGAAAATTTGCAAGGGAGCGGTTGTTTCACCCTCCCCAAAGCACTGGCTGACAAAAAGGCTGTCATCAATGTAGAGTGTCAGTCCTAGTGTTTCAAGTATGCCGTCCTCTCCATTCTTCACTATAATGACATAGATAGGGATCGTCAAAGAGTCATTAAATATCGTGAATGGGAGGATGAGCTTAAGTTTGACGGGTTAGATGTCAACACATTAGATTTCAAAGCCAACACCCAATTTGAAAAACTCAATAAAATTAAGATCGTCGTCCATCTCTGGGAAAAAGGTCTGAAGTAACTTCGACCGGGTTGTCAATCTTCTCCTAGTGTATGGCGACAACCATCCAGAATGGCAATATTGTGGCATTCCTAAAATTTCAAAGTTGCATCGTCACCAGCAAAGTTGTGACAACAAACATTATTACCGTGATTGCTGCACACGGCTCTTTAGGTCAAAACCATTTTTTGAACAGCATTACGAGTGGTGCTCTCGGGGTAAGCTTCAAATGGAAGTCATGCCCAAAGATAAATTTTATAGGTATGAGGAAAACGGCAATGAGGTCAGTCCCATATGTACCATCTATGCGGACATTGAATGTTACATTGAACAAGAAGACCTAAGTCATGAGCCAGCAGCCATTGCCTGTTACGAAGTTTGGCATCCATAATGTAGGAAACAAAATAAAATGCATGTGTGGAAAGGCGAGGAGTGCGTTGAAAACTTCCTCAACTTTTTAGATAGGAAAGCCCGTTTTCATCAACGTTATGAAACGGAGCTGACTAGGAAACCCATGTGCTTCACAGAAGCCGATAAACACAAATTTGCTAGGACCACGGAATTTCCTCGCTGATGTTCATCCTTTGATTATTAGCAACATAAGAAAGTGAGGGAACATTGCCATCTCAGTGGTAAATTTAGGTCTGCCTTATGCAGTAAGTGTAATATGAAACTTAAGCTCAAACGGCGAACGCTCCCCGTCATCTTCCATAACTTTGAATGTTATGATGCTCACATCATCATTCGCCATGGATTCGGAAAAATGGAATCCTGGTCATTCAAAGTGATTGCACAAAGTAAGGAGAAATTTATGTGCATCACTGCCAAAGTACAAGTCGACAAGACGAAGGAGGGGAAGCCTGTCTTCTATGACATACAGTTTCTAGATAGTTTTCAATTTATGTCTTCTTCCTTAGCCGCGTTGGCTAATAATTTAGAAACACTTCCCCTCGCTCAACATTTAAAGAAAGACTATCCCAACATAAGTGACAGTCTCATGCGGCGGAAAGGGGTGGTTCCTTATAGTTATTTTAGTTCAATGGATCCATTGAAAGAAACATCCCTTCCGTCCATTGATAAATTTAAGAACGATTTGACGGGTGAGGACTGTTCGCCTGATGACTGTAGGCATGCACAGCAGGCATGGCAAGAATTAGGTTGTCACTCGTTTAGTGACCATATGCTTGCCACTTAAAATTAGACGTCTATCTGTTGGCTCACGTGTTTGAGACTTTTAGGCAAGTCACATTAGAACAGGACGCCTTAGAACCCATTCATTTTGTTAGTCTGCCGGGTCTATCCTATCAGTCAGCCTTCAAGATGACGAAAGAGAGCATGCATTTACTGCAAGATGCAGAAATGTAGACGTTATTTGAACGTGGTATTAGGGGAGGCTTAACATTTGTCAACAAACATGCTGTCAACAGCACCCAAGACATAGGATCGACCGCGCATTTAATGCACATAGACCAAAATAATTTATATGGGAGTGCATTATCCAAGCCTCTGCCACAGTCTGACTTCCAATGGGTAGAGCCCCATGACATTGAATACTTCTCCAATCCAGCACACATCATGGCACTGGGAGATGAGGCCGACATAGGTTATTTATTTGAAGTCGACCTCATCTATCCAGAATGTATTAAGAATAGGACAGTTGATTTTCCTCTCGCACCCGAATCTGGCATAGATATGTCCAGATATGTTCTCTCCCTTTATGGAAGAACACAATAAGCAATATGAGGCGGAAAATTACTTAAACTATAAACCCACTAGGAAGTTGTTGCTCACTAAATTGAACAAGCAGCATTACATCGAGCACTATTCCATCCTCAAATTCTAACTTGGTATGGGGATGCAACTTGACAAAGTCCATCGCGCTATCCAGTTTAGACAGAAGCCCTTTCTAAAACCGTATATAGAATTTAATAGTAAGAAACGGGCTGAATCCAAGAATCCTTTCGAAAAGGACTACTTTAAATTTAAGAATAATGCCCCCTTTGGTAAAACCATGGAGGATGTTTGAAAGCGCATGGACTATCGTATCGTGACTGATCCGGAAACGAGTATCAAGTTTGTCGCTCACCGTTGTTTTGTCACCATGATGTCATTTTCAAAGACATCACTGGTTTTAAAATGTTAAAATCCAAAGTAGAACTTTGCAGGCCCAATTATGTCGGTCAAGCTGTCCTGGATCACTCCAAGTTAGAAATGTACAAGTTGTTTTACCATACCTTTAAAACTTGTCCATTGATCCAACATGTGGAATTAGTAGGAGGCGATACAGACAGCTTCTTCCTAGCTTTGACAAACACTAGCCAAGTCAAGCAGGAAGACATTTTAAAATATTTAGCACCCAAGTTTGATAGTTCCAACTATCACACTGACCATCCGCTTTACTCTACCACAAATAAAGCGAAGCTTGGCTGCTTCAAAGATGAGTGTGCCGGCAAACAGATAGAGGAGATGATCTTGCTTCGCCCCAAGATGTATTCCATGAAGCCAAAATCCTCAGAGCTTTCTATTAAATGGGTGAAAGGCATCTCGAAGTCAATCGTTAGAAAAATGACACATAGCGACTATCAAGATGCCTTAGATTCACTTAAAATTAGAAAAGTAGAAATTACCATTTTAAGATCACAGTCGCATCAAGTCAGAACAACAACGTTTAGGGAACGAGGTTTCTCAGCTTGGGAAGACAAGCGATGCTGGATGAGTCCTAACCACTCATTACCGTACGGTCATCCAGACACTCATCTACCTCCACTCAAGAGACAGAAACTTTCTCCTCCTCCGTCTGGCGATGTCTGATGATGAATGCTTCCTCTCTGTTGTGGTTGATGTTTTGCTTTTTACTCCATGGCGTTTTCTATGGGCGTTGTGAGTGAGTGCCTTGTAACATGCGTCCAACTCCTGATCACAGCATATCATCAATGGGGTATCCGGTGCTTTTGCTGACTTTGTTTTGTCCCTGTACAGTTTCCGACACATCAGTGACTTTGTTTTCTCCCTGCACATCAGTGACTTTGTTTTTCTCCCTGCACATGAGTGACTTTGTTTTCTCCGTGTATAGTATTAACTATGTGTGACTGTGATGAAATGTCTTTCATTCAATAACATATCATGTACAGACTGTCTCGTTTTTCTTTTGACATAAAGATGGGATTCTCACTCAATAGACAGAAGTAAGAGTTTTCATCATTTTGTAAGATGGGTAGGGTTAGAAATAAAGTTGATGATTGTAAAGTTAGAAATTAAGTTATAACCATGTCGCTGTTTGTAAGATAGGTAAAATATAAATGAAGTCAGAATCACTTCACTGTTTGTAAAGTTAGAAATAAAGTTATAACCATATCGTTGTTTGTAAGATAGGTGAAATATAAATGAAGTCAGAATCACTTCACTGTTTGTAAAGTTAGAAATAAAGTTATAACCATGTCGCTGTTTGTAAGATAGGTGCAATATAAATGAAGTCAGAATCATTTCACTGTTTGTAAAGTTAGAAATAAAGTTGACGTTTGTAAAGTTAGAAATAAAGTTATAACCATGTCGCTGTTTGTAAGATAGGTGAAATATAAATGAAGTCAGAATCACTTCACTGTTTGTAAAGTTAGAAATAAAGTCATAACCATGTCGTTGTTTGTAAGATAGGTGAAATATAAATGAAGTCAGAATCACTTCACTGTTTGTAAAGTTAGAAATAAAGTTATAACCATGTCGCTGTTTGTAAGATAGGTGCAATATAAATGAAGTCAGAATCACTTCACTGCTTGTAAAGTTAGAAATAAAGTTATAACCATGTCGCTGTTTGTAAGATAGGTGAAATATAAATGAAGTCAGAATCACTTCACTGTTTGTTAAGTTAGAAATAAAGCTATAACCATGTCGTTGTTTGTAAGATAGGTGAAATATAAATGAAGTCAGAATCACTTCACTGTTTGTAATGTTAGAAATAAAGTTATAACCATGTCGCTGTTTGTAAGATAGGTGCAATATAAATGAAGTCAGAATCATTTCACTGTTTGTAAAGTTAGAAATAAAGTTGACGTTTGTAAAGTTAGAAATAAAGTTATAACCATGTCGCTGTTTGTAAGATAGGTGAAATATAAATGAAGTCAGAATCACTTCACTGTTTGTAAAGTTAGAAATAAAGTCATAACCATGTCGTTGTTTGTAAGATAGGTGAAATATAAATGAAGTCAGAATCACTTCACTGTTTGTAAAGTTAGAAATAAAGTTATAACCATGTCGCTGTTTGTAAGATAGGTGCAATATAAATGAAGTCAGAATCACTTCACTGCTTGTAAAATTAGAAATAAAGTTGACGTTTGTTAAGTTAGAAATAAAGTTGATGATTATAAAGTTTGAATTAATGTTAGAATCATTTCAGAGTTTGCAAGATAGGTAAAGTATAAAATAAAGTCAAAACCATGTTAGAGTTTGTAGGTTATCATCCTCACCAACGAATGTAACATCATGACAATTTCTTCGGCTTAGGAAACATCAACCACTTTGCTGACTCATGTCTATAAATAGCTGTGACTCATGAAGTGGTAAAGCGCCGATCAGTTAGATAAGAATCTAATCAGTCTTGTTCAACCTTTTCACCGACACGTGTGTGAGCGTGTCATTCCCCATCGATGATGCCTCACGTCAGACAGCGTGACCTTTTCACCGACACGTGTGTGGGCGTTATTTATCAGACAAAGCGATGGCGTCTAACGTCACACAGCGTGACCTTTTCACCGAAACGTGTTTGTGCGCGATAGTTCATTGCGATGACTCATTCAAAACGCATCATGTGATTAACACGATTCTATTAACTGTGACTCATACAGATAACGCATTAAAGATTTAACAATGTCAGCTATTTTACTGATATCACGTAAACCAGTCATGATACAATGTCCGTTGTGAAACACTGCAATATGTACAGGATGCCATTTTCGAATCAGAGCAGCAGGAAAGAGTTCAGTTTCATAAAATATACAATGATTACTGGTTTTAATGTTGGCTAGATTCACCAACATCTTAAATTGAACAGACACTACTATATTCTTCAATGTCAGGGGACTGAGGCGTAGATGAGGCATGAGTGTTCGCATTTTCTTGACGACTTCGTAACACATGGACTGCATCACGAAATGAGAAAGGTTTCCCAGGACTTGGATTTTGCCGCAGCGAAAGATTTGAAGATTTCGACCGTTGCTCATGCGAATGACCAACATTTGCGGACGACCGCGATGATAGACTGAATGGGGAAGATGGGTATGCAACTGTTCTAAATCGATCTCTTCTGAGATTCATTTCGCGCATGGCGTTGATGATGCGGATGGGGAGCATGATTCACAAATGACATGAGGGTTGAGTGAACTTCCCTTTTATACTTTTCCCATGAGGGTTTTGGAATCACGATGTAGCAGTGATCATTATGTAGAATCATCTCTTGAATGCGAATAAATACTATGCCTTCTCCTACGTTAATGACACGGCCAGAGTTGGATAGGATAGCGCGATGTAACCTTCGCAGTTGAAAGCGTTCTAGAGTTATCTGAAGTTGACGTTTCGTATCATGAAATGTAACACACTGACTTTTCCATGATACATGGAGCCATGCTGATAATTTCCTAATGATCATGATTCCAACCTGAGTGAAGAATGTCATGCCTAAGGAAGAAGGAGAGAGTAATTTTCATCTAGCTAAGCTGATGGCAGACGTTCATGATGCACAGTTCTCCTTTACAAGTTTCCCGTAAAATAGTTGTGAGACTTTTGTGAGGGACTCACTTAATCTAGCAGGTTAATTTTTATCCCACGCATGTCTTGAGTGCTTCCTAACTCATATGCATTCGACTTACAACGTTAGAGGTTGTTATGTGTATACTTGTATGCTGTCAATTCAGACTGCAAAAGCGTTTAACACTGTCTGTCTTTATTTACAAAACAGTCTACACACGCATTCAATTTGATAAAGGCAAACAACACATTTAGTAAAGCTGGTACGCTAACGAGTGTGACTGCAGAAACATTTCATAAAACTTTTTTCAACGTTCGCTAAGTTTCACAACAGCATGTCAAGGACTTCTTACAAAACGTATTTCAACGTTTGCGCTTAGACTTTTAAGCGAACATGTGCTTAACGTATTCTACACGAACGGTTAATGCATGTGATATAAAACCCTAAATCCCTAAATCCAGCCCTAGATGACCCTACCCTTGGATTATGGACTTTAGGACCCACGCGATTCAATGTCATGGAGCTAGCTCTCACACACTCAACGTTTGTGACAAGACTTTACCTGGTTTATAAAACATTCCACACTGTAGTACTTACTATAAGACCTTTTAACACTGTGAAACAATCTACACAGTGCAGTAAACTTTTCTAGTGCTGTGGTGAACATTGTTTTCATATAACATTCTAAACTCAGTCTCACTACAGTAAAAACTGCTTTTAGTGAACCTGATGAAGTATTCAGCAATCCAATAGTCATGAAGTTTGAATTTTCTAATAAGGGAACATTTGGCAACTGTCTCCACTCAACACAAAATTTTCGAACACTGCGAAAGTAAGTTACAAGGCAATTTACACTGTGCAGTAAAACATTTTCGATAAAACTTTCTAATACTGTTGTGAGTTCGGTCAGTAATAAAACTTCAATGATCAAACTTTACTTTCACAAACGTGTGTTGTGGTAAAACTATTTGACTACACCAACGCCTACATTTTGACACTTGTGTCTCATAAAACGTCATGATCAAACTTTCTAATTATACATCAACCTGTGTCGCAGTAAAACTTTTGCAAACCACGATACACTTTCTAGCGACACTCACGAATAAAACTTCGATGATGAAACTTTACTTTCACAAACGTGTGTCGCGGTAAAACTATTTGACTACATTAAACTTTGCTTTTGCAAACCATGATACACTTTCTGACGACACTCACGAATAAAACTTCGATGATGAAACTTTACTTTCACAAACGTGTGTCACGGTAAGACTATTTGACTACACTAAACTTTGCTTTTGCAAACCATGATACACTTTCTGACGACACTCACGAATAAAACTTCGATGATGAAACTTTACTTTTACAAACGTGTGTCACGGTAAAACTATTTGACTACACTAAACGTTGCTTTTGCAAACCATGATACACTTTCTGACGACACTCACGAATAAAACTTCGATGATGAAACTTTACTTTTACAAACGTGTGTCGCGGTCAAACTATTTGACTATACTAAACTTTGCTTTTATGACATTTGTGTTTCATAAAACGCCATAGTCAAACATTCGGACTATACATCAACCTGTGTTGCAGTAAAACTTTTGTACAACATGATACACTTTCTGACTACACTCACAAGAGCTTGTTCACTAGCGAAGAGAGAAATGAGCGTGTGATTGCGTGTGGTACATGAATGCCCTCCCATTTCATTCCATTCATCATTTCGTCTCCGTGATAGAGACAAGCAGAACGCATGGTTCATTCTCGCATGTATGGCCAACTATCGGGAGACAAGTGCAATGGAGATTTTATGAGGTAACCTGTGGCAGATGGCTAAATGTCGCCCTGGCGGTCAGAGTACAACGTTGAGACGAAAGACAACCACTTGGAAACATGACGTAGAGAGGTTTTACAAGGATTACCATTGCCCACGTCCCGTGCAGTACTCATCGCTACGGACTTCACCGCTGTCTCGAAAGAACACCCACCAACAGGAAGTATGACACCGAAAATCTCCGTGACTTGCACCGTCAATGACTTGATAGCCAGACATGAAAACCGGTGGAGTTATTTACAAGAGGTTGGCAGACTTTGATCAGCTTGATAGCAAGCCGTAGAGAGGGATAGCAAGCCGTGATTCACAAGCGTTTTGCAATGGAGATGTTTAGATGCCAGCCATGACAAGATAGCTAAGACTCAACCGATTGGCGTTCAAAGTGCTACGTTGAGAACTGTGTCAAATGCCAAACATGAGTTGCCCCAGCGTTTTCGGTCTAAAATATGACACACTCCCTTGCCACACTTATCACTACGGCGTCAGCGTCATCCGCCGTCCCGAAGGAACACCCTGTCAGTGGAATATTACAGCGAAACTCTCCGTACCATGCTCGCCTTCAGTGAAAAGTCGCTTGCATCATGTAAAGACATGAGAAGACTGGCTCTGACACACTTAACCATGCCTTCATTGACTTCAGCAAGGTCGAAAACCCCAGAAAACCTCCAAAAATAGTGAATTTAAAATTTCAACTTTTTAGTACTACTTATGAAATTTTATAAGTAGTCTGTCACTATAGGTCTGATCAATAGCGATCGTACCTTTTTGAATCAAGTCAAAAGAACTTGTAGAAGCAAAGTTACAAGCCTTTAAAGTTTTGGAGTCTTTTATGGCCTGGAGACGAAGGCCATCTCTTGGCGAACCTTTAAGTCTGACGCCTTAGCTGATATCAGCCATGAAATTTTCTACGTCGGTTTCTTACAGAAACCTGAAATTTGGAATGTCCGATGCTATCATCAGAGCTCCGGAGTTCACCTACCCCAACCCAGTCGGGAGGAGAACTGATTTCCACAAGTAGAGATTCCACTTATATAGTTTGTGGCGATCAGCTGATGACGCAATATCCATCATCCAAAAACTTTAAACACGTCTATCTCCGGTTGTAGTGCTCCGATTGACTTCAAATTTTGACAGTCATGTTTTCTCGCTCTCACCTTTCATTTAAGACATCCCTCGACCCTCTACGATGACCAGAAGCCGAGTTGAAAAAACTCTTCCAAAAATCTTGTTCCAAATTCTGTTCCAAAATCTTGGAAAATGTGAAAAAAATCGATTTTAAACATGCTCTCATTTGGAAACAAAACCTTCTACACATCTGAAAAGATAGGATCCTAGAGAACAAAGTGTGGTCTTGCCCGTAAAAGACACCCGAGCTCTTCATTCACTTCCAATCCTCCGCTATTCATCGCCAAAGGTAGCTACAATTAAACATATTTAGGAAAAATCCCGTGTGGAGACCCAGTGTGAAGAAAACTTTCAACTTTTTCTCTCCAATTGACTTGAAACTCACCCTCTGAATGCAGAATGGCACTCTGATTCCAAATCTGGTCTCTGTTTTCCCGTCCGAGACTTGGTTCATCCGCTAGAGCCGTTTTCGTAAAAATTCTAACTCTCGTTTTTTCGACAATGTCCAAAATTTTCAATGGCGTCTCACATCTAAACGAAGGCAGATAGGAACAAGCCGTGTCTTCCACTGACTTTGTCTCACTCTTAACTTTCAAACGAGCTATTGCACGATTTTCTACGATCTCTAGAACCAAAGTTGGAAGTCTCGTTCCAGAGGGGGGGACGTGCTCTAAATTTTTTCTCTTTGATGGCGCTGTAAACAACCTTCCTAACCCAAAATTTCACGCAGATTCCGAATCTGCCCTCCGTTTTCCCATCCGAGCTATCTTTCATGCCGAAAATTGACCTTTGTTGTCCCAAAACATCCAAATCCTGACTTTTCTAACTATGCCGTTTTCAGAGATTCCACCCCTTGCTTCACATTTCCTCCTTTCATCCTTCCTTCCAGAAGGGAGGGTAAGGAACGGTTTCCTCCTCTCGGACCCATTCCTCCCAACACATCCTTGACCCTCGCCCTTCTTCCTTCCTTCCAGAGGGGGGGATGAGTCAGCATGCGCTTGATTTTGTCACGGGCTTACTACTATGGTAAAACTCGCAGATTTGTGGCTTAACTTTTGAAAATCTGGATCAGCTTGCATCTGCAGATTGTACAAGTATTGTTGAACTAATGACTAAGAAATCTAGCCGCTTGGACAAGAAATAATTCAGAAAACACAGCTGATATTGTTGAGAGCCGCCATGTGGACGGTAAATGCAGCTAATGAGAGAATGCTGCAGCGCTTCATTTTGATTGGCTGTTGCTATCTGACTGTGCGATTTCATTGGAGCAAGCGTGTTTTTATACTTTTGAAAAGGCTCGTGACTTTAAGTGGAGGGTTATTAAGGGTGTTCCACTAACTAGATTGTCCTAGATTTTTGATATGTTGATGAGGGATTTATTCTCTACAAGATGAGCCCACTCTTGAAACTATTGCAATTTGTGGCGGGTTGATGTGTAAGTCGCTGTAGACTACCTGTACTATATGTAAACCTTCGACATTAATTTTCAATCGATGTGTTCATGACGCTTCTTTACCTGGTATTTGGAAAATCGCAGATATTTTGCCGATTCCAAAGACTAATCCTCCTAATGTTTAAAATATTCGTCCAATATCCACGCTTCCGCCCCTCCTCCGCCGCCAAAAGAGTTTTTGAGAAACAAATCATGAAAGTCTTGGGAGATCAGTTTGCTTCTCGTTTTGACTCTAAACAATATGGAAAGAAGGTTCGACAACCTGTGCTCTAGTAGACTTGGAAGACTTTATTACAAAGAACATTCAACTTCATGATGTGATTGCTTGTCATGTGACTTCTATTGATTTGTGTAAAGGCTTCGATAAGGTATCACACAATTTACTGATTAAGAAAGTGAAGTTTAGTGGAGTTATTGGTTTTGCTATCAACTTCATGCAACAATACCTGATCAATCGTCGACAGAGAATCCGTTGGAATGAGCACGTTATTGATTATGTCCAAATTGAAAGTGGCTTTCCACAGGGGTCATCAATTGGTCCATTGGCTTGTGGCTTCTTTATGTCCGATCTTGCACTTCCACCTTCGGATATTGATTCTATAATATGCTGATGTCATTATAATTGTTGGCTTAATCAAACAATGAGATCATATAAGCCCTGTGTTTTTAGCGTCGATAATCAATGGGTGGTGAAGAGCCGTATGTGAATCGCTGTTCATAAGTGCAAACAAGATTTTTGTATCTTTTCAAAAATCATACTCGTTGCAATGCAGACTTTTGCAATTCAAGGTGTGCCGATAGTTCTAAAATCTAAAATTCCTCGGTGTACTTTTGACTCTACTTTAAAATGGTCTCATCACATTCATCTGATTTCAAAGAATGCTTCTTCGCGAATGTTTCTTCTCATCTCAGAAAAGTAAAGACGTTTTTATCCAAGTCTGACTTTGTCGATATTTACAACTCATGCATTCGTAGTATCTTGGAGTGCGCGGCGTTGTTGTTTGTAAACTTGAACTTTGTAAATTCAAATGTGCTAGAAAAAGTGCAGAGAATGTGTCACTGCGTCATTTGCGGTTCCTCCTCGCAGTGTGACTGTAGCAATTTTGTCCCTCTTGACTGCAGAAGAATAATCATTGGCATGAATATGTTCTACTCTATACTGAATGACAGTCATCATCCACTGTTTCATCTTATCCCTGGAAAATTACCGTTTTCACAAAAACTTTGTATGCCCATGTGCTTATCTGCTTTACGTTTCACTATTCAGATTCAAGAAATAAAAACACTAATTTAGTGAATCATAAAATCATGCCGATGAAAATTGAATTAAAAACTTAAAATTTTAGCTAGGAAGCACTTGGCACTACTTACATAGAGTTTCATATCGCTAGTATATAAACATAGGAATAATTTGTAAAAATTAAGCTTCTAAAAAAGCAATCAAATTTTTTTAGACTGCAGGAGAGTAAGCCTCCGTAAACAACTCAATTCGTTAATACAAAGTCATTTTTCTGCATGCTGACATTTTATGAGTTTATACTCACTATATCGCCGCAGCGCAAATCAGTTGGTAGAGCGACAAGTCTAGTTGGCTTAGGTCGTAGGTTCGACTCCTACCAGCCGCTCATTTTTCGAATGGCAATTTGATTCATTGCTTCTTTCATTTCATTCTTACTGCTAATCATGATTATCTGCATAAATGCTGTGAGAAGATGATTCATACTCTGGTTCTGTCTTGGGTTAACTTCGATGTGTTTTCTATGTTTCTCAGGGGTGGAACCGGCCGTAGCCGGAGCGGGGCATGGCAGGCGGCTGGCATTATCAAAGCTGACTTGCTAAGAGACCCACAACTGGTCATCTTAGACTGCTTGACATAATTCCAATAATTTCTATATAGTTTGCATGAAGATCCAATTACTTCCAATTTGATCTTCAATCAGGAAATTAGAAAATTAGATAATTCACACGTATAAGGGAAAGAATGAGCAGTAACGCATGTAGTGCCTGAATTGCCATCGAAGCAGTAAATGGCCGGCGTTGCTATTTGTGATGATAATCATGATAATGATAACTGTATTTTCAAAGTGAGCCGTAGGCCTATACAAGTAAGACCCTTACGGTGCCTCTACAACGTCAATCAAAGTAATATACCGCGAACTGTTGACTAATCAAACAATGCTCCACCATCCACTGTCAAATATTCAGGTAGCAGGCCCTACTAGTGTTACATGTGTTTGCATTTCCTAAGCTCCAAGTGTTATATTGACTATATACACCAAGCAATGAAATTGTCGAAGATTTGGAATGGTTTTACGATAGGTTCATGAATACTCAATTCAAAAAAGTTAGAATTCACGATTCTGGAAACTTTGAGAAAGAGTTGGGTTTGAAACTACATGTGCAAGTATAAGCTTATAATTTTGAACCTTTAGGAACCGAATCGCAATATTAATGTCGCGCATCGTGCAACACTTAAATTATGCATGCTCATGCAATAGTGTAATCCTTTTGATTGACTAAACCAAAGTAAGTAAATTTAAACACTTTGGACTAAACAATTCATTCTAGAATGAATGTCATCTACGATCGACATGCATGTATACCTTATTGAAATAACCAGCCCTCTTGTCTTCAAAATTGACAGCCGAAGCATGGACGGCAATGTCCGGTCGGCCGGCCGGCGTACGGTCCCAGCTACTAAGATTAATGTGAAAAATAAATATGTAATGGTCAATATGAAAACAGCCTTTTAGTCCGGGAGCTAGCGTGAAGTTGTGCAGGGAACGAGGTAGTACATAAAACTTTCACATAGCATAGTACACCTCTAACCTACTGCAAAACTTCGCGTCTGCCGGATCAGATCATTTGCTTTTCAGAAATAGAGATGATAACAAAATCCTATGTATTTCCAATGGTAAAATTGTGACATTTAAGGTGTTGACTCCATTTTTTCGCATTTTTGCTCATAAAAGTTACACAAATTGGTCTTTTGTTGAACTGGTTATTATAAAAATCATCTGCAGATCATGATCTTTCAAATGAGCTATCATTCAGTGACGGAGGATGAAGTAAAGTGTGCAAACAGACACTATTTGAAATTTCCTGAAATTTCTATGTTAAAATTTGCAGTTACACCAACGAAAAATGTCTGTTTGCACACTTTACTTCATCCTCTGTCACTGAATGATAGCTCATTTGAAAGATCATGATCTGTAGATGATTTCTATAATAACCAGTTCAACAAAAGACCAATTTGTGTAACTTTTATGAGCAAAAATGCGAAAAAAATGAGTCAACACCTTAAATGTCACAATTTTACCAATACTAGGATTTTGTTATCATCTCTATTTTGAAAAGCAAATGATCTGATCGGCAGACTTTTGCAGTAGGTTAGAGGTGTACTATGCTATGTGAAAGTTTTATGTACTACCTCGTTCCCTGCACAACTTCACGCTAGCTCCCGGACTATTTCCCGGAATATTGGTGACGTTAATACAATTAAATAGATGAAGCATAATCATAAAAGAGAACACAAATGATGCAGCTAGAGCAACGAACAACGCTTCCAAATTTTGAGAGTTCTTCTTGATTATATCGACAATGAGAGCACAACCAAATTCCAGCATGCTGTTGACGTTTGTGTTGTATACAGCAAGTAAGGTGTCTTTGCGATGACTTTCTTTGAGCATTTTGTCACAGAGTCGCTCACAAGATCCTCTTTGCATGGAACCAACATGATCATCTCAAGCTTTTTTACTATCCCATGAAGATTCCAAAAATCTTGAGTTCATTGTTCGTGGATCCATGAAAAGTGTATAGGGAAGTCGGGGCCACATGACCGAAATTGAAACAAATCACGATATGAGACAAGCGGAACATTGTATCCACGGATAGCATTACTTCAGACTCAAAAAAGAGATGCTAAAGTTTTCTAAAATGCTGGATATATGTGATTGACTCAATGAAGCCCGTTCTGACAAATGAGCTTGTCAATTTGGTCTCGTCTTCATGTTGGTACTACTCACGCCAATATAAGAATCCACGACTCTGTTACAAAGTGCCTCGACAAAAACAAATCAACTGAAGCCATCGTCTTTGCTTGAAGCTCATTCGACTTGGTAAAGGCCTTTCAACCTGCAAAGTATATTTCCTAAGGAATGGAAAACATAGAACACACGATGAGAGAGAATAACTACAAGTAATAGTCCAATGGTTGAATCTCTGAGGATTGACTTTACTCGTGCATGCTGGCTGCCATTTAAACTAGTATGTCGACTGTCGAGTTGAATTCGACTAATAATATTTCAGCATTCATTTAATTGAATAATTGCTAAGATCATTAAACAACAATTTAAAATGAGTACATCTATTATAATTGAATACATATTTTTTTAAAAAAATAGGCGTTTGCTGCTTTAGTTTTGTTGAGAGGATGTTGAGAAGGTCTTGCGAGCATATTTGACACGGAGGTGATTGTACATTCAGTAAGTCAAGACATAACATTTGGAATGTTGCACGTCTACAAATCCAGGTCTACAGATCCATCTTCCCTACAAAATGTTGTTTGAGCACCATGCAACGTCTCTCAGTTTCGCGCATTTGCATAAATGATGATAGAGTGAAAAAATCTGTGAAATGGCGGCATTGTGGTCTTCAAAGAAGACATTTGGATGATGTCAATGAAACTAACAATCAAAGCAATTAAAAGTTTTCCAACAACCTGCAGTGTGAATAAAAAAGTAGAACTTCATTTTCCCTATCCATTGTAAAATCTTTTCTTCTTTTAGGATGAAATGAAGCGCTCCTAATGGAAAAGAGTTGCCATGTAAACCGTACATTAGCTTGATAAATTTTGAAATATTATCAAACGGATTATACATCGGATCTTAGAAATTCAGAGAAATCCCTTCTGACGGCATTCTTTTATAAGTCCTTGACAATGCAGAGGTCAATACTGGCGGTGTTCATCCCAATTCTAACGGCAGCACAGGCATGTCCATCTCCATTCTTACAAACACACAACGTTTGTCTGTTTTGGAATACAAGCATTAAAAAAGTCGGCTGGTGTGACTCTCAACGAGTGTGTAGCAAGATCGATGGAGAACTGGTTACTGGCATGAATGTCATTCGACTAAACAGAAAGAACTTGGGAGTAGGCCATTATTACATCGGGTTGACAGACTTGCTCGATGAGAGAAAGGATAACCGCCGTGGCTGGAGATGGACAAATGGCAAAACCAATCCCGGATCAGAGGTGATTGCTTGGGGATCTGAGGAGCCAGGAAACTGGGCCCGTCAAGACTACGGCATGCAAATGAGTAACGGTGGTTATTTCGGAGATGCTGCTAGATTCGCAAACTCAGAAGTTCACAATGCAGTCGCTATGTGTCAGCCAAGAGATGGTTTCTCCACAACGTGGGCAACTCTACGATCTCATCGATTTCGACGCGTCCAAGTTGCTGTAAGATCCGAGAAGGAAGAATACGCAGCACAAGGAGGCTGTACTCGGAGGTTGGAAAATATGAATAAAAAAGAATGTGCAATGGAATGTTCATCAGAAGAATTCAATTGGTGCGTAGCTTTCTATCATCATGCTGCTTCTGGTTTGTGTAAGTTAGTTCTCTACACGGATCAAAGTTTGGATATGGGAACAGGAGAAGGATGGATGAAGTTTGTACGACAGTAACTAGAAGTTGCATTCTTTATCAAAGTCGCGGGGTCAAAAGGGGATCTTCTCCAGGCATTTCAAATCTGCTGCCTTTCTTAGAATTTGGACTCCGATTACACGATCGTGTTAACTATCGACAAAAATGATGTGATTTTGAAAGCAATGTAAACTTGACACTAATGCGAAGTCGTTTTTGCAAGATGACAAATACAACGAAAGTGTTTAAATGAGCTATGTGTCCAATCAACTCATCACTCTAATGTTAATTTTTGAGTGACAAATCCTCCATCTATTTTCGCCAAGATGATTTTCAGAAAGTCATACTTACCGATTTCAAAAGGTTGATGTGGCTAAAATTTTTGGTGACTACTCAACATTTCAATACATGAAATATGTTACATTTTTCATGTTTCATGTCAATTTCATCGATGAATGCTTCACTTCTAAATGGTGTAGTTTCACAGACAAAACAATGGCAAAACTTTGTCATCTTATTTACATGTTTTAGATGATGTGGTCTTTTTGTTCACCAAATTCATTTGTTCGACAAGATATCTACAAAAAAAACGTTCGTTTCATTAATAACTCAAACACAGAATTCTATGGTTCATTTCTTAAATACGTTTATCTGTTCGAAAGAATTGATCATAAGATATCAATGTTTCACTTGTCTATGGCATGGATCATTTATGGCAAAAACACCTAACATTGACATCCATCCATGCAATAATATCTATGTAATACATATAGCATGATTTTGTGGTCGTTCATGAAAATACAAACCAAACAAATAATTTTCCTTTGGTTTTTCATTGACAGATACACATTGCTATTTGCAGTTAAGCGACATTGTATTTCACTCTCGATGACTTCAGAGGTCATAGAAATGAGTTTGCAATTAGCTTGAAATGCATTATTGCCCGGCATTGGAGGGTATATAATGTACGATTTCATGCCCGCCAAATTCACATAGAACTGAACTGAACTGAACTACCTCATCTGAACTGAATTACATTGCTCGGCCGTCATTTTTGAAATACGTGCTTACAACAAAGAAGTTACTGCTAAGATCATTGACTTCTGAACAGAGACAATATAGTAGAATAGACTGCTAACTATGAGCTTGGATTGTTATAAGATATCATAGAAATATTTCGATCGATAGACCATCGATCTATGGGGAAACAAGCTATCAGTTGATATCACATGCGTTATATCAATATTTGTATTAAAGAAGCAAATTGATCAGCTTGCTGTAGATAGAATAAAAAGAAAATGGTGGATAAGACAGCAAGACTTTAATGTAGAGAATTAGCGTAGCGAGTGCTATTTAATGAAAGTCGAGACTCGATTTTGCTCTCAAGAGTTTCTGAGTTTTCACGGTCTTTTCTCATTATTTGTTTCATATAATCGACATTGTAGTTTACCTACTTCTTCGTTTAATGAAGTTCGATATTGTAACAAAAGGAGAGTATAACATAATGTCTAATATGGTATGTATAGTAATATAGTATAACGTCAAATTCTAGTTGATCAGACCTAATAAATATTCCCTGAGAAATCGACTTTATTTTATTTTTGCATGACACCTATCAATAAATTTCGATTTTTTAACAGCAATTTATTAGTTTTCTATCGTTTAAAACAATCTTGCTGCTGTTGTCTCTTTGTGAAAGACAGACAAAACAATATCTTTTACTAGCTTTCATTTATGTGAATTAACCCGCATAATTCATCATGCATAATAACAAACATTTAGATCCGTAACAGAAGTGAAAGTCAAATGTTTTGAATTATTGTCAATCTCGACATTGGAGTCCTTTTCCGACTGCACTGAGTTCCAGTGACAAGTTCTTACTTATTTTCCTCATGAGGATATCGATGTACTTCCGAATTATCAATTTACATAGTGCAATGTAATGACTTTCGCCGTCAGCGCTGGTATCCAAGTCATGCTGGTGCCATGAAAATAAATTATGCATGACATAAACTTGCTCGAGAAGTTTTCTTTCCAAATGTGATCTGAAAACTTTGCCTCCTATTTTTTCAGAGTGTCATGTCTCCTGATGCCTTTTTTCACAAACACGCAAAATATTGACCACACTTCTACTCGGATTATATTCAGTACAAAAATTTGCACTTTAGCCTTTGGTTTTAATTCTTTAGTTTTACAAATTCGCTGCTTAATCTTATCTGTAGAGAAGGAGATTGTGTCAGTTTCACTTCATTATGAATAGTTCTAGCACTCGAGCAAGATCACGCTTTTCGATGGAAGAGGTTTGTCTGACTTTTATTGTTGGTTGGTAATATGTAGGATATCCTGGAAATATTGTGGGAATGGCATTCGGGAATAATTTTCTTCGGGATATGTTGGGAATGAACTATTTCTCCTCAAAATGAATGCTGCAAAATGTTGTTCGTTTTGCAAGCGAAAAATTTCTTCTTTTAACGGCTTCGATCCACTTGGTTTTAAAAAAATCGTCATTTGGAAATCAATGGAATGATAACTTAGAGTCTTCTAATGGGGATTCACATCCAAATGCACAACAGCTGTCAGGCATTGCTACATCGAAGGAAGTATCACTTCAGTTGATCTGTGATTCAAAATTTCTGTTAGGCGGTAATGAAATATCAATGTCACTTATACCGTCTATCGATTTTTTGATTTCTATGGAAATTGATAACATTGAATGAATGCATAGAACTCTACATTAGCAGTCTATTCTATTATATTGTCTCTGCTTCTGAATTGCAGACGAAAGTTCTTTTATAGGAAGTTTATGGATAGATGTAGATGATATAAGCAGACAATGGAAACACCACATGAGATTTCTCGGTAAGTAATGAACCAATCTTCTGCCGCAAACGCGGCTTCTGATTTGTACATTACTTACCTTGAAATCTCATACGGTGATCCTACATTGTTTACTTATAATTGTTTCATAAAAAATGGATCACCCTTAAACATCACCTTAACTTCAACTTTGTCTAACTCCGCCAAACTTGAACGAATTTCTCTGAAATTTGGAAGATATGTCAGTTGTGCTTACTAATATCATTGTTGGAAATTTCAAGCATGAATATTGAGTTGTTTTCCTGTTATAGATAAAAAAGTAGTAGATAATTTGATCTTCATTTAGCAATGTTACACAAAATCATACCTCACTCTTATAAAATTACATTTGTTTTCTTTGTTATGTAATGTTGTTCTACAAGCCAAAAGCTATCAAGCAAAACAAAAATAAAGAAAATCGGTCAATCAGAGCCAGTATAGCACCATTATTCATCAACAATAATGTAACTGCTACATGTGATTAACTGGACTTCATGTTCCATAGCTTCCTGACTTCGTTGCGGTGGTGTTGGCAGCACTCCTGATTGCTTTCAGCTAGAAATCTATCTCTTACCGGTTGAAAACAATACAAAGCACAAATGAACAATGACGAGATCGCATTCACAAAAGGCAAAGTGTCAGCCTTGCTAGAACTAGGGTTTTCTTTGCGAGCTACAAAGCAAGCGACTAAATGTCCCTTACACAAATATGTGCATCGATGGCATAATGATGATTTTCGACTGTGTCGTAAAGAGGGCTCTGGCCGTCCACGCAAAACAGCCAAACGTATAAGAGACCGCCTAATTTTGAGATTTGTTAAAGTTGATCCAAGTCCCTCGTTAACTGAGATGGCTGCACTAGTCTCGTCTATTTCTAAGTCCACTATTCGTAGAAGACGTATTGAGTCGAATTTCAAGAGCTGTAAGAGGCCCTCTCAGATCGAATTATCAGATCAGCATACAAAAGACGTCTCAGATGGGCAATGAGTCATTGTCACTGGCGAAATCAATGGGATCGGGTTGTCTGGTCTGATGAGGAATCAGTCCGTCTGAAGGATAGTGATGGTCGATTGAGATTATGGATAAAATCTGATCAGGAAATTCCGAGACATTTACATCGTCCCCGGGTACAAGGTGGTGCGACTCTACTGATTTGGGCTGGCATTTGGACCAATGGCCGCTCTGAACTTCACATACAGCAAGGAAACATGAATTCTGAACGCTATGTGAATGTTTTACGAATGAACATTGGCCAAATGACAGATCAACTTGGTGATCCATCGACTTGGTTATTTATGGATGATAATGCTACGTGTCACAGGAGTAGTAGAGTCAACTTATGCAAGTCTCAATTAGGGCTTAGGACATTATCTTGGCCAGCTCGTTCTCCTGATCTGAATCCCATAGAAAATGTATGGAAAAATGTATTCTAAAACGTAACGTTCGTCGTTCACTGCTACCTACAGATGGCGTATCACAACTTACGTCACTGCTAAAAAGAGAGTGGAGAAAGTTAGATCAGTCAAAAATCAACGATATCATCGAATCAATGCCTAGACGAATTGGTAATGTCATTGACAATAAGGGTAGGGCCACAAAATATTAGCTTCTTAAGAACCGTTACTGTATCATAGCTTATCAGATTATATAAGGACATTTAAATATATTAGGGACATGAAATAACATGAAAAATGCTTTCTGTATCATACTTATGTTTTATTTAGTCAAATTTTAGGATGATCCACTTTTTATGAAACGGACTGTACATACTTGGTGCGGTTATACCAGTTAATAAGCAGCAAATTTAAATTCGTAGGAGTATTATATAATTCTAAAATTGCGGTTAATAAGTAGTTGAGATATCGAAGTACTCCTAGGAGCTCATGACTGATTTTAGTAAAATCAGATATCAATGTTAGTGACCACTAAAAGCTGAAATCGCAACCACAATAATGGAATAATTGAAAAATACTGAAAACTTAACAAACTTCATATACTCGCAAAAATACGAAAGCACAGAAAACACTATTTTGTGCTTTGATAAAAATGCACGATACAACCTGCATTGAAGTTGAACATGTTTGACGCTGTCGATATGAGTTATTTTTTTGAATTGTTTACACTGAGATTAAGTGATCCCGGCCTGTTGTCAATTTGAGCGCTGCTGTTGAAATCATGAATTTCACCCATTCTTTTATAAGGTTTCAGTCCATCACTTGATCTATGACCAGTTCTCATTATTCCGTGGTCATCGCAGCCGGATTCGTACAGTCTGGTTGTGCATGTTGCCCTGCAGCTGTGGTTTGTTTTATGTCCTTCAACACTAGATGCTTTGCAAATTCGTTTCATAAAGCTTCTCAGGGTATTGTTCCCAATCGGTACCGCGCTGTACCAAAAAGTCGAATAGTTTTTCAGTGGTCTGAGGTAAAATACTTCAGTTGTCTTCGGTCGAACTGATAGACACTTTTCATAAAGTCTGACATGAGAGCGCTGAGGATTATTGTAGTGAAAGTTGTCAATGTGAACTACTTTTTTTGGTTCGATTCTTCTCTGTTTAAGTCCGCCATTGTACGTTTTGCTACACTTTTCTGAATAGATAAGCGAAGGAGGATCATGCTTTATTTCTAATTGGATCGTTGATAAGCAACGATGTTCTTGTCCACTGCGCATTGCGAAGTGCAGTCCATTTAGGTAGAAAAGTGTATCTTGGAGTTTCTGCGTATCAGTATCTCCAAAAGAATGAGTCCACAACTTTTCTTCATCTTCTACACTGATGACTTCAGCTTGCTTTTTGCTTATCCCAGCACCTTCTGCGGTCGACAGCTTCATCGATAGATCTAATGACTCCTGCGTTCTGGTAAATGCTGCGTCCTTGAAGATGTTCACCGGACCGATGTAGTATTTGATTGTCGCATTCAAACCCGCCATAATAGAAACCAAACTGTCACGCGGATATCTTGTGCCATCGCGTTTCCTTACTTCAAGTGAGAATTTACTGAACCAATAATCAAGAGCATCTGGCTGCTTGATCTCACTTATTTGCTTTTCTAATTCATTTGCGAAATGTTCTTGTGGCAGCAGTTTTGTTATGCGTTGGCTTTGCCACTCAGTAAATATGTTGACACTCCATTTATTTCTACGGACAGTCGCTAATGGTATGCTGTCTTTTTTCAATGTTTGAATTGCTGCGTCCGATTGCGGCATTGAAAATCGTGATGTTGTTGCACAGTCCGGCGGTGTTTCATATTGCTTCATTAATCCTGAAATCATTCCGCCTGGAATGACAGAAAAATCTAGTATTGCGGTAGGCGCTTGGTCTAGCAGGTCCATCTTAATATGGCTGTGATTTATTCAAAATTGAATTTGAAGTTTCAATATTTGTATCCAAGTCTATGCATTACATTCCCATCATATATAGCATGATGTATGAATATTCATGCGATATCTAATTCTGACCAACTTTTGGACACAGATAGCCTACACTTTCTAAGATACCAGTTAATAAGTAGAAAAGAGGTTAATAAGTAGGGAAAAGGTTAATAAGTAGTCGGATGTCTATCATTGAACTAGTATGTATTATAACAGATATTGCATGATTATTCGAAGGAAAAATAGATATTAACCTCAGGCCTGCGGCCTTCGGTTAATATGATATTTTTCCTTCGAATAATCATGCAATATCTCTTATTAATTACCTCTGTACGCGGATATCTCTCATAATTACCTCTAAAGACGGATATCTTGAAGTCTGTATCTTGTTATTTCACAAGTTTTTGATTAACATTTTTCCATTATGAAACATGACAGGTCACCATGCTATGGTAAATTTTGCATGATTATTGAGATTCAAATTTCTAGAGATAGAAAGCATGCAATTTCTAGTATAGCAACTTGAGATAAGGATGTGTCAGTTTGCTGGCTGCATAATAGCAATAATCGGTCGGTGAACAAAAAAATGGAAGATTTTATTTATCTCACGGAAAATTAACAAAAACAAATGGCAACCTAATTGAATGCGCATGTACTGAATAGCCTAATTTTGCAAGCCTATTCCTATTATGCATTGCATCAAACGCAGTTATCTGCAAAATATTATATTTCAGCATCTCGCATTTGAAGTTGAAGGTCAGTAGGCTATATCGATAAGATTGCTATTTTGATGCCCTTTTAAATGGCATGATTTTTGGACCTTGATAATAGTGCATGGTTGTCTCGACATAACGCATTGTCTAATTTTCACAAAATTCCGATCAAAGTTGCAGAAGGTTAATGTATTTTAACACAACCAAAATGATGTCTGACGGATTATGATAGAATACATAAACAATGGAAAGGTGGCAGTAAAAAAAGAGGCTGAATATCTAGAGAAATTTTGTGAAGGAATGTAATGTTTTTGGTTGATCACATTCAACGTAATAATGTCGGAAGCAACAAGAGGAAGAGTTCTATTTATCATCCAAAGAAACGCTCTAGCTCAACACTGATAGTGACTTGGACGTTGTATGTTGATATTATATCACTACAAAATATATGTTGGGCCATCACATTGCGCAGTCAAAACGCTCTTTTTGCAAGCATCATCCAAAGTAGAGCTATAGCTTCACCTGGTAGAATGACCACTATCAAAGCTGGGATCGTTCAACAAAATGGCTTCTCTCAATGAGCACACTAACAGACATTGCCGCAGCAAAAGCAAAGTGAGCGATTGCAAGTCCATTAGAAAACTCTTCAAAACTGAAGGCGAAATCCGAAGATGCTTTTTCCAATTCTATTATGCCTAGTCACCGTCACCTATATCGTTGCAAAGTAGGTAAATCTAGGTACTATAATAGTTAGGCAATTATGGTGCTTTATAACGACTTGATTGTGGAAATTATTAACCTGTATACATAGAAAGTTGCACAATAGCATGCATTATTATCGAATAATGGCAGTTTGCACATTGCTGCTTGCTGCCGGCAGGCAGCAATGTGCATCAACCGGCCGTCATTTTTCAAATACTTACAACATAGAAGTTAATGCTAAGATCATAGACTTCTAAATAGTAGACGACTGTTTTTATATAGGAAGTCTATAGATAGATATAGATGTATATAAGTAGACAATGGAAGTACCACATGAGATTTCTCGGTTAGTAATGAACAAGGTAAGTTTTACATTTCTTACCTTGAAATCTCATATGGTATTGCTACAACATCGCCATTATTCGATGTTATTGCATCATAGATTTAGATATGTAAGTAGACAGTGTAGGCAGAGTTGGAAGTGGATCAACGAAACTTGACCCATGACTAGGGATGGCACGAAATATTTCGCGAAGTTTATTTTTTTTTCCTCCGAAGTTTATCGAAGTTTATTTTTCGAGCGTTATGTCGTTTTTCTTATGCCCTGATATCATACCGAAGTTCTGCTTATGAAATGTATACTTTGATTTATCATTAAAGAAAGAATTGCTACTTTAAATGTTGTCATAAGTATGTGTTCATCAGTAGACTAACTGATTTTTCTTCACTAGCCAGTCAAATCAAGACACAGGCATATCCGGGTTACCATGAATGCGGTTGCGGAAATAAAACTGCTACAACGTTCGCCACTGTTTTTTATTCTTCTTTCAAGGAACTTATGATTCGATGAGTAAACAATTCATCATATGATTATTCCGCTCTTTAATGTACAGTACATAGCCTATGTAACAGAAGACCGTTATTATTTGGCACTCAAAAATTTTCGGTAAAGAACTTATTCCTATAGTAATCTAATCTAAGTCACAATCACAACTCACAGTGTGCTTCAAGCGTTTGTAATGATATTATGTGTGTACAAAGATGTAGTGCATTTGCATTGGATGTTGTAGTGTGGCGTGTGGCAATGCCGTAGCTGGTACCCTCAAAGGGGGATGGGGTGTGTTAACAGACCAGAAGGGGCAAAATTTTCATTTTTCAGCTAATGATATTCAATAGAGAGGCGGAATGAGTTTTTATAAAATTTCAATAGGCTAATTAAAAGTTAATTGTCAGCCTGTTCATTACCGATAGGTTATTTATTAATTGGGAACCCACAATGCTCGTAATTCTCAGCTTTAGAGTTGCAGTCAACATATAACTATTTTGCGTGATTTTAACTTGAGTCTATATCTCATTCTTTCTAGAATGTGTTTTAGCCATATATAGTCACATGCCTACATGGTTCGATAATTACAACGGATGCGCTTATGTACATGTAAAAATGGTGTATTGTCAGGTAGCCTATTGTTTTCGCGATATAAGAATCTGGTCAGCTGGGCATATTATGACTGATGAGCATGAAAGCTATAGTCTACAAATTACGCCATGTAGAAAGAACTTTCTACCTGAACTCAATTCTTAAGTCACTGCATTAGAAGCATGCTGATAAATAAATTAATCTCATTAAATTGGATGCGATCTCATTATATCAATGTGCATGTATGCTAAAAATTGCGAAAAGCCTTTTGACTGGAGAAGTAAGTCATATGTTAGTATTGCATGTAATTGATTAGGGCTATTTAAACGAAGTGTGATATCTGAAAATGTAATAAATTATCAAATTATCAAAATGTTAAGAATGCTATTGCCTGTAATCCATTAATTCTACCAGCAATCGCAATCGTCAATTCAAATATCAAATATGCTATCAGAGACAACATACTAAATCTGAAATCTCATTTACATGTACGTGTACATGTTCATAGAAGTCGAAGTAAACTGCGGTTAATCATGCGCAAACTCATCCAGTATAATGAAAAAATGAAGCGAGCCAACACAACGGAAAGTGTTAAGATGGTGGACTTATGCTTCGGTGGCGAAATGGGAGTGGGACCAGAATTGGTGCAGGAATATGGGGCAACGGTGGAGGGAATCAAGACGATGACGATGACTTTCAAGCGCTGATAAAAAAAATTAAATTGTTCTTTAATGCCGATTTTATTGTTGATTAACATCATTGTCGATAAGCTCAATCGTTGCACCGGCCATAGAACCTGAACATACGCTAAACAAACTGATAAATGTTGACATAGCGTTCAAAATGTTAACTTCTAAATCTTCTAATTCCCATCAAAAATTACAATGCAAAAGTTGAACTCAAAAAATTATCTGTTGTCAATATGAAAGCGTTCTTCGGCTAGTCATCGCACCAGAATGACTTTTGCATGTTATGACACAGCCGAAAATTTCCTTTCTTCACAAAATAAAATCATTCTTAGTGTAAACACAGGTTAGTGACGGCAGCCCGTTAAAACAATTTATATTTTTCTCTAATTTGGACCCACCAATTCAAAGAAACATTTTTTTGAGAAGTGAAGCCTGAAATAACAACTTGACGGCATTGCCCAAAGGCAGTCAAGATTTCATGACTGTACGCGAACAGGAAGTGTCACTTAATTCAAGAAAGACAAA
>CAJQUW010012791.1:0-19491 GCA_907163375.1 Prostheceraeus crozeri
TGTCATTGTCCTGTATTGTCATGTTTCTGATCAGTCTGACAGGAGGAGAACTCGTTAGATGATCAAATGCGCTGCAACTATTGCGTATACATCATTCTGTGAAAGTCTAATTTTCGGCCTCATTCCCTGCAGAAGCTCGCGCTGGCGGTCAGACAATGTCACGCCATAAGCGAAAGTTGTTCACTTTCCGCCTCTGATTGATAATAGCCTACTACCCAGCCAGAACAGGAAGTTCGTATACTTTATTTGAACGTTTTACAGACGTGCTTTTTTGGATATTTACGTTCACGAACGTATGGAAAATGAACATCTGCATGCAAACGTTTAGGCAATGTTCACTAAATAATTCAACTTTATGAATTGATTTACTGTGCTTTCTTGTTGATGAAATAATATAACATGAGTGCCAAATTGTAAAATTCTCATATTTGAGCAGAATGTATGCCCAGTACACGAGTATATGTGGTAAAAGTAATATGAGTAAAGTGGTAATTTCCTTATTTTTGTTCGTTTCTAAATGAGCAATTTTGTCTACAACTGGGCATGTACGCATGAAAGATATAAGTGTTTTACAAGATTTTTTATTTAGGATTTACAAGTTGTCTGACTTCACCAAAGGACTTCACCCAACATACTATCCGTAAATTAGAAAGGCAGTTGATTGGGATGTTTTTATTTGCCTGATTATATGCCGTCAATCCGATGTCTATTGCCCCTTGTAGAAAATATTCGATTCAGCTCAACCTTTTACACTCTTAACTTGCTCTTAACCTTGCTAGATAACACGAGAGCTTCGCTGGTTCGATGAAGTCCATTAGATAGATCCTTGAACATGTTTTGTTAGTTTATTGTGATAAGCAACATCTTCTGAATTACTGAAATCAAATTTATTTATTATCAGAATCCTTGACGTTCACGAAATATTGTAAAAAGGCACATTTATCCAAAGATATAACACTTAATCGATTTATTTAGCTAAAAATGCAAAGACGAAGGCGACGTTTGATAAATTTGTTTATCTACATCAATTTGAAATCACAAATACTTTATTAATATGGCGTGGACCTTTGCTCACTGCTCTTCGATCATGCAACGTGAGTTTTCGACAAGCTTTGAAATGCCCATGACTTTTCTATCTATCCATGATAACTATGATGTGTTACAACTATTTCACCAATTATAGGAAAAATATTATGGTGCAACACGAAATTTTGCACAGGAATTGTAACATAATATTAGTGTAATAAGTCAGATCAGTAGAGTAGGTATGATGGTCGTATATCTTGAGATGAGTTCTATCGGGAAATGGGAATAACCATCGACCTGTGTGATAGACCCTTTAACGACTCAATAGTAATTGTAATGATCTCTAATTAGAGGAATATTCCCTCTATTGCGCTCAGCCATCTTACGAGAAGTAAGTCATCGGTTTTTCACTTCTCAAGCCTGAGCGGAAATTTCATTGTTTGGCATTTACTTGAGTTTTCATTGGCTGTTTCAGCACGCTGTCTCTGCCTGTTAGCAATAGGGAAAGTTGCATGGAAAACTGCTTCGCTGCTGTAAGCGAGGAAGACTCGTTCGGAATACAGAAACTGAAGTATGACATTCGTGTTGAGATGGGTCAAATTTGCCCACCTCAGCCGTTCGCCGTGGTAAAAATTTTAAAATCACTGTAACATAAAAAGTATACAACATTTTGGGTCTGAAATTCCACTTGAATTCGCGCAATACCAAACTGTAAGATGTCAGGAAACATTGGGTGCCAGTCGGATATAGTTTGCGAATTATCACATTATAAATTGAGCAAGTGGCCAAATTGACCCACCTCCGCAGTACGCGGTTAAATTTGCATTTAAATAGCATTTACTTAATATAAAATATTAATTTTACTGTATATAAAATATACATTTACTGAAATAGCCATTTTGACATTTTTTGTGTAGTATACAAATTAACAGCCTAGATTTGATTTGTTTTACATGCTTCAATTAATTTACAAAATAGTCCCGCTTACGCAGTATGGCAATGGGTCCTAATCATCTTATGCTAAGGCCCCTTATATACATGTATGTATAGGCCCATATGTTTAAACCCCTTATGTTAGAGGTCTATGTATAAGTTTGTTTTGATGAAATACATAGCCATTAGAACGTTTGTCTCAGAAGAATATTCTTCTGAGACCGTCATCCGCAAGCAGTGGCAACTAAAGTAATAGACTACTAAGTAATAGGTTTTTTGAAAAGCTTTTCCAAGAATAAAAGTCGTGACATGTAAATGTTAAGCATTTTAAATTTGCTTCTTAATTTATCTCAATTTCTTTCATAATTCGAAGTTGATAGGCTTTAAGAACATATTTCCGTCTTTTAGATTCCGTAGTCGAAGATAACACATGGCTTCATTATTCCTGAAGTAGATGACTTACATATGCTTAGAATTACGTGATGGAGATTGATGAAGAAGTACAAGATTTGTGGGAAAATGTGAATGTAGGCTTAACTCGTGCAGAAAAGTCAATAAAGAGAAAGGAGTATGTCAATCGTTGGAAACGTTCAAAGCGCCGTCGATTCAATGATCAAATTCATTTATCACATGAAACAACTACTATTGTTCCTGTTGATAGCACGTCTGGTATTTTTCTGGATGAGGACGATATAATCAACATTGATCATGCCAATCATGTGTCATTAACTGGAGATGAGGTAGAAGGAAGTTGTCATGCCTCTCCAATATCTGTGCGTACGACCCCGCCACCTTCGAGAATGATGATGTCAATGAATTGTTCGAATACAGAGATACTGATGAAGTCGAAACTGCTAGTCATCGAGACCTACTTACTGACGTTTCCGCTGATGAAGAAAGTGATTCACCGGACAGTATATCTCTATGGGACGACCTCCGTGATACCGTTCTTAATTGCAAATTGTCGGTAACGCAGATAGACGACATATTGAAATGCCTGAATCGTCATCCAGATTGCATAAGAGCAAGATTGCCAAATAGTTATAAAACACTTCTCGGAGATGAGATGTGGTAAGAAATCCTGTTACAAAATGATATTAAAAATGTTTCTGAGTCACGCGTATTATTATTTCGGTTTGCGGAAGCAACTTGCTTTCTACATGGGAATGTACCCAAAAGACGATCTTCTCAGTTTGGAAAAAATTGAGAATGGTTTGGAGCACTGATGGTTTGCCGTTGTTTAATAGCAGTCATGTGACTGCCTGGCCTGTTTTAGCTTATATAGCAAACTTGTACCCACGGAAAGTATTCGAGATTGTTTTGACCGTTGGCATTGGAAAACCTGATGATACGCGATATCTGAATGAGTTTCTCGATGAGCTTCAAGAGGTTTTAAGAGATGGCATTGAATTTCATGGTAGACACTTTCTTGTGTTCACAAAGCTTGTGTTTTTTTTTGTGTTTGCGACGCCCCTGCGCGTGCTTTCATCAAGCATACGAAGCAGTTTTCTGCATCCGTAGGTTGCGACATGTGTGAAGATGTGGGTACACACGATGGAAAACGAGTGGTATGGGAAGGAGTTGGTAAAGGTCGTCTTCGGACTGACTTGAGCTTCAGAAGTAGGAGGCAGTCAGAGTATCATAAAAACACATTTGAAGACTGTAGATTATTAGCACTTGACATTGATATGGTGAGAGATTTTTCCACCAGACTTCATGCACCAAGGAGGGGGAACTATGAAAAAAATGTTGAATTGGTTGATCAAAGGTCCCAAAAAAATAAACGGTAGAATGAGTGCTGCTAATATTCAATTACTTGATGACAGAATTCGCTATGTAAGTAAATTTCTCCCTAGTTACTTTGCAAGAAAGATGAGGACAACAAATGAACTACCGCATTACAAGTATACCGAACTTCGGCAATTCTTGCTCTATACCGGGAAACTATTACTTTATGACATCACCGCTAGTAAGGAACAGTATAAACACTTTCTTATTCTAAGTGTCGCTTGTAATCTTATGGTTGATCCTGATAAAGCACGATTTTAATCATTCTCTCGCAACATATCTGATGAATGCAGCAGTTACTGGTTTTTCGGTGTATTATGGAGAAGAATTTGTAACATACAATCCACATGTGATGCAACACTTTCCGGATGTAGCGGCTCATCATGGTAGTTTAGACAATGTGTCAAGCTATCCATTCGAAAATCATTTAGGTAAATTAAAGAAGTTTGTAAGACCATCACATAATCCAATTGTTTCCATTATCAAAGGAATCAGACGCCGGCATAATAGCATGATAAACAAGACATTATCGAGGATATCCCCCAAACTTAGTTGCAAATCACCTGATAATGTTACATAGATTCCAGTCAGAAGATATACGAGGCAATCCAATCTGAGAAAGATGTGATTAAATTGAAAGAATATTTACAATCAGATAATTTCTTCTCGGAACCAATTCCATCATCATTAATAGGTTGTTTTTTGGTGAACACAAGTAACTGGCGTTTAAAACACGTAACGCGGGATGTCGTTGAAAAAATGAGGCGTGGCATGAAAATTGACATGAAAGCTTTTCCAGGAATTTCGGATCCCTTGTTAATGGAACACCGTGCTTTGATCATGACATTGCTACATAATCAAAGAGAAGAATTATATTAATTCGAGGTCCACCATGTTGCACAGACTATCTTCCGAATCAATTAATATCAAGCATACCAATCAATGGATGGTGAGTCCACCTTAATACACATGCATGCATGCTCCTGTAGGCCTATCAGCTAAATGAACTATATAATTTATACATAATTATCATAATCTCTTACAAATTCTTTATCAACATGTTAAAAGTATATTGATATACGTGGTGTGATCCAAAATGTCCCGGACTAACCTACTTGCAGATAACCTGTGATAACGAATACTACTTCAGATGTAAATTTAGGTCTTTAAGGCATGAGAAATATGGTTGCCGAAATTTTTCCGGTCAGTTTTCTATTTTTTCAAAATTTTCAAACATTTTTGTCTGAATTTCAAGATTTTCCTATAAATTCTAGCGATTTAGAATTAATATATTTAGATTAACTTGACAGTTAAGCTATCACTAATAACCTGACTAATAATTAACGGAAAAACGAATGTTTTGTTCCAGAAAACAGTTTACTTTTCAATGTATGAGCCGTTAGCATTCGTCACTTTTTGCCAACGAAGTCTCAATTCACAAAAAGCTTTATGAAAAAATTCCGGTGTCAAAGAATCAAAAAACTCAGTAACTGCATCCCGCAGTTCAACTGGCGATTCAAAATGGTGTTCACGAAGATGCTTTTTGAGAAATCTAAACAGATAGAAGTCACTTGGGGCCAAGTCAGGTGAATAAGGAGGATGGCTCAATAGTTGAAATCCGTTTCTCGTTAAGGCATTGGTTGTCTCCTGCGAGGTGTGAATCGGAGCATTGTCATGAAGCAAGTAGAGGGGAATGTTTCGTGGCTTTCTTATTTTCTTCCTCGCTTCAGATAACAGATTGGAATAATATTCGCTATTGATTCTTACTCCTTTATCCGCAAAGTCAACCAGTTGGATTCCCGAAGAGTTCGTCAGCATCAACGACCGGCGATGTGATGTTCCGGATCGCATTTTCAAAGGGGCAGACTCGCCTGATTTTCGCCACTCTGCAGATTCTCGCTTACTTTGAGGCAGATACAAACTTAAAGGTGTTTCATCCTCTGTAAGGATGCAGTTCAGAAACTGATCTCCGTGCATTTCGAGGAGATCCAAATTTGACTGTGCCGCCAGAAGTCTGTTCTCCTTCATTTCAGGTGACAGAAACTTCGTACGAAACGTGATGCCAGTTTGCGATATCCAAGTCTTTCGATGATGTCATGACAGGAGTGATAACTGATTCGCAACTCTCTTGACAACTCACGGATGGTTATCCTTCTGTGTGCTGTAATCACTTTCATCGCACTGACTCGATTTCTCTTCCGGAATCTCCTGCGGCCGACCAACAGTTGAAAAATCTTGCTCCACAGATTGTCTTCGCGTTTAAATTCGCTTATCCAGAAATAAGCTGTAGTTCTCGATGGAGCTTTGCTTCCATATGCCAGGCTTAATTCCTTTAGAATTTCACCATTAGCGAAGCCGCGGATCAGGAGGTATCGTATCACACTGCGATATTCGACTGAAGACACGCTTGTCACATCCATCATGAAAACTGATAGAACACAGAACAATCGTTGACACGGATTTCTTAATGAATGCGTGCTGAATGAACTTCACTGATTGATATCGTAACACATGAAGCAATTAACAAAAGACGTGCAATATTCATGGCAAAGATATCCGTCAAATAAGGTACAAATCAAAATCAATCTAACTATAACAATAAGACAAATCGGATCTCGATCAATTCAGAAAATACAGAAATTCATGTTAAAATGTAAAAATATTTTTTAAAAATAGAAAACTGACCGGAAAAATTTCGGCGACCATATTTGTCATGCCTTAAAGACCTAAATTTACATCTGAAGTAGTATTCGTTATCACAGGTTATCTGCAAGTAGGTTAGTCCGGGACATTTTGGATCACACCACGTATATTAAGCAGAGAGAATTAATTATGAGATAAGATATTATTATCTGGGAGCAATTTTCGTTATCAACATAAGCAAATCCAGGATATGGTGCGGTTAGATCATTGACATTTCTCGAAAATTAAATTGAATGTCCAAGGTTGTTCGAAGCTCTGAAAATTAGCAATATACACGCAAGAAAAATATTCAGATTTTAGCACCATTTTATCATTCATGTTAGAAAACCTTCTCAAGGGAAGACTTGTTTTGGCATAAACTCCAAGACGTTGGTAACACAATGGTTCTTTTGGTAGAGAACACGGCTACACGTAGCACTGAAAACACTGTCAGAAGGTTAATCAACGTATATCTAAATTAATTATTTTGACTTAGACTGTTAGGTTTACATACGTAGAAGATAGAACTCCAACAGTTTTGGTCCGAAGATTATCAAGACAAAAGAAGATCTTAAAATCTTAGAAATTCTGTAGGAAATCCGGATTTTTTAGGTAAGTTGTCTTTCCGCATTAGATTTGCTCTCGAAAATTTGAAAAGGAAATTGATAGCATTCTGCTATGTGACATAGTTAACTGATACTCATTCGTAACCTGAGCCCGTTTCGCTCATTATCTTAGATAGGCCTATTGGTGTTGTTAAATTATCATGTCATAATTTATGTTTTTGTGAAATTTTTATTATCTTCATTCATAGGTGACGACACAAAGGATGATTGATTCAGATTCAGACATTGATTCAAACAATGAAGAAACACAAAACTTTGACAGACCAATAGCGTCTGGAAGACCTGAACGGAAAAGGAAAATACGACCCCCTATAGCGGTAAGTGATACAGCAATGCCATTCAGAATGCTGTTTTGGGAATCATTTTTAAAAATAATTTAAGACCGTTGTGCATTAAAATTAGACTGCAATGATGTTGTACAAGTAAATTGTCCAATATGAAACAAAATGAAAAATATGAAGTAAATTAAAGCGTTATGAAATACTCGATGAATTCATTCCCAATAATTTTGGAAGATGTGTTTCCATTATCATACTCGTATGACATAATATTCTCATCAATTATAATTATATGATTTACTAGATAATGAATGCCATTGTTATGAATTATCCATTATGCTCTGTCATCAGTTTGGTTAGTGAAACCGTTGAGAGATTTACATTTATCACGAATATAGTAACTGTGAATGAAGTTTCACATCTGATCGTCGATGTCTCCTCTCCGCCAAAGTTGAAGCCTCTTTTTTATTCATTTCATTTCATCATTTTACCATTCAGCATTTCACTTATTTTTCACTCATGCTCACATTTGACCACAACATCATCTGACTGTATGTTTTGCCTAAAAAGGCTAATAAACGTCATGATTTGTGAATGAAGTAGTCAGTTTGACCTGAAAAAGTTTTATAGCAATCTTACACATTTCAGGATGAATGGGCTGTTTTCCATTTTCACTCTGACAACAGTCTTTTCCGTGTTTCCACGTCCGTGGATTTCAAAATCTCAGAAATCTCAAAATGATCAAAGAGGAACAGTGAAATACTCGTATAATTGCTGGTGGCCAAAAGACGGAAGTGAAGATGAAAAAAATGTGAGCACCTTAATTTCCCGTTTCTCAGAGCCAACCGTGAGAATTGGATTCAGTTACGCGGGAGGCTTATTGGTGTCTATACTTCTCTCGAGGCCGCTGAGCGAGAGCTAAAGAGACGAGATGGTACTTTATCCACGGATCACGAATTGGATTCCATAAAGTCGAAGGATCGTGCAGGATGTGGTAGGCGAAAGACCGATGCTCAGGTCAATAAGGAAGAGGTGAAGAAGTTGATTGCACTTGGGCGTGAAAGTTCGAAGCTGGTAAATATTTTGCCTTGTTGTATTTTAAGTTTAATCAACAGAAATGTAAAAGTTGGGGAATTGTAGAGTTGCATGTTAAACCCGTCGAAAAAAACTGAAGAACTTAGTTTTCCTCTGTATCTTGTACTATTATCTAATTTGAACAAGGGTCCGATAAATTCGAACTAACATGAAAAAGCATGGAGAAATTTGAATAACAGAAACGTTACAAGCTATTTGTAAAACAATGATTTTGTCATTATTTTATCCAGAAAATTATAAACCTTGGACAGATTTAATGTTTAGCATATTTTGGCCAACTTCCATAAACAGTCAGATGCAGTTTATTCCGGCTGAAATATTGACAGGGACACGTGTTTTAGAAGTTGTTGATCATACATCTGTTACGCAAATTTGTTTTTAGCCTTTTCTTGATATAGTTTTATGAAAACTGAATTTTCAGACCATTTTGACTGCCAGCATGCTATGTCGAAGTAATTCTTAAAACTCTTAATTTGCAGATGCTATGGATCAAACATCACGTATGAGATCTTCTGTGACAAATTCGGAATCATCTCGTGATGTTCCTCGACAAATCCTCATTGCTTAAGTCCAAAATACTCGTCACTTGGAATACCATCTAATTCTCCTCACTCGCAATGCAATTCTCGTTTACCTTCTCGTCTCAAGCGAGCAATTCTCGTCATTCATGTACGGACTCTACCCGGTCAATGTCGGCTGATTGTTCATCCCCTGAAATTCTTGATGCTTCCTGGTCTCCTACTGACTTTGATAAGAACTTCCTAAGCACTGTTTGCTCGAAACTAGATGAAATGAAAGAAAATCAGACTGCTATAAATCGTAAATTAGACCAAATTCTGTTGCAGCGATCCAAACATTCAGTAGACAAAGAGGAATGTTATTTGGAAGAATCAGGAAAGCCGTATACAATCTCGATAGAAAGAATGGCAAGCTCCAAACCGGAAGTACGCGAGAAAGTGAATGCAATCCGATGCTTACAAGACCTTGGGTTCCCCGTAAAATCTTCCATTGAAGAGGTGAGTCTTAAGATCAGGATTCAAACTTACTTTAATTGCAGCTGCAGTGTCATGCATCATAGTTTTGGGTTTGATTCAGTGAATTCCTCTATGTTCGGTTCGGTCAATCGTGAATCTAACCGAACTGAAACCATTGATGAAAATGTAAATCGGTTCCGAACACTGACTGATAATGTCTTCATGATTTTTAAATGATGCTCAAAATATGTTCATGGATATTATCGATGATTATCACATGCCTGCACTCTACATATACTGCAAGGGAGGAGGACAGCTATGTTCACTTGAAGCAGGCATCACGTTCACGGATAATTGAAAATCAGTGCCGGTGTGGCTTAGGAACTGTTAAGTTTTCATGAAAGAATTCTACTTTCAGAAATTCTACAACTGTACGGTACTCAGCTTTTCCATAATCGTAGTTCAAATATCGAATGATCAAACTGAACCGCACACTTACTCTTCATCTTTTCTACAGCAATTTGATTCAACTTGTTGGCTAACAGGTTCAAATATTATTTTAAGAAGAAATGTATTTATATATTTCATGCTGTAATAGGAAGGCAGTTTTCTAAAAATCATAGTCGTTTTGATGTAGGCTAATTATATATTCGTTTCCGTTTGCTGCTCCGATATCCATTAGTGGCAATTTTTTTCTCTTAACTCTTCGGCGGTGGTGCCTTATGCAGAAAGAATTATTTCAGCTATTTAATTGACAAATTAGATAAGTTCATCAATACAGTTACAATACATAATATAATTGCAATAAATTCAGTCATACTATTAATTTACCTTGGTGTGAGGCAGCTTCTCGCACCGATTAGCAACATACACTCAAATTATGATAAGCAGGGTATGGTAGGAACATGCATTGTTTTGAATACTTGAATTTTGTTCTTGTTTGATGTCGTCAAGTGTCAACCCGGGTGAGACGTCTGGTGCTATTGAAACTAAGCGCCTATATACATAACAGAAATTCCAAGAATTACCAAATGATTTCAACTACTGAACGTAGTCATCTTCAGGGTGTGAAGTGATAACTGAACAGAGCATGCACTGACAAACTGGTTTTAACAAAAAATGTTAGTGTATGTTTATTATTTCATACCCTGAAGATAACTTCGTTCAGGAATTGATAATACCTTAGAATTCGTCTAATCCGCCACCTCAAGGGACCTTGAGAGAAGTGGCGGATTACGTAATGTGACCCTGTCCGGACCAGAAAAAGTGACGGATCACACGAACGGGCGGATTAGGCGAATTCTACTGTATAGAATGTTTGGAAAGAGCCAAATATATTTGATGTTAATTACTGCCTGAATATAGCTGCTGGTGGCAGCAGAAATATGTCGCTAGCAATAATTAACATCAAATAGACTATATTTGGCTCTTTCCAAACATTCTGTAGTATAGATAGATGTCTGGCCAAAATCTGTTTAAGTTCAAGAATTTAAATTAAGTGGTCTTCTATATCTAAATTGTTACTTGACATTCTTATTTTCTATTAGAATGTCTAGTCAAAGCATTTTTTCTCAATGATCCGGAATTTTTAGAAGGCTAGCTATCCTGAACGTCTGGTTGTAACAAGCATATTTCTTTATAATTAGCAATTAAATTAATCGACAAGCGTCCTTAGTATTTTGTTTATCTAATGGTACACTTACGGCAATTCTGACCGAATCTACATTAAGTAACTCGTGTTATACTATATCCTCATATTCAATATTTATGAAGTGCTTATACGTCTGCAGTTCACTTAATCGCTGTGCGAAATGTGTTCGCGAATCACATGTTTGTTTTCCTTGATATCCTTTAAATTCGAAACAGCAACAGCAGTTCGGTCTCGGAAGTTGGGAATACTCCGAAGAATCCATTTTGCAAATTATGTTAGGGTTGGGAGATTACATTCATTTCTGTTCGTGTTAATTCGACTATTATGATGTTGATGTTACTATTGTGCAATGGAATGTTATAAAACTGAAATCCTCTCTTTGTTTTCAGCTAACCGAAAGAAACCAAATGCTAACAGGTAGCGATACTCACAGCATTCAACGGAGAAATATGTTGGCAAATTCTCTAATGAAAGTGGTCCCAGAATTATCAAGAAGAACTGTAGCCAATTCTGTCAGGCTGTGTCTGTACGCCATGGCACCGTCCGCATTGTGGCAATTTTATTCCGGACAGGGAATGTCCGGTTCGAATAAGCTAAGTTTCACCGACAATCTCCCAATGCTATCCAAGGCGGTTATTTTGGCTGTATCTGAGGTTACCAAGGTGGAGCAACCCACTGTGCTGCGATTCATATCGGATGTTCTCAAATCTATGCATACCCGCAGGTCAGCAGCGGAATATCGTCGAATGCATCCGTTGCAAGTCAAAGAAATCATGGGATCTGATGATAACACTGTGTTTGCAAAAAAAGAGGCGTCAGGATCATTCTGATACTGATAGTCATTCCACTTTAATTCTCATCCGAACATTCTGACTGTCTGAAAATTTGTGAGTACTGTCAACGTCATCTTCAACGTAGAGCGTAAATAATTGAAGACTCAAATTATGAGTTAATCGAGTAATTTTGCTAATGAACTGTCTTTTTTAAGTAGAGCTCTTTATACAGCTGAAATAGTTTATGCTTTATCCACAATTGTTACGATTTTGACTTTGAACTCGACAGTTGTTTCTGTTTTATATGTAAAGTTTTGTATGCTTCTGTTTTATATGTATATGTTTTACAAGTGAAAAAAAGTTAGTTATCAAGGTGGCGTTTTACTCATAATGTCGGTATGTGATTTATCTTATTCTCTGAAACGCTTTTACAGCATTGGATGGTTTACATACCTAATTAAGTATTAAAAAAGACGTGTGTATTAAAAAAAACAGTTTTGTATATCGTAATTATCAGTGTGCCGAAAGGGGCGTTCGGTTACCGCAAGCGCGCTAACGTATGTAGCACGAACGTTCGTAATATACACCGGACACGCTCTTAGGTAGTAGCCGTTTTGACGTTTGATTCAGGTTTGTCTGAAGTACGTGAACGTGTGTGCGGGAATGTCGTGCGAACGAACAAAAAACGTCAGTGTTCTGGCTGGGTATTAGGCTGCATATGTCATACAGGCTACACAAAGATGTGGGAAAAGCAAAGTGACTTCTGACTTCACTTAAATTAAATTTTGTATCCACAGTTCGATCAAGTGAGGAAGACGCGAGCTCGTCTTCACCGAAGAATTCAGTTCCTTGTCAGTCAAGGCAGACTTCTCAGCGGGCCGCGCCTTTTCTTGACCTTTTTGAACAAACATAGAATGAGAATATTAAGTAGAGTAACTCAGCAATAATTAAATCCCCTTTGTATATGCAGTTTCGATTTTATTAAATGAACTCGATCATATGAGACCCAGCATCAATGTCAGATATGCAAATCTTTGCACTTTTGCAGAAATAGTCCGGCAGCTAGCGTGAAGTTGTGCAGGGAACGAGGTAGTACATAAAACTTTCACATAGCATAGTACACCTCTAACCTACTGCAAAACTTCGCGTCTGCCGGATCAGATCATTTGCTTTTCAGAAATAGAGAGGATAACACAATCCTATGTATTTCCAGTGGTAAAATTGTGACATTTAAGGTGTTGACTCCATTTTTTCGAATTTTTGCTGATAAAAGTTACACAAATTGGTATTTTGTTGAACTGGTTTTTGTAGAAATCATCTACAGATCATGATCTTTCAAATGAGTTATCATTCAGTGACAGAGGATGAAGTAAAATGTACAAACAGACACTTTTCGTTAAAGTATATCAACAATTTTCCTGAAATTTCTATGTTAAAATTTGCAGTTACACCAACGAAAAGTGTCTGTTTGTACACTTTACTTCATCCTCTGTCACTGAATGATAACTCATTTGGAAGATCATGATCTGTAGATGAATTCTACAAAAACCAGTTCAACAAAATACCAATTTGTGTAACTTTTATCAGCAAAAATTCGAAAAAATGGAGTCAACACCTTAAATGTCACAATTTTACCACTGGAAATACATAGGATTGTGTTATCCTCTCTATTTCTGAAAAGCAAATGATCTGATCCGGCAGACGCGAAGTTTTGCAGTAGGTTAGAGGTGTACTATGCTATGTGAAAGTTTTATGTACTACCTCGTTCCCTGCACAACTTCACGCTAGCTCCCGGACTAAAATTTTGGCTTGTCGATTGATCTTAAAATGTTCACTGTGTTCAATGTCATTGATTATAAAAATGTTCACTGTATACATATACTTGTTTGAGTAGACGCTCTACCTGCATATACTTACTCTATGTGAACAGAGTTTGAGGGTCTTGCGTCGGCTAATGATTGCCATTCTAATGAGACATTTAGACCTCAAATTGTTGACAATATCCGACGTTTTTCATAAACTGTCTCAAGCATTGAATTGAATAGCACTTTGATAAAAAAGTATTCTGTATGGAAAGTGCTGAAAATTCGACCTAAAATCATTTTCAGACTAGGACTGATGAGGAAAAACTGTTTTTCACATCGCTTTCACTCGACTTGTAACAGTTGGAAACTTTATCAGTGAAGTGACAATCAGGATCGACATTTGAAACTCACTCGAGGTTGTAATGCAGTAGTTTGCAATAGAAACATGTCCCGCACATTTCTGTCTTTCTTCTTCTCCGATATTTATCACATTGCAGCAATAGTCATTTCTCCTCGAATGTTGCCAAACAGATTAAATATTTGTAATTCACTTGAAATTGAGACGGAACTCTTGAGTTACTTTTCAAAGCTTTGGCCAAATCATAAGTCATTCAAGAAACATCTGCACGAGCTCAGAACTTATGACACAAGGTGACGGAATTGAAGATTATGTTGCGTAGATTTATAAAAAAAAATTGTGGATGGATTCGATTGCAAATGGATAAATTTGCAAGTTACCCGTAATTTTTTAAAATTTCTTTTGAGACAAATGCCTCACAAAGGATAAAAGAGGGGAAAGAGAGAGATAGATTCACTATCGAAAAACTTTCTTTTAATTCTGTGCGCTCCAGCCTTTGGATATTGTTTGTAGATAGCCGTGGTCTTTAGATACATGGCTAGTCTATCATATAGATGGTGTGCGCATGATTCAGTGTCCATGATTTCAGTAATGTTATGATGAATTATAGCATTCACAACTTTAAAAAAGAAATTGCTGACTTAAGATTCTTGGTCAAAGTCTGATCGTTCATGATACTGGCTGAGAAGGCAGCAAGTTTGCAAACAAGATAAAAGTCAGATAAAAACACATTTTTTCTGATTTTCAGGCTTAAGACGTCTCCATCGCAGTTTCTGACTTATCCAGGAAATATACATGTTCTGACGACAGATGCATTTGCGGAGGCAAAAATTGATGTTATAAAGACAATGTTATTTATCGTGTCAATTGCAGTCATTGTGATGATTTTTATGTTGGTGAAACTCGTCGAACTTTATTTTCTCGTGTAAAAGAACATCTCAATTTGTCATCGTCTAACGTGTTCCGTCATCTTACTCATATTCATTTTATTTCTACCCATCGTTTGGTGAAGTTTCCACTTTTGCTTTAAGAACTGGTTTGTTGATTCCACACATAGAAAAAAAGTTTAAATGAACAGCATCCGGCTAGAAACAATTTGCAATACACGTAACACAATGCAGTGCGCACTGTGGGAGGTTGGGCGGGTAATCTATCTTGATTATTGTCACGTTATTCCAACGTGATCTTTTGTGCATTTCTAAGCACTTTCTACACCTTTTGCACTTGCATTTTGTATTTTAGCTTTGCTTGCTTTAAGCTCTTTCTAGTGCATGATTAAGGCGCATGCCGAAATATTTCAAGAGAATTTATATTGAGTTAGACTATTTTGTCAATAAACTTTTATTGGTATTCATCAATTTTTTGAATTACTAATAACTCACACAACACCCTAAACATCCTTGGTTAAAGACATTCTATTCTTGAGTTCAAAATACTTCAAAAGGCTTCTATCTCATACGTTGTTTATATTGTGAGCTTTCTGGTGACTTTCACCCGTCGTCAGACACGCGCGAGCACGGAGTTTCTGACGACGGGTGAAAGTCACCAGAAAGCTCACAATATAAACAACGTATGAGATAGAAGCCTTTTGAAGTATTTTGAACTCATATCAAGATCTCAGAGAAGAAGAAGATGTATGAACATTCTATTCTTCTACCCGCGTACATACACGCTGCACTAAGAGTCAGAAATCACTTGATCTGATGCTGTTAAAACATGGGGAATGTTTATGAATACGCGCGGGCGAGCGTTTATAGTTTGCGCGTCGTCTACGGTTGCATGTGTTGCCGCTTGAACCACGAATGAACCACTAAGTATGTTCTGTCTTCCCTGAGCATGAAATTGAGGTCCTATCACATTGTTTAGCCTCTGATATATGCACACACATGAGACGGAAAGTGTATATAACAGGACTGCCGACAGATGTTGCAGCAATATCACGCATAGCCACAAATGTTTAGGGTCATGTGTAATTGAGCGTGGCATGTCACCTAGTGATAGAGGCTAAAAATTGTAACCAAAAGAAAGAGGAGATCAATATGATTCTAATGGAACCACTCCCAGCCTCGTGCGAACACCTGGAACGCCAGTAAATTGCATTTGAAAAATGCTTTTTTCGAAAAACGTAGATTAGATTGAAAATAGCTCATTTATGAAAGAGTTATTCACAGAGAACACAGACAACTCGTAATTTGCCGAAATCCTCAATCTGCTTCACATTGGATTCATGTGTGCTTTCTCTGATCCTGTCTGACAAGAACAGGCACCGGATAGACCTCGACAAATGTGTAGCTTCGTAGTAGTCATAGGGTGCAGGGCGCAGCCATGTAGGCCTGCATCACTCTGAGAGTCTCATTTTCGGGCTCGTGTTGGCGGCCCCATTAAAACACACTGCGTATTTTCAGTAGGTCGACTTATTTTGGATAAAAAATTACAATATTTCGTTTGTCGATCTTACTCTCCAAAATTAAAATGAATTATCATCAGCTTGCATACTGATATAATTATATTGTTTAATCATCTGATTTATTCTGCAAAGATGAGTTCACGCACATTTGTTTGGGTGCAAGAATGAGTTCATATTTCCATAACAATTCATCACGATGATGTAGGCGTGAGTTCTTAACCCACGCTTTTGTATTTCCCTTTTTATTCTCATAATTATGCGTCGTAAATACACATGTATGGAAATATTAATAGAATTTATCTATTTTTACAAAAGATAGGACGACTGCATCCCTTCTGTTATTTATTTTAAAAATAAATTGCTACATAGGAGTGCATTCGTATAATATATACTACTCGCATAATGCAAGGCCTCGCTTTTTCGGACATGCGGACTTCATATATAGGGGAGAGTAGGGTAAGACGGACAACCTAAGCTTCTAGGATACCTGACAGAATGATAACTATGTTTTAATTATTGCAATAAATGTATTCCATTGCTATTGGGTATCTACAAGATCGTAGCAAAATTTTGATTCTCTAACTTTACGTCTTCAAGGTTACTTTTTCATTTTAAAATAGGATGACGAATTGTTCATCTTACCCCACCCTGTGGGTAAGATGGACAATTATAGTGGGGCAAGATGAACAATTATTAAATTGTGGCTTTGAAGCAAAATCTCAACTGACAGTCTGAATAATTCAATATAAATGATCCCAGAGTGGAACAGGGTCCTTTGCCGCGAATTTTTTTGTGGCTAGTCTATCAGATTATTTCTAAAGCAGACATTTTTAAAGAAACAAATGATTCCTAAAGCATGCTGAGAAAGCTACAGAGTATGCATGTGAGAAACTTAGGCCTAATTCCATTAGATAATTTGCATGAGTCATAAAAAACTTATGAAGGCCTAGGTCTACATCTAAAAATATCTTAATCAAAATATTTCCTAAACTTTTTCCTCCACATAAGGTAGGCCTAATACCCAACTAATATATGTGAATCAGAAAATTCTGTGTTTATAACTGATAAAATCTATTACAAAATCATATAATAACAAGTTCAACAACAAAAACTAAGCTTAAAAACGAAGTCTACGAAAGTCTTACTTGAGTTCATTCATTAGTATCTCGAGTAAAGAAAAATTAAGAGCAATATTCACACTTATAATTCTTGTCAATTCGGATCCACGCAACACTCTGTGTGGGCCCAATCTTTGCAATGAATGCACTGAACCCACTTCTCACCAGCATTTGAATGAAGATAAGTGTCGCCACAATATAGACAGAATGTATCAGATTCCGATGGTGTCTTCGAGGCTTTCGCTTTGATTTTCATTTTCTTTGGCTTTTTCTCAACAGACTGAAGACTCTTTGACTCTTTGAGTGCCGCTCGATAATCTGGAGAAGTGATTAATGCTGTCGAACCACGCTTAATATTTCCTCTGCAGGCGATCCTTTGCTTCAGCTTTGGTATCGGGATAATATCTGCGGGTTCAATAGGCCTACATGGCATTCGTGATGTGCACGGTTGATTGGCAGGCCAATTTTCTTCTTCATTGGTTTCATCTAGGTCAACACGACTTCTTGTAGAGACATTGTCTGCATCGGTATTTGATTGCTGATTTTGATTTTCCTTGTTCAAATCCATGCTAGTCTGACAGAACTTCAACATTTGTGGTTTCTGCAGCTATAAAGTCGGACTCGGAAAATACGTCGCGATTGACAGGAGAAATTCCGGTCTTCAGAAATCCAGATATGGCAGTGGTTGGAAGAGCAGCCTGCAAATACGCTTCGCCAAAAAGTCGAGATATTTGGTACAGAGTAACAACTTTGCCTGGGTTATTTCTGAGATACTTTTCGATGCTTCGATTGTAGAAGGTGCTCAAGGGCTTCATAAATGCTATGTCGAGGGGCTGCAGCCGGTGACTGCAGTGTGGAGGCAAAACCAGCATATGAACATTATTCTCCCGGGCAAGGTCAATGCAAGTAATGTTCTTGGCATTGTGTGTGGTGACCATCTAAGATAAGCAATACGGGGTCGTCTGCAGAGGGTTTCACCAAATTGTATGAAGTGCTCCATCCATCGCGTAAATGTATCCGTTTGCATCCAACCACTTTTATCACATTGGAAAGTGGTTCCCGGTGGTGCTCCTTCAGTCAAACATGGATTCAATCTCATCCTCGGAAAAATCAGCATTGGAGGTACGTATACTCCTCCTGCCGACATACAGATAACAGCTGTTGTAAGAACTCCTCGTTCTGCAGAGCTTAGTGAACCCACCTGTTTCTTGCCTTTCTTTGCTAAAATCTTGCTGTGTTTTGTCTGAACAGTAGTGATACCTGTCTCATCAACGTTGAAAATTCTGTGAGGTGGAAAATGGTGCTGATCAATTTGGTTTTCTAATAAGTCGAAGAACTTTCCAACATTGTGAGGGTTGAAAGCTTTAGCACGGGCTGCAGAAGTAGGTTCAGGGCATCGTAGAGTGATAGAGGGATTACGCCTGAGGAAGCCTCGAAGCCAATCCGTTCCCGCTAGACCAGTTTCCACATTGAAGCAGTGGATTAGGTTGTTGCGCTCTGCCAACTGAAATGCTATGGATCTGACATCCCGAGTAGTTAATCCAAATAGTCGAGATTCCATGTCCAACAAATAGTCTGCCAGCTTTTTCTCCATGTGCTCGTCGAACACGCACTTTCGTGGACCCAGCATCTGAAACAATATAAGAAATAATGCTTAGGGCCTATAATCTCTAAGTGCTGGTATGTGATGAGGTCTCGCTATAGGCACCTGCATGCATATGATGATGCCTTAGAATGAACGCACGTGTACACGAGGAGCAATATTGATAAATCGTAGGAAAATAAATAGCACATAATACTTCGTAAAAGTACAATTGTATCAGATATAGGCTAATGGACACAGTCTAAGTATAAAAATCTATGTCTACTTCTGAGCAGCAGTTCACAGTGACCTTACCGCACTTTGCAGGTTTTACATGCACTGTTCAATGACACACGCCTAAACAACAATAAATGACCTCTAGGCCTCTACTAATT
>CAJQUW010012792.1:0-19587 GCA_907163375.1 Prostheceraeus crozeri
AGTCCTGCAGCCCGAGCGAGTTTTTCTGCAGGGAACGAGGCCCGAAAGTGAGACTTTCACAGAATGATGTGGCACCCTAGCCTACTTAACGAATCGCACGTACTGCAGAGTTCTAGGAGTTCCTCTTCTTGTCAGACAGAATCAAAGAAAAACAACATGTAAATCCAATGGAGGCAGATTGCAGTTTTTGCTAAAACGAAAATTTTGTATGTTTTCTCGTGATTAACGAAAAGTACCAAGCCCAGAATCATAATTTTTGGCAAGAAATGTCTTCAGGTCATTTCCCTATATGTGCATTGCTATTATCATGCATCTGATTGGCAATGTATGTGAGAATTGGTTGAATGTGGATAAAGTTGCTCAACAACGTCTATGTTTTGCCGACAGTAAGAGGCTCGCCCCCCCCAAAATCTAAATGGTGGATTAGCTTTATAACAGGGGTGCATGAACCTGAAAAATACCATGACCTGAAGACATTTCAAAGCCAACAATAAAGACTCTGGGCTTGGTACATTTCGTTTAAATCCTAGAAAACATCACAAAATTCGTTTTTAGTCCAAAACTGCAATCTGCGTCCCATTGGATTTACTTGTTTTTTTCTTTGATTCTGTCTGACAAGAAGAGGAACTCCACTGAGAACTCTCGGCATGACGTCCGATTCGTGTAGGCATAGGGTGCAACCTCATTCTGTGAAAGTGCTCACTTTCGGCCTCGTTCCCTGCAGAAACCTCTGTTTTCTGAGCTGCCGGACTAATATATATTTTAGGCTAGGCAAAATAGACTTGAGGTTGGAATAAATTGCAAGATTTTGTATTTCACTTTTTATTGGTTGATTAATGGTCCTGGGCAACATTTATGTGCAAAATTTTTTTATGAACAATTGCAATCAGGTTTAGTTCAGCATATGCAATTCTGACAATTTTTGTCCAGAAATTAATACAAAAAGAAGCTATTCGGGATTTAGATGGCTTGTTTTTCCTTTCCACAACAAATTATATATGTAATGGGCTCTCAATGAATTGGTAATAAGTGTTTTCTCCGTGAAAAAAGCACTGCGGGCCGGTTGTTAAAATCCGGATCACAGCCCGATCACGACCGATCGGAGAAAAACTTCTCAAAGCGTGCTTTGAACATCGCTTAAATAATGCACATATATGATAAGCATTGCCTTGCTAATCCTACGCCTGCAACAAAAATTCATTGATGATAGCTTGTTTCCTAGAAAAATGACTATCAAGTTTCAATTAATTTGACCATCACTACTGCTATTCAACTGTTATTTCGTAGTGTTCCCTGCGATCGGCGGCGGTTTCAAGCATTCTCCACACTCGCAAGACCAAATACTACTCAGACATGTGGAGAAACCCCCGTCGTCTCAATGTTTCTATAACCGATCGCTGACTTTATGACGAAAAGATAGGCAAATTTGAGCGAATTTGACCATCTACTACTGCTATTCAACTGTTATTTTCGTAGTGTTCCCACCTGCGAATTGATTGAATCTCAACGTCATGCTTTGGGGGATGAAATAGTCTGGAGACGGTGAAGTAATCATGATATATATTGAAACTATTGATGTGCAAAAACTTAATTTTCACTGACGTTCTCATTTTCATGCAAAAATTATGACCACAATGCAGCTAGACAGGTTGCTATGTTTTCTTCTTCACCAAGGCCAGTTTCGTAAGCATGCATATTAAGAAAATATCGTGCTTGCTGTGTTGTTTAGGAATTCGCTAGCTCTTTCTATCAATCTATTGTCAGCTACATAAATTTCCTCAGTAAAATGTCATAAATCATGCTCTTAATTGTTTTTGCAATTTTTTGTAAGAACCTGCTTATTTCTTTCATGAGTAAAAGAGTACAGGTCCTTCTTCCATTCAGTTATGTAATATGGCAGCGAAGAGTAAGCTATGACTTCACTTCTGTCTACTACTACTGGGTGATCGCCCACAACACTGGAGGATCATGAGTGTGTTCGGCTTCGAGATAGGGCATATCAATGTTGCTTCTGTTGACTTCCGCATTTTTCTGAATTTTTTCCCTACACTTCATCATCCAGATCAGAATACTACAATAATTCATTCGTTTTAAAATCTCATAGAAAAATATCCCACAGCAACTCAAAAATCTGTGAATAGGTACAAGAAGAAATGTCAACAAATTCTGATTCACGCAATGTAGTTTGGTAGATCAACAATGCGAAAAAATAAATCATATCACAAGATCCATTAGACAGCCGTGCATTGTCATCTGTTAAGAACAAAAAAATCTTTATAGAAACTCGTTTTCGTTTATTTGGGTACTCTTGACAAAATGATTCCTGGGGCAATTCACAGCTCATTGAATTGAAATGCAGCTTCTTTGTCTGTTTGCATCCTATGATGACTATTCCATTTTCATGTTATGATTATAGATATCAAATACAATATTAAAATTATTGACTCGCCCTTTGCATTTCATGACATGTACACTATTCGTTGGCTGTATGGAGCTGAACGGGTGATGTTGACCAACAGATAAACGAAGCTCATATTTTTACAGTCTTGACTTTCTTCTCTGGAAGGAGCAATGATTTCGTATCATAATGTAATGATGGAATTGAAATTAAATATTCTTCTTCATGTAATATTGAAGTGCTGTACAGTAGTAGCTAACGGTAGTAGGATATTTCGTCAACTGGTAGATAGATAACGGTAGTAGATAACGGTAGTTAGATAAGTGGCTTGTACCATAGTTAGATAAGTAAGTAGTATAACAGTAAGTAGATTAACGGTAATGAAACTATTTGCGATTCCCATCAATTGTTTTTGAATATTTGCACATCCAAAATCTACGAATTCTGATCAAATATTTTCCGCTATCTTCTTCTCTTTTCAGGATACAAGCATATGCCATTGTCTACACTCGTGGATGAAACCTTTTCGCAATCAATCACCCCAAACAAGTTCATATTTATATGAAACACCGCTCTTTGATTTTCTACAAAATACGATTCACAACAATTGTATCTTTCTGAAAAATTATTTTACCCAAGCTTGAATTTCAACAGTTAATTGCGCCCTTGTGAACGTCCGACTCAATTTCATTTCTCCTCATACTAAACCTTCTGAATTCCTATTACTCATACACTTCAAATCAATTCATCTGTATTTCATAAATGCATTACAATGCGTTTTGGAGAAGAGGGTTCGAATCCTCACCCAGGGCATCCTAAATCTTACTCTTGGCAATATTGATGCATTTACCCCCCCAGCACCATACACCACAAGACCCAACCAGACCCCCAGCTCGAGCATCACTCAAGACCATTTGTTTTCTCTTAATGTCTATTTATAAATTTTTCCGCATATGCCAGTGAAAGTCTCAGAGCGGTTTGTGTAATAGTCCTATAACTCAAGCGCCGGCTCGTACGTCCGTAGCCAACATAGAGACTTCTTGACATCAGGTAAACCGCTAAGTGAAATTAAAATTAGGGTATGAGTAAGAACTTGCTTGCGACCTGATCGACTTTCGTCATTTTAGTTTCAGAAGATCGTCGTATGCTAATTTTGCAACACGCCAAAAATGCTTCCTCTCAAAACGACCAAAGTTATAAATGGAGTATGTTAACCACCTTATTCAGAAAATAAGTTCCTAAATTCTTTTTCAACAACATTCTACACAATGGTTGCCTCTGCGTGTCATGCGTAACAAAAAGTGATTGTTTTTTCTAAATATCAATGTTTCGCTAGCATGCAGCGCATTTACACGTGCTCTGTTTTTCATACAACATTGCAGGACAAAACTGAATACAATCACGCTTCATCAATTTTCAAACCAGCACGTGTGGCAGATGATACTTAACCGATTTCTGAAGAATCTGACGAATAACACAGTATTCTGCTTTGCTTGGCATTTTAACTTCACTGATTCTATTTACATTTAAGTTTACTGTTTTGGGGGACGATACTTTTTTAGGACTTCAAGCTTTGATTCATTCAGAGCCCTATCAGGACAAGTTCATACCTAAGACTATCAACAACTTGAGAAATGAGAATGATGGGAAGTAATTTCGACGCATGTTTATTTATCTGGTGAAATTGTGATCGTTCGTTGTTTCCTATGCGTTCAATACACCAAAACAACCATCTACAAAAATTTACGGCAATGAGGGCTTACAATGATCTCCGACATAGGCCTATGACTTTTTTTTACGAAGACTTATGATGCTTTTTTATGGATGGACATGAGGAAACTATGCAGACTCTAAACGTCATCTCGGATCCTAATTTTTTCGATGAAGTTCACACGCTGCCCTGCAAGAAAAATATCGAGGGTGGTCGGCAGAATCTGAGATCGGATTAGAATAAAAAACGTGCTGATATGATTCTGTAAATGTGTAATACGATCACATTTATATATGTTTCAAATTGTAGCCATTGAAATCTGAAATGTGAAGTACACATAATTCACGCTGTCTCATTAAAGCGTGTTTTCTCAGGTAGATGTAACAATTTTCTACCTTGTATTTTCCATTTATAAACGTTGTTTGCTTTTGCTGTGAGGGTGTGAGGGGAATAATATATGTAAAAAATAATGGTGGCTGTATTAAACTTTATGGTTAGTTCTACGCACAAAATGCTGATTATTAAACATACCAGAAGACTTCGTTAGAAGTTGGTGACTTTGCATTGGTACTTTTTGAAATATTGCGGAATTCATTAAAAACCAAATCGATGCTCTTTTGCTTCCTATTGGACGTCGTTATTTTGTCTCGGAGTTGAAAACGACTCAGCTCGAGTGCTACAGGGAGTTCGAATACAACATCACTGACTTAGCAGCTGCACAAAGCCTCTGTTTGAGTAGCCAGGGGGTTTGGTCTGACGAAATGTAGTCTAATTACACAGTTTGGATCTGTTAGGCTAAATTTGTCAGTGATATTAACAAATCAGATTTTTTGGAAATATTCTGCTCGACTTTAGTTTTCATGTACTTTGAGATCGCGTAGCATGCTGCAATTGAGAAATACCGTGTTTTAGTGCCTATGAAAGTGCGTTTTCAAGGATAGGCCTTATAATAAAAGGTTACTTACTTCTGAATTAAATCTTACGTAACAAAGTTAAGCTTTCATTCAATACAGGATCGACCCAAAGCATTGCTAGTAAATTGCGATGATTCCCAAGTGTTATGTTTTTGGAGACAATGTTTTCGAGTGGAATCCTATCATGTATTGGCTTAAAAATGCATCTGTTAGCTATGGAAAATAGAGCAACTATATTTATCGAAAAAGGCATTCGATTTTGAGATAGAGCTAGTTTCTTCCTAGGCCAAATATTAAAGAAACCAATATTGCCATCCTTAGGTATAGGATAATCCGTATAATAACTGAGTTTTACCTATTTCGAATTTGGCTTCATCCCCTCCAAGACAACATAGAAGATTAGGCTAGGCATCAAAGCGCGCTACTGAAACCAAATACTCGTAATTCTATGCCAGGGAATCATTACGGAGGCTTCAAAGGTAATGTTGAAAACAATTATGATAATTATGCAGAATGTGAGACATCACGAAACTCGTCGAACAACACAGTCCCAAATGTGACTGAAAGGTTGTTTTGTGCACAATCATTGGGTAAAATCGTCTTGGAAATCTTGAAAACTATCAGAAATCATTGAATCTAAGTGTGATAAATGGCTGTCATCCCTGCACAAGAGTGTAGAACTTGTGCTAGCATTTGGGCTATGCAAAGCAAGCTCTCATCAACCAGGAAGCTGTATGCAATCTGAGATGTGCTGTGATTGCGTATTCTCCAATAAGCGGGGTCAACGCAACAATTGGCTTTTTCATTGGTTCATATAGACAATACTGTCAGATCAATGAATCTTGGCGTTAGAATGGATAAAGGAAATCTTAATGCAGGACTAGGGGGATCTCCCTGCTGATTCCGAATTGCTCTAATATCTACGTGCGCGTAGTCATTAAACTTGCACTCTGAAGACTAACACCGTGTCGACCTAGGCCTCCCCTGCTAGATCGTCCATCGGCGCTGCTCCTATAAAGAGGTAAGCGAACTGGCTCTTCCGATTGTCAGTCGTTTTGTTCAGATCTTCTCCCAAAAAGCCCAGAGATGAGCACTAAACTCCGCTAAAATACACTGATACGATGTATTGATGATCTAGTTTGGAGGCATTCGATTTCTCAACCGTAATGTTCTCACTTTCTCAAGAGGGGACTATTCTGTGTGAAACCACAAATTTTATTCACAGAAAAACTAAAAATCCGTTCAGTTCTGCCGTGGGACAGACTTTAGTTAACTATCAACCCCAATATAAGACATTCCTATCAATTGAGCTAAACACTGCGAGCCCCCCCCCCCCCCCCCAATATATTTGCTACTGCAGGGAAGATATTGACCGATCGCTAGTAACTTGACTGATAGTAGCCTTACTTAGGAAAACAAATAGGGCTAGAATACATAAATACAAAAAAAAAAGAAAACGCTTTATGTGCTGGTCATTCTAATGAGCATCAAGTCAAGTACGTCTTTTGGATCGAGTTATTGACCTTTCTTCGACCTTCAAACGTAAATACAGCGTCATCTCAATGGCTCGTTGTCCCAAAGCAATTTGGGTTGTCCACAGATGTCTTGCGTGTTAATCAATGTTCGGAGGGGTGCAATCGGACGGAGAGCCCCAAAATACCGATTCTGTGTAGCATTTGTAGCTCCAAGACTGTTGTAACGTATTCGTCTCTTTAGTGATTCACAGACATTCAGCTTCGATATCCGCCTCTAACAGTAATAGTTTCTAGATTGATTGATATTGTAGAGATAATAAGATGTTATTCGTTTCATTACATCGTGACGTGGCACAACTTATATGACTACCTCTTGCATTCCAATAGAAAAGCACAACTAAGATATTACTTACGTACCGACCTACTTCAGAACAAGAAACGCCAATATTAAAGATAATGACTGATCTCATATCATTTCAGTTTGAACTGATAGTATATTTTTCAATATTTTCTAGGCACAGTATGTCTGAATGGGCTTCAATGTTGGCGTCATAAATCCTTTTTCTTTAGATAGTGCTGATGCTAAAAATATATTCTCGCCTTGGTCATTTTCAGATCATGATCTTACGTACGAAAGTAGCCAACCTCTAGCGCATTCAGCACTTTTCTCGTTAATGATATGACCATGATATATAGATACTTTTTGGAGTCAGTTCCCTTTATTACTTCGATGTCATTATATCAACTTTTGTAGAAAATTATTTAACTCAGGAAAATTTGTGAGCAATTGGAAAACATGGTTATTATAGAAAGAGCTTAGTCAGCTGACGTTTAATTCTTTGACTGATTTGTTCTATTATAATGCGGTTTTCAAGTGGTGTTATATGAGATTGAATACGTAGACTTCAAAGTGTGGCTTTGTAGAAATAACTTCTTGGTAGAAGAAAGTAAGAATTGGCACCCACTAAACTTGCATCAATTTCTATAAAACTTCACAATGTGCTTAATGGACGTTTAAGAACGTGTGTGAAGTTAGCACCGCCACTCAGCACCGCCATCCTTGAAAAATGGAAGATGTGCCAGTTCAACACCATTATAGATCGAGAATTCGAGTGTCTTAAGATGGTGGAGTGTGCAGTGCTTAGCATGTGCGCACTCCACTATTTTGTAAAGAATATTTCGGGCGCTCGCCCCAAGTTAGGTTTAGGATGAGAACTCGCGTGGTTGAAAGAGTTCGCGACATGGCATTGGTTGATGGAGGAAGGTTTTAAGCACCTGATCCTCCCTGAAGAATATTTTTTTTGGTTAGAAATAGCACATATGAACAAGAGAAACATGTTATCGAAACAACGCCTACAACATGATGAGAAGCCCATTCTCAAATTAAAACCAGTCGTGATGCCCAGTGCAAGGTGTTTCAGTTCACCTAAATCCCCGTACTTTGCTGAGAAAGTAGAATCTAGTCCCCGGTAAAGACCACGAACAAAAACTGGACGGTGATAGTCGATGAGTTAGCACCGCCAGCTGATATGTCTTTTTTTTAAAACTACGCAATTTCAAGCAACACGAGGGACGAGACAAACTACGCGCGAGAACGTGGGGAGAGAGGTGGAACTGAGAGAATGTCCATCGCTAGGAAAACATCTGGTGCGGCAGCAAGTTTCTTCTGCTAAGACGCCGTACTTGCGGAAGAAATTAAGCCCCCGAAAGCTAAATGCACTGGCGGTGATGTGAAGTTTTGGCACAGCCATCTTGAAAATGGAATGTGCCTCAGTCAAACAACTCGATCAGAATGCGAGGTCTCTAGATTGGAGGTGTTGCCAGCATTGTGCCACTCCACTAAGATTATGAAAAGAATTCCCCCTAGGTTTAGGAGTATAATCCGTTCTGGTTTGAAAGTTCAGACCTGTGGCACGGTGATGTGAAGGTTAGTCACGCCGCGCCAGCTAAAATTTTTTTATTTTCGCACAAACAATACACAATCGCGGACAACATACGCCCACACCGGCACAAAAAGATAGAAGGACCATCAATTAAACATTGTCGCGCAGTACACAGATTTTCTAGCACACTAGGAATATCGCACCGTACTTGCTGAGAAATTACGAGTCTCCCGGAAACCACAAAATGGCGGTGGATGTGATCAGTGTAGCTCACCGCCACCTAAGAAATTTTTTTTCCAAAAATAGCACCAATCAAAACATACGAAAACACGGCCCACAACAGAAAGACGACCATCAAAAAAACGCACTCGTGCCCAGGCAGCGTTTCAGCGCTACCTATAATGCCCCCGAGGAGACTAGACGGCAGAGAAATTGTAGGTGGGTTCCACTTACCGAAGAGACGCTCACGCGCCAAACAATGGCGGTGATGGTGGAAGGTGTTAGGCTCCGCCAGCTGGTAATGTCTTTTTTTAAAATGTACGCTAATTAAAACACGCGAGACAACTACATACTGAGAGTTGGGGCATGACCATCAAAAACATACGATCTACTGTGGCCAGCAAGTTCTTCTTCTCCTAAAGCGCTCGCAGGTACTATGCGGAAGAAATTAGCGCCCCGAATAGCTTAAATGCGCTGGCGGTGCTTGATGTGAGAGTTGGGGCACCGCGCGCGCCATCATTAGGTAAAGAATGGAATGTGCCAGGTCGCGAAAGAGTATAGACCAACTCGCTTGCGATTTCTCAGAGAATCGTTATCTAGAGATGGGAGTGTTGCTACGATAGAGTCGATGTGCGACACTCAACTATTGGTGTGTGAGAAAGAATCTCGGCTCCCCCTAGTTTAGGAGAAATCCGGTCTGAGGTTCGGAAAGTTTGGCGTGAGTGGATGGGAAGGGGGGGTGTCGACCATGGCGGTTTAGGAGTGTGTCAAGTTAGCACCAGCCAACTACAATTTTTTTGTGTGTTTCCAAAATAGCGAGAACAATGCAGAAAAGCGCATAGCTGAGGAACACGTCAAGCGCAACAGAGTTCAGTAGAATGATGCGCATCTAGAAAACATTGTGCCGAGCGAAGTTTGCAGAGCTCAGTAAAAATTTCGACTCGCGCCCGTTAGGAATCGTTGCATGAGAGGAATTTAGCCACTCCCCGAAACCACGAAAAAATTGAGCGCGACGGTGAAGATGTGGAAGTTAGCACCGCCACTAAAAATTTTTTTTTTCAGAACATTAGACACAATTCAGAAAACATAACGAAAACACGCACAACAGATAGAAGACCATCAAATAACATTGTGCCAGCAGGTTTCAGACACTGCTAAATCCCCGTACTTGCTGAGAAATTAGGTTTTATCCCGAAACCACCAAAAAGGCGGTGATGTGAAGTTTAGCACCGCCACTGTCTGAAGTCTTTTTTTAAAATACTCGCGACGAATGATATTTATAGAAACACGCGAGAGACATAGACTTACTCAAACTATGGGAGAGTATTGCTGACGCATCGCTCAAAACATGGTGCCTACAAGTTTCTTCTCCTAAGACGCCGCTCGTGACTTTGCGGAGAAATTAGCCCCCGACTCTGCAGCTAAAATGCCGCTCTGGCTGGTGATGTGAATGTTGGCACCGCCACCTAAAATGTTTTTTCCAAAAGACACAATCAAAAAATACGAAAACGCACAACAGATAGATGACATCAATAACATTGTGCCAGGCAAAGTTTCAGCACATAAATACCCGTACTTGCTGAGAAATTAGTCCCGAAACCACAAAATTAGCAGTGATGTGAAGTTAGCACCGCATTCTTGAAAATGGAATGTGCCAGTCAAACCAGACGGCTTCAGAATCGATTCTAGATGGAGTGTTGCCTCAGCATGTTCGCCACTCACTATTTTGAAAAGAATTTCCCCCTAGTTTAGTAAGAGAAATCGCTGGTTGAAAGTTGTGCGACATGGCGCGCGGTTAGATGTGAAGTGTGTAGCACCGCATACTCACTAAAACCTTTTTTCGTTTTTTTCTCAATCAAATAGATACGACAATCGATATAAAACATACGAAAACACGCAGACGCGCGAACATGATTAGGAAAGGACACTGCATCAAAGAAGAGACGAAAACATGGGTGCCAGCAATGTTTCAGCACCTAAATCCCGCCGTACTTGCTGAGTAAAAATTAGTCCCTCGCGAAACCGCAGACAAAAAAGGCTGGTGATGTGACGTTAGCTCCGCCACATAAAATTTTTTTCAAAAATACACAACTCAACAACATACGAAACCTACCGCACAACAGATAGGAAGACCATTCAAAGAAAAACTCTACTGTGCCAGCAGGTTTCAGCACCTGAAATCCCTTCGTACTATTCTGAGATAATATAGTCCCTCCGGAGAAACGCACAAAACATAAGATTGTGGCGGGTGGGATGTATGAAGTTTAGCACCGCCACACTGAAGTCTTTTTGATTATAAAATACGACGCTAAATTTTAAAGAACACCGCGAGGACAAGACTACAACTTGAGAGATGACCATAAACTAGAAAACATTGTGGTGCACGCAAGTTTCTTCTTCTTAGTAAGACGCGGCCGTACTTCGCGTGAGGAAATTGTAAGCGCGCTCCCGGGATAAGCTAGACAATGCGAACCTGGCGCGTGGTTGATGTTGAAGAGTTTTGGACACCGCCACTCTTGGTTAAAATGAGAAGTGTGCGCACGTCAAAACCAACGATCAGAATCGCGCTGATGTCTCGTAGATTGGAAGGTGCTTTAGCTGAGCATGTAGTACAGGCTTGACCTGAGTTGTTTTGAAAGAATTCCCCGCTAGTTTAGGGAGGTAGAGAATCGCTGGTTGAAAGTTCGAACATGGCCGGGGTGATGTGAAGGTTTAGCACCGCCAGACTTAAAAATATTTGATTTTTTCCAAACAGAATACACTAATCAAAACATTGACGAAACCACGACTACAAACAGATAGAAGGACCATTCTAAAAAACATTGCTTTGCAGCAAGTTTCAGCACCTAAATCCCCGTACTTGCTGAGAAATTAGCCCCCGAAACCACAAAATGGCGCTGTGATGTGAAAGTCTAGCACTCGCCACTAAATTTTTTTTTTTCAAAAACGTACACAGATCAGAAAACATACGTAAACACGCACAACAGTGATTAGGCAGGACCATCTCATAAAACATTTGGTCGATTAGCATGGTTTCAGCACCTAAATCCCCGTACTTGCTGAGACAATTAGTCCCCGGAAACCAGCAATCTGGCCGGTGATGTGAAGTTAGCACCGCCACTGAAGTCTTTTTTTAACAATACGCAATTAAAACACGCGAGACAACTACAAACTGGAGAGATTGACATCCAAAAACATGATGGTGCCAGCAAGTTTCGCTTTCTCCTAAGGACGCTTCGTACTTGCGGAGAAATTAGCCCCCGAAAGCTAAAGTGCGCTGGCGGTGGATGTGTGCAAGTTGTGGCAAACTCCGACCAGTTCTTGAAAAAGATGGAATGTGCCAGTCAAACCCAAACGATCAGAGAATCTCGATCTAGATGGAGCGTGCTAGCATGTGCCACTCACTATTTTGAAAGAAATTTCCCCTCTAGTTTAGGAGGAAATCGCTGGTTGAAAGCTTCGACATGGCGGTGAGTGTGAAGTTGTGCTACCGCTCACTAAAATTTTTTTTCAAAAATACACAATCAAAAACATTCGAAACACGCACAACAGTTAGAAAGACAATCAAAAACATTGTGCCTGCAAAGTTTCAGCACCTAAATCCCCGTACTTGCTGAGAAATTTGTCCCGTAAACCTACAAAATGGCGGTGATGTGAAGTTACGCACCGCCACTAAAATTTTTTTTTTTCAAATTCACATCAAAACTATACGGAAACACGCACAAACAGAGGAGAAAGACCATCAAAAATCCATTTGCATGTTGCCAGCAAGGTTTCAGCAACCTAGTAGAAAAATCCCTCGCGGTACTTGCTGAGGAAATTAGTCCCCGAAACTCAAAGGAATGGGCTGTTGTGATGGTGAAGTTAGCACCGCCACCTGAAGTCTTTGATTTTAAAATACGCAATTAAAACACCCCCCCCCGGGGGGCGAGACAACTAACCTCAACTGAGAGATGACGCTCAGATCAAAAAAACATTGTTCCGTCAGCAACGTTTCTTATCTCCTAAGACGCCGCGTACTGGTGGCGCGAGAAGAAATTATCCCCCCCCCCCGAAAGCTAAATGCACTGGCGGTGATGTGAAGTTGGCACCCGCGGCAATCTTGAAAAATTCAGGTGCCAGTCAAAGCCAACGATCAGAATCGAATCTAGATGGAGTGTGCCAGCATGGGCCTCATCTCGTTTATTTGTTGAATGAATTCCCCTAGTTAGAGAAATCGTCTTGCGTTGAAAGGTTAGCGACATGGGCGGTGATGGTTGAATAAGCACGCCACTAAAATGTTTTTTCCAAAATACACAATCAAACATACGAAACACGCACAACAGATAGAAGACCATCAAAACATGTGGCTCAGCAAGTTTCAGCACCTAAATCCCCGTACTTGCTGTAGGAAATTAGTCCCCGAAACCACAAAAATTGCCATGGCGGTGATGTGAAGTTAGCACCGCCACTAAAATTTTTTTTATCTTTTTCCAAAATACACAATCAAAACATACGAAACACGCACAACAGATAGTGAAGACCATCAAAAACATTGTGCCAGCAGGTTTTCTGCACCTAAATCCCCGTACTTGCTGAGGAAATTAGTCCCCGAAACCACAAAATGGCGGTGATGTGAAGGTTAGCACCGCGCACGGAAGTCTTTTTTTAAAATACGCAATTAAAACACGCGAGACAACTACACACAGATGAGATGACCATCACAAAAACATTGTGCCAGCAACGGTTTCTTCACCTAAGACTGCCGTACTTGCGGAGAAAATAGCCCCCGAAAGCACTAAATCGCGTAGGCCAGTGAAATGTGAAGTTCGGCACCGCCATCTTGAAAAAATGCAGGTGCCAGTCAAACCAACGATCAGAAATCGATTCTAGAAGGAGCGTGCTAGCCATGTGCTCCAACTACACTATTATGAGAAGAATTCCCCTAGTTTAGGTGAAATCGCTGTGGTGTGCAAAGTTTCGACATGGCTAGTGATGTCGAAGTAGCGACCGCCACTAATTTGGATTGCGCCAGCATGTGCCACTCCGTTAATTTCACGAAAATCAACCACAGTTGGTGTAAAGCCAACCGAAAGCTCAATGGCCGGTGATGTGAAGTCTGGCACCGCCGCTGAATGTTTTTTCCGAAATTGGAACCACTCAATGGAGGTATTGTAAAAATTTTCCACTTCAGCACTTAGAAACCGTTTGCTTACTGGCTATACAGATATCAATGCAAATACGAATATCTCGGACAGGTGAAATACCGTCATGTGCCTGAACTGTTAACAGAAAGCTGAAGCTATTACTTTGTTCAAAACTCTAGTAAGACAGTGAAGGCATTTGACGAGATATATGCAATGGCAAAACTAGGAAGACTTACTTTCTTATTAAAGGCCATTGTATGAATAGCATGCGATTCGTTTATGTTTTCCCCGCATGAAGGAGGAGAGTTCGCGACTTACACGGCAAAACTATTGGTAATGGTTTGAATTTTTCATTTGACCAACGAGCGTCCCATGATGGTCAGTTTTCGGTCACCATATGATCAATATATCGATAAACATTTTCATTTGTTTGCGTGGAAAATATATTCACGGCATGAATGCGATTAATTACAGCCTGTACAACGTTAAAACAAGAATGATTAAATATATTGTGTTTATGAAATAATGAAAATACCTCTACGAATAGATTCAGATATTGTGACTTCTAGTTAGATCATATGAAGTAGATGAGTCGTCAATATCCCTTCAATATTTTGAGTATGCTTGCACATCCATGTGGGAATATCAGAACAGAAATTCTTGAAGTCAATTGAAACATGTTGATAGAAAACAATGTTGGCAATATCTACAATCATCATTATTAGCGTCATGATGTGCGTACATCTTTATTAACATTTGATGATCTTAGATGAATAATTGAAGCAACTAACATTAGGAGATCGATAGGGCATATTTCCAGCGTTTGGTCAGACTGCTTTCATCGAAGAATGCATGATGCTCAAGTTTGAGATTTGTGGTGCTTTCAAAACATTAGAGTAGGGATATCTTGGGATATATCCTAATATAGGGTTACTCTACTGCTTTCCAAAGTGGCGCCAATCTTTTTGGAAAGGAATTATCAAACTTGTACAGATTCGTTCAAAACCATAGAGTAGGTTCGTAACCTACAGTGGAAACAGATTCCTCCCTTCATAAAATTGAGGCTGGTTTTTAAACCCAATTAATTGTTCCTGGGAAAAATTTTTATCTTTTCTCTCGATCCGCACAAAATTGCGGGAATTTTTAAAATTCCAACAGGTGTGTGTGTGTTTAAACAACATTTATTTAATCATTCTTGTTTTAGGTTTGTACAGGCCTGTAATTAATCGCATGCCGTGAGATATATTTTCCACGGCAAACAAATGAAAATGTTTATCGATATATTGATCATATGGTGACCGAAAACTGACCAAATCATGGGACGTCGTTGGTCAAATGAAAAATTCAAACCATTACCAATAGTTTTGCCGTTGTAAGTCGCGACTCTCCTCCTTCATGCGGGGAAACTACTAAACGAATCGCAGCTATTCATCAATGGCCTTTAATAAGAAAGTAAGTCTCTAGTCTTTGCCATTGCACATATACTCGTCAAATGCCTTCACTGTCTTACATGTAGTTTTGAACAAAGTAATAGCTTCAGCTTTCTGTTAACAGTTCAGCACATGACGGTATTCACCTGTCGAGATTATCGTATTATTGCATATTGATATCTGATGCATGAGCCAGTAAGCAAACGGTTTAATGTTGAAGTGGAAAATTTTACAATACCTCCATATGAGTGGTTTCCAATTTCGGAAAAACATTCAGTGGCGGTGCAACTTCACATCACCGCCATTGAGCTTTCGGGTTGGCTTTTCCACCGACTGTGGTTGGAGTTTTCGTGAAAGAATTAACGAGTCGGCACATAGCTCGGCGCAATCCATCTTGATCGATTCTGATCGTTGGTTTGACTGGTACATGCATTTTTCAAGATGGCGGTGCTAACTTCACATCACTGCCATTTTGTGGTTTCGGGGACTAATTTCTCAGCAAGTACGGCGTGTTGGGAGTAGAAACTTGCTGGCACAATGCTTTTGATGGTCTTCTATCTGTTGTGCGTGTTTCGTATGTTTTGATTGTGTATTTTGGATAAAAAAAATTTTAGTGGCGATGCTAACTTCACATCACCGCCATGTCGGCCTTTCAACCAGCGATTCTCCTCCTAAACTAGGGAGGAATTCTTTCAAAATAGTGAAGTGGCACATGACTGTTAGCACACTCCATCTAGAAACTCGATTTCTGATCGTTGGTTTGGACTGGCACATTCCATTATTTTCAAGATGGCGGTGCCAACTTCACATCACCGCCATGCGCATTTAGCTTTCGGGGCTAATTTCTCCGCAAGATACTCGGCGGTCTCTTAGGAGAAGAAACTTGCTGGAACTCAGCTAATGTTATTGATGGATGTGTCATCTCTCAGTTGTAGTTGTCTCGCGTGTTTTAATTGCGTATTTTTGAAAAAAGACTTCAGTGGCGGTGCTAACTTCACATCACCCGCAAACCCAACGGGGGCGCCGATTTTGATGAGTTTCAGGGGACTAATTTCCTCAAGCAAGTAGCTGGTGTGGTATTTTAGTGCTGAAACTTGCTGGCACAATGTTTTGATGGTCTTCTAATCTGTTTTGTGCGTTGTTTCGTATGTTTTGATTGTGTAGATTGGAAAAAAAGATTTTAAGTGGCGGTGCTAAGCTTCACATCACACCGCCATGTCGAACTTTCAAACCAGCGATTTCTCCTAAACTAGGGGGAATTCTTTCAAAATAGTGAGTGGCCACCAATTGTGGCCACGACTCCAATCCTAGAATCGATTCTGGATCGGTTGGTTTGACTGGCACATTTCCATTTTTCAAGATGGCGGTGCCAACTTCAACATCTACCGCCAGCGCATTTAGTAGACTTCTCGCGGGGGGGCTAATTTCTTTCTTCCTTTCCTTCTTCCTTTCTCTCCGCAAGTACGGCAGGGCTCTTTAGGAGAAGGAAAACTTGCTGGCACAATGTTTTTGATGGTCATCTCATCAGTTGTAGTTGTCATCTCGCGTGTTTTTTAATTGCGTATTTTAAAAAAAGACTTTCAGGTGGTGTGGCGGGTGCTAACTTCACATCACCGCCATTTTGTGGTTTCGGGGACTAATTATCATACAGCATAAGTAACGGGGATTTGAGGTGCTTGAAACTTTGCTGGCACAATTGTTTTTTGGAATGGTCTTTCTATCGTTGTTGTGCGTGTTTCGTATGTTTTTTGATTGTGTATTTTGGAAAAAAACATTTTATTGGCGGTGCTAAATTTCACATCCACCGCCATGTCGAACTTCCAAACAACCAGCGATTTCTCCTAAACTAGGGGTAATTTCTTTTTCAAAATAGTTGAGGTGGCCACATGCTGGCACACTCCATCTAGATCCGATTCTGATCGTTGGTTTTGAACGGCACATTCCATTTTCAAGATGGCGGTGCCAACTTCACATCACCGCCAGCGCATTTAGCTTTCGGGGGGGCTAATTTCTCCGCAAGAACGGCGTCTCTAGAGAAGAAACTTGCTGGCACCAATGTTTTTGATGGTCATCTCTCCCAGTTGTTCGTTCTCTCGCGTGTTTTATTTGCGTATTTTAAAAAAAGACTTCAGTGGCGGTGCTAACTTCACATCACCGCCATTTTGTGGTTTCGGGGACTAATTTCTCAGCAAGTACGGGGATTTAGGTGCTGAAACTTGCTGGCACAATGTTTTTGATGGTCTTCTATCTGTTGTGCGTGTTTCGTATGTTTTGATTGTGTATTTTGGAAAAAAATTTTAGTGGCGGTGCTAACTTCACATCACCGCCATGTCGAACTTTCAACCAGCGATTTCTCCTAAACTAGGGGAATTCTTTCAAAATAGTGAGTGGCACATGCTGGCACACTCCATCTAGATCGATTCTGATCGTTGGTTTGACTGGCACATTCCATTTTCAAGATGGCGGTGCCAACTTCACATCACCGCCAGCGCATTGAGCTTTCGGGGGCTAATTTCTCCGCAAGTACGGCGTCTTAGGAGAAGAAACTTGCTGGCACAATGTTTTTGATGGTCATCTCTCAGTTGTAGTTGTCTCGCGTGTTTTAATTGCGTATTTTAAAAAAAGACTTCAGTGGCGGTGCTAACTTCACATCACCGCCATTTTGTGGTTTCGGGGACTAATTTCTCAGCAAGTACGGGGATTTAGGTGCTGAAACTTGCTGGCACAATGTTTTTGATGGTCTTCTATCTGTTGTGCGTGTTTCGTATGTTTTGATTGTGTATTTTGGAAAAAAATTTTAGTGGCGGTGCTAACTTCACATCACCGCCATGTCGAACTTTCAACCAGCGATTTCTCCTAAACTAGGGGGAATTCTTTCAAAATAGTGAGTGGCACATGCTGGCACACTCCATCTAGATCGATTCTGATCGTTGGTTTGACTGGCACATTCCATTTTCAAGATGGCGGTGCCAACTTCACATCACCGCCAGCGCATTGAGCTTTCGGGGCTAATTTCTCCGCAAGTACGGCGTCTTAGGAGAAGAAACTTGCTGGCACAATGTTTTTGATGGTCATCTCTCAGTTGTAGTTGTCTCGCGTGTTTTAATTGCGTATTTTAAAAAAAGACTTCAGTGGCGGTGCTAACTTCACATCACCGCCATTTTGTGGTTTCGGGGACTAATTTCTCAGCAAGTACGGGGATTTAGGTGCTGAAACTTGCTGGCACAATGTTTTTGATGGTCTTCTATCTGTTGTGCGTGTTTCGTATGTTTTGATTGTGTATTTTGGAAAAAAAATTTTAGTGGCGGTGCTAACTTCACATCACCGCCATGTCGAACTTTCAACCAGCGATTTCTCCTAAACTAGGGGGAATTCTTTCAAAATAGTGAGTGGCACATGCTGGCACACTCCATCTAGATCGATTCTGATCGTTGGTTTGACTGGCACATTCCATTTTCAAGATGGCGGTGCCAACTTCACATCACCGCCAGCGCATTGAGCTTTCGGGGGCTAATTTCTCCGCAAGTACGGCGTCTTAGGAGAAGAAACTTGCTGGCACAATGTTTTTGATGGTCATCTCTCAGTTGTAGTTGTCTCGCGTGTTTTAATTGCGTATTTTAAAAAAAGACTTCAGTGGCGGTGCTAACTTCACATCACCGCCATTTTGTGGTTTCGGGGACTAATTTCTCAGCAAGTACGGGGATTTAGGTGCTGAAACTTGCTGGCACAATGTTTTTGATGGTCTTCTATCTGTTGTGCGTGTTTCGTATGTTTTGATTGTGTATTTTGGAAAAAAATTTTAGTGGCGGTGCTAACTTCACATCACCGCCATGTCGAACTTTCAACCAGCGATTTCTCCTAAACTAGGGGGAATTCTTTCAAAATAGTGAGTGGCACATGCTGGCACACTCCATCTAGATCGATTCTGATCGTTGGTTTGACTGGCACATTCCATTTTCAAGATGGCGGTGCTGAGTGGCGGTGCTAACTTCACACACGTAGTTTAAGACCTAAATGAAACCTTAATATCAAATCTTGCAATTTATTCCAACTACGGCTATTTTTTGACTTAAATTTCCTAGACTATTTAAGATTAACGCGTGTCTAATTGATCTATTAAAAATTCACAAATTGCTTCAGGTCTAGGCTAAATTAAGATCATCAAGTTGAATTTTTGGATGTCTATAGATGTCTAAATAGAGATAATCAATCTGACTTTTGCAACCTGTCATATCCATTAACACCTTCAGCTAATTATTATTTCAGAACATAAATGGGTGAATTAAAGTCAAACTATCACTGAAAATATGTGAATAGCGGTGCTCCTACTACAATTATTATTGATAATTGTAAATGTCACATCACATACATTCTTCTAGGCGGCTTGAGTTAGTAGTCATTGTAGCACTCATTCATGTAGCTCTCAGATGC